>VBSM01001124.1:5969089-6025645 GCA_008086735.1 Cheirogaleus medius
GTGAGCTGATTTTTGTGAGAGGTGAAAGGTGTGGGTCCTGTTTCAGTCTTCTACGTGTCACACCTTGATCATCTAACAAGAGATCTAATGGCCTTTCTTCCCCCACCTTGGACAAAGACAGACTTTTTTTTTGTCCAATCATCTAATCTCCTCCTAGACGAGGGGAGACAGGAGGAGGCATGAGTACAGGTTTTTCAAGAGGACCGCTGCAGGTGTATTTTTCAAATTCTGATGTGCATTGTTTCTTTGCAGTGAATTGTTTTCAAAATTCAACCTGGCTTGACTTTTTCCAGCATTCTCTCGAACATGTTTGTCTCAAAAATGGTGCAAGTAGAGAGGAGACAATGCAGAAATAAGTTAACTATGGTAACTTAAGGTGTGTATTTAAGACAATGAATGGATATGAACAATTAAGCATTTCAGCTGTAAAATTCAACTGTTCTGTAAGACAGTCCAGGGAATGATAAAGTATGTTTGTATAAAATTATGCGAGTTAATCAGATGCCTTCTTTACTCAACCAATCATAAAACATTTGTTGGTCCTGCTTTGTCCCTGTTTTAATTTGTGACTCCGAAGGTCTATTTCTAATCTGCCTACTTCTCTCCATCTGCACTGCCACCACCGCTCAGGTGGCACTGCAGGAGCTTTGAACTGCTCCATGTCTCCTCTTGGCCTCCTCTTCTCTGTTCCCCACACAGCACCCAGAATGGATTTCATAAACTTACGTCAGATCGTGCTATTCTTTGCTTCAGTCATTTAGTGAATTCCCATTGCATTTTAAAGACAACTTGAAATCCATAGCACAGTGTACCAAGGTCATGTTAGTAAAGTAAAGTAGTAAATATTATTATTCAGAAATGTAATTATGGTGGCAGGGAGGGCGATGGGTTGAGGAAGGAGAGCAGGAGGAGAGGCAGGTCTGGCAAGGAGCAGATGAGCCCACGGAGGATGTCACTTGGATTTGAAGCTGTGGCGAAGAAAGCAAGAGGCAATGGATTGCATTAGAAGTCAGAATTGGTCAGCCAAGCAGGCAATGAAAATGAGAAAATGGGAAAATTAGAGAATGATTTTGAGGGATCTGATTTAAAATAATGCTGTCAATTACAACAGGGAATACAAGAGAAGCATGTTGTACATAGCCTGGAGGAAGGAAGAAAGGTCGTGGGGGGGAGGGATGTGGAAGTTATTTACTAAGGAACAGTCGGGGAGCACTTCCTGGGTGCCAGGAACTCCTCCCCCCACTTAGCAAATGGTAACTTGTTGGACATTCCTAGCAGCTCCAAGGCAGCCACCAATTGCCAGCCTGTTTACAGGTGATCAAAATGAGGCACGAGGAGATGCGGAACTTGTATAGGAGCCCACAGTTTGCAACTGCTGGATCTGAGGCTGGAACCCAGTTGTGCCGGCACGGCGTCTGTGCTGGCAGCCACGCTGTGGTGTGGCCTTTCCAGGAGGCCCCCAGGTGGGACAGGTTCAGGCCTCTTGTGAGGATGAGCAGAGCAGGATCACTACAGAGCTTAGATAGGTTGTGAGACATGCCCAAGGTGGAAGGTTAGAAAGTTCTAGAGCTCACACTGAAGCCCATTCTAGAGTCTTTTCTGCTGCATCTTACTGCTGTACAAACTCAAAATGCAGAAAAAGGATACTCTCTATGAATGCCAGATACAACTTCAGAGTATTGTGGATATTAAGGGCAATATTCACAGTTGTATGAGGAAAAAAGTTAGCAAGGAGCTGGCAGGAAATCTTTGCTGTGATCTTCCAGTTCCGTCGCGTAGAGCGGCGGTGTGTCTGCTTAGTGAGTGAATCAGAATGGTAGCCACGTGACTTACATCATCACAGACTGAGGTTTTAGATTCTGCTGTTATGTATATCCAGTGTTTCCTGCTGAAGGGGATCAGGGTATGTGATTTTTACCTATTTATTTTTAATTGTGGCAAAATACACACAAGATAAAATTTACCATCTTAACCATTTTTAAGTGTACATTTCAGTGCTATTAAGTACATTTACAATGTGTGCAACCTTCCTTGCCATCCATGTCCAGAACTGTTCCTCTTCTCAAAATGACTCCCGCCAGGAAACACTAAATCCCCATTACCCCTCCATCTCCAGCCCCTGGCAACCACCATTGCTAAGAATTTGGTGATTTTTTTTTTAATCAGGTACTTTCTTTTTGAAACTCACAGAGTGAAAGATGCTGTCTGTATGCCTTCAAACTTTAGGGTAGAACTGAATCTCTCCTAACCGAAAAGTGAATTTTTCCCAATAGCAAAAAACAAAAACAAAAACAACTTTATGGCTTTTTCTTGGAGATCCATCTTCCTCCCCCTATACCCATTGCCCACCCCCATAACTGTCCTGGGGCAGAGATTACGGTTAATGAGAGACTGTTCCAATATTAAACAATGAGCATATGCTAAAGAATTGGCAACTCAAGGGAGCTGTAACACTCCTTCCCTGTGGAAACCTTGTTTCACTCATTTAAATCAAAGATGCTCTTACCAGTAGTGGCTCTGAAGTCAGAAAGCTTTGCACTTCTCTAGGCACCGTGGAAACTCAAGACTTTGACTTAATAGGACAAATCTGCCTTTCTCTATAATATTTCAATGCGAACAAGTCTATGTCAGTCACTTTGAAAGAAGGGGTGGGTGTCAGAGACGTAGCTATATAGAATTTGCATATGTGATAACGAAATATGCTTAAGGAACACGGAGAACACAGACTTTGGACTGAGTCACATGTGAGTTCAAATCACAGGTCTGCCATTGAGCCATGGGGTGGACTTGAGCAAATGAGTTCATCCTTCTGAGCCACAGTTTCCTCATCTGCAAAATGGGAATAAAATACTGAATGTGAATAATATATGGGATATGGTACGTGGAGATGCCTTGGCACTGAGTGGGCATTTCTTAAGTGCCATTTTTCCCAGGTTGGATTTCTAGCATGGCCCATTTTTGCTGAAAATTTTGATCTGTCCCCTGAGGTTACGTAGACATGCCCCCAGATAAGATGATATCATATAGTATAATTGTTTGAACAATATTAACTGAATTCAATCCAAAGCATCCTTTTTTTACTCTGTGATTTTATATGAAATCTCATGTTAATAACATGTTATCCCATATTGAGAACCTGCCACAAGTTAACAATGTTTTCCAAATGGCTTGTGGCAACACAGCATGCTCTACACACAGCTTCTGTCATGTTGAAAGCAGTGACACTCAGTAGGCAAGAAGAGTTTCAAAGAGACCTGCTGTACCCCCAAGGCAGGCTGGCCTGTGGGGCTGATGCCACCTACATTCCAGACCGCCTATATGTTCTACTTAGTAAGTTGAAACTTCTTTAAATATCAAAAGTCACATCAAAAACTCTTAATATTGTTTCAGGAAATAAAGAGTTTAAAGGATTATAGAGGAAACTCAAGTGTCCTCTAATTGCTACTTGGTTTTAATTCTAATTATTGTTAAGTTTATACTAACTTGAGTTAATTTAACCAAAGTGTAAGCTCTGAACAAATATTAACCAGGCTGAGGCTCTCACACACCAAAAACATGGCTACAAACTGCCCATTTCCTAAGGGTTCTTGTTTTGCCTCATAAGCTCATAGATGGATGATTTAGACATTTATGAATGTTCTGACTTATGAACAATGTAGCTCTTCCCTTGGAACAAATACTAGCAATATTTGTATTGCTAGGTAAGTTAGGTTTTAGCAAAAATCCATATTGGGTTGGAAATGATGTCACTCAGGCGAGTGGCCCCAGGGTCTACACTTGAACCTACTCGAACACAAAGTGACAGAGCACTTGTACCCAAATTCCACCTCAACAGATGACTCACTGTGGAACAGTTTGCCTCATTCATAAACCAAGAGCAAATGTAAAAATGATGTAAGGCAGATGCTACTGGCTTTTATTTCTTTGTCTCCAATAAGCATTGGCATTTTCCTGGGAAATTCTCCTGGAAATTAAAAGTTTTGCTTTCATCCCCAGTTTGATTCTCAGGACAGCAGGAAACCACTTCTCCTTCCCCAGGGTGGTGGTGGGGTCAGCCAGGACTGAGTGCGTCTGTCCCTGAGGGTCCTGGGAGGACGGTAACTGGTACCTTTCCCTCAGACTCTCTGCTCTGTGGCAGGCCCAGGCACCCCAGCACCCCCTGGCTGGTCCTGAGCGTGGTGCTACAGGGACCCCAGCACTACAGAGACCCTACTTTCGTTGAGCCTCCTTGGGACAGCTACATTGAGACACAGATCCTGACATTGGCTGGTTTTCCTGAAGCTCACGCAGCTTAAGCCCAAATCACTTCAACTAAAACACACCCTGAACAGGTCAGCACCTACCAGATTCCATCCCTAGTCTGGAATCTATCATTTTCAAAAGCAGTGCTATCATAAGTCACTGATGATGACTTGTAGCCCCTTGGTCCCACACTCATACTCGCTATGGTAAATTAGCAGCTGAGCAGGGCACTGCCAATTTTTTTTCAGATTCCTAATTTGATGCTGAGGTTATCATTACTTCACCTCCCTAAACACACCATCGATCACTCAGAAGAAACTTAGAAATATTTAGCTCCAGTAAATCACAAAACATTTTTTCTATAGTTTTAGTCTTAACTAGAAAGTTCTAAACATGTGTTGATTAAAAAAATAGTGGGAACTTTGAGGACTATTTCCAAACATTATACGTTTCCTGTCAAACCAGTGCCAGTAACAACTGGTACCTAACTGTCAGTTTGATTTATTACAGAAGATACATTCCGCCCAGCGCTTGGTTTCCAGAACTCCAGTCTCTGAGTTACCCTTACGTAGTTCAAAGAGAAAGTTACTCAAAAGAACTGTTATTGTGCCTACAGGGACTTACTGTAAGGAAAGCCAGGAGATGGCTGGCCAGAATTTTCTATGAAAAAAATGAGTAAATGTGTCTTGGCAGGAAATGCCTGGAAAATGTGAAGCAGGGAGGGAGGGAAGAAGGAGACAAGGTCAAAGCAAAGGCTGTATTTGTCAAAAGAAGTGAAAATTATGGCATTGCCAAGCCACTTCCAAATCTAATGGATAAAGAGCAGAGAGTAAAACTAGCTTCTGAAAGCTTGAAATAGATCTGCAGTTTTCATAACAACTACCTCTTCCAACCGTTGCCTATCTTTAGCTGCAGGATCACCTGCAGTCTTATTTGCACACCTATATTATAATTTAGGTTTATGGTTTATGTTTACAAATTCAACCTTCTATATTTACTGTAAAAATAAACTGAAATGAGCCTGTATTTAACTATGAGGAAATGAAACTTTGAGGATATAAATAACAATAAAGAGCCCATGTCAGTGTCTCTATTTACAGCCAAACGTTTTATTTTGGATGGGGCAGGAGGAGGAGGGCAGGAAAATTTAGAAATATCAATAAATCTTTTTCCTGGAATGACATTTTTAAAAATTGTGCAACTCTATTTTTATGTGCTTCTGGATGTGTTATATAATTGTAAGGCTCTCGTAGCATTTTTGATGGTAGAAAACCTGACTGTTTTCTGGGGCATTGGATACAATCCACTCACCTCTGCAGTGCTGTTATCTTCCCATATCACAGGGCCGTCCTTCCCCTGACAGCTTCCCTCAGGCTCCCTGCTGGCCATAAACCCAAGCCCAGCATCTCAGAGACCTCACCCAGACCCGCATTTGCTCAGCCTAACTCTGCAGTCTCGCCTCAGCCTCTGGTCCTTCCAGCACGTCCTACCTGATCAGGTCAAATCGTCTCCACTGCCCGAGTGTGTCGCACGCGGCCCCTGTCACTCCCTGTGCCCACCGGGTAGACACTCCAATGAAACTGCCTCCTCCACTTTCCCTCCGAAGTCAGCCTCCCTCCTTCCCACTCCCTCGGGCCTCTGTTCCTCCCTCTGCTCCATCCCCTGATGTTATAATCAACCATTTATTTCCCATTATCCCTATCGGACCATGTGTTTCTCCAGTGCCGTTGCTATGTCTTATTTTGAGGATAATTCGAAATACCAGAGACCCCGACAACTTGGTCTGCTTGAATCTTAGCCGTAATCTATGGATAGTGCGTTGTAGCATAGCGACATTGTCTCAGTTCAGTGAAAACAGCCTTGGTTTGAGGACTTCATCCAGTTCTCAGTGCAGGATCGGATGGAAGCCTGTTTTGAATTTGCACCACGAGTGATTTTCTTAAATCGTAAGCCCCATGCAATTGCTATGTAACATCCTTCTCTGTCTTGCTTAACCTTCCCAGGAACCCTGAACCCTTCGTTGTGCCTGCGGAAACTGCGCCTCAGGGCAGGTCTGTGCGCTGCCCAAGGTACCTGAGTGGAAAGTAAGGTGTTCGGGGACCGACTCAAACTGCTTGGCTGGGTTTATAAAGGACTTTGGTGACTGGCCCCTGCTTATTTCTCCAGCACAGCTTTGCCCTCAGCCCCCAGAGCACCGGGTCTGGTTGGTGGCCCCGAGTCATTTTCCACCGCTGCTCTACACCAGGCTGCCCTCCTGCCCCAGGACTGAGCACAGGTTTCTCCTGGGCTGGAGCACCCCGTCCCACCTGCCATGCCCTGCTCCCCCTGCCCACACCACCATTTTGTTCTCTGCTTGTGGTCAGTGGGACCCCTGAAGTCCAAGGACTTAGCACAGGGTCTACTATGTGAAATGGATTCAACAAACATTTATTTAGTGAATTGTATTTGTGCTCTGTATCTTTAGGGAGTAGGAAAGGTTAATGAACCTTCCCACTTTATTTATAATAAGAAAGTGATTTGAGCTTTGAGAAGGAACATTTCCAGAGACGATTAAGGGACAAATTGGGAAAGCATATCTTAACAAGAAAGATAATGAAAATCAAAAAATGGATGAAGTTCATCAGATTTTTTTTTATTTTTATTTTTATTTTTTTATTTCAGCATATTATGGGGTTACAAATATTACGGTTATGTATATTGCCCATGCCCCCCTTCCCCCTCGAGGCAGAGCCTCAAGCATGACCATCCCCCAAACGTTCCACATCTCACTCATTATGTTTGTATATACCCATCCCCTCCTCCCCCCTCCCACCCACCCAACACCCAAAAAATGTTATTCCTATATGTCCACTTAGGTGTTGATCCATTAATACCAATTTGCTGGTGAGTACATGTGGTGCTTGTTTTTCCACTCTTGAGATACTTCACTTAGTAGAATGGGTTCCAGCTACCATTCGGCTTTAAGAAACGATGGTGATATAGCACCCATCAGATTTTGATATGCATTGGTATAGAAGAGTTTCAGCATTGGAAATACTGAATATACTGGATACTGATTATTAGAGCAAGCTGATTTTTTGGTGAATCTAGTTCTATATTAACAAAAGTGTTAGAAACATAAGTCCTTTGCTTTGAAATAAGATCAAACCATCTTTAGCTGCATGACAGGAAAACAGCATCACTTTATTTAATTCATGCAAAAAAGTCAGTCACGGCCTTGATATTTAACCTGTGACATAGCAAATATCATAATTATCTGAAATATTAAGTAAGGTGATTAAGTTGTTTCCTTATTTTATTGAATAGATTGTTAAAATAGAAGTTTTCCCAGGTAAAAGAACACAGAGACTTGCCATTTGTAGGTCAGTGTTATGGTAGTAGTGTATGTACCAAATGATTCTTCTGCATATATAAGTCTATATATGTCTCTATGCATGTAATCTTATACAAGATAATGATTGAAATAGTGGAAACAATCTGGCTTGTTTATACTTTAACACTTCCTATTGAAATGCAGAAGATTTTAACTTTTAAGTCATTCTGGTTTGATGTCTTGAACTCCACAGCCCACTTCCCTACTCAGTGTCACTCTCTAGCTATTTAGTGTGGTACCTCAGAGACCAGTGCTTGAATCCACCCTTCTTTCTCCTAGAATAAGACGTGAGCCTTCCTGTATCCCACAGTACTGCGAAGGACCTCGCTCTTTCCAGAATTCTATGCAAAGTGAAATACTGTCAGATCACTGCACACGATCGCATAAGGCAAGTTGACAGAATTCATACTCATAATACCCATTTTTTTAAAGTTACATCTTCACCAAAACTTCAATCCTGGCCTTATCTTTTGGCCAGATTATAATCTGTTAATAAAATTTATAGCTTTCTTTCTAGTGGTTTGAGAAGGAGCAAAGTAAATGTGTTCCTTGGTCCAGAGACAATATAATTCATATTTTACAGGGTTCTTACCAGGAGGATTTTGAAAATCTGTTTTACTTGGAGACAGACCTAAACCTTTAATATTACATCTGTAACATGTGTTACAGTTTTGTTCAGCATTTTCCACTTCTTTTTCCCTATACAATCCTGTGAGTCAGGGCCAGTTGAAATAATGATTATTCTTGTTTCACAGATAATTAAGTAAGCCTGGGGAGGCTGGCACTGGCCCCAGACAGTGAGCGGTGGGACCAGGAGGGGATTCTAGATGTTCTGAATCTTAGTCTCAACCTTTCATCTGAACTGGTAGGTAGGCTGTGAGCTACTTTATGTAATAAATCTCCAGGCATTTTTAGCCACTTATCAGAACCTTTAATTTTTCCTCCTAATTTCCATGAGTCCCTTAAGTGCCAGCTTGTATAATTCTCCAAAGCGTGGAATCTTTGGTCAGCTGCTCCAATCTCCTGTGCTCAAAAAATGATTCAAAAGGCTGCTAGCCTTGGAAGGGAGGATGAAGAGCAAAGAAATAAGGAACAGAGGGGAGAAGACAAACCCCATCAGTTTTAGTTTTGCTGCATCTGGCTCTAATCCAATTAAATCGTCACTGTCCATCTACTGTCAGGCAACTAGGACGTCAAATACTTACAGGAATCTACACGTTGCGTCTCTGTAGGAATGCATGTGACCAGTTGGTTAAATTTTGAAAGACTGATGAAACAGGCTGGGGACAATTTTGCCAACATGACTACATCTATTGCCAATGAAAAGGTTATAAAAATTAACAAGAAAGGTCATATGTGTTTAATACAATACAAGCAAATTGAGGCAGGGAATTGATCCAATTATCCTGAGGACTGAAACCAAACCATCCTCCCCTACTCAGGCCCCACACTCACCAAATCACTATCACAATCTCGCATGTCCCCTCCAACCCCACCAAAGGAAAAAGCAAACTATTAATACTTTTGACACAATTATCTTCATATGTGAGTCATAAAGCATTTGAAGGTCTGAATTTTTTGGCATGTCTAACTTTTAATCCTATACTCTGATTTTGCTAGTCTCGCTAACATTTGTCAGAATTTGAGAGTTGACTACATTGGGCTATAATAAAAACATTATGTAAAAAGTAAACCCAACAGATGCCCATGGAAGCATTACCTCATCGGATTCATTTGATTTCCTCCTTATTGTTCCAACATGGCTGATTATAACAGACAGCTCTTTTTGGTGCATATCAGGGATGAATATGCAAAGAAGACTGTAGCATTTACATATCTACCCATTTAGGGCGCATATTGCCATACATATGCTGCCAGTTAATGTCTGTAAAACAGGAATAAAAGAACGTTCAGCTGTTTTACTGTCTCAAAATCGCATTTGCCTTTGCAGGCTGCTACTTAATCTCCTTCAAGAGCCTCATCTTCCTTATCTGGGTCCTTAAGCCCCAGGCCATGGGCTGCTGCCAGCTCCTGGTGCCTGGACACAAGGTCTGAGGTCCACTTAACATGCTGAGTTTATAGTCAAGTCCTCTGCCTTGTCCACTCTATGGTGGAGTTTATCTGGGTCCAGGTAGTTCCCCTCTAGATCCTCAGGCTCAATAACACAGGGTGTCCTTTATTTTTCTAGAGTGGGGGAAGTAGAGGAATATAATATGGAGAAGATTCCTTGAATTTATCCATGTCGAAGCTTAAGGCATTTTAGCAGATGTCTTTAGGCATAAGAAGGGGACTATCCAGACTGATAGTACTTACTGGAAATTCCACCAGTTGAAAATATATATTTTAATTTTGTTCCACTGTTGGGCAGGAAAGCTCACACAGTACTGGGTACAGAGAAAGTGCTCAAAAATATGTAATAAAAAAACAAGATTCAAAGATTTACAAGTTCTGATTTATATACCAGTCAAGATCAATAATCAAATTAGGCAGATAATTTCCAAATCCTCCTCTCACTTACTGCCAAGTGGTCAAGTCAATAGTGAAAGATGAAAAGTCAAATCAAGTCACTGAGTCACCCAGGCCATAAAATCTTCTACTCTAAGCCTTATGAGCTTTAGTGCATAATTTTCAACTTCATACTGCAGATATACATGAAGATTTCTAAGTGCTTTCAACCTGTCTCTTTTGTAAAATACACAACTCACACATCAACATTTGTATGACAATTCGGATTATATTGTATTCTATCATATAAGAACACATTTACTTAAAGGTGCAAAGTAGGATAGTAATTACCCTCACCTGACATTTATTAACTGCACATGCAGTTATTAATAGTATCTGTCCAGAGTCAGCGTCTACAAACGTAAACAGCCGAAGTACACGAGCGTTGAGGACAATGGATGTGTCTTCCTCTATGTCTTGAAACCCATCAGAGCAGGAGACGGCAACAAAGAGCACAGTCTATGCCGCAGAGACGTGTGGAAAAGACCCGGGCTGTCAGCATGGCGGGGTGGGGCGGTGGTGGGGGGGGAGGCAAGGCCACAAAGCCAAGCAGAGCTGCAGGGGTGTCGCCTCACTATTAAAGTTGACGTGTTACTTTTTCCTGAAATAGCTAAAAAAATTGAGTTATAACATGGTGTTAGGGACATAAATAACTCTCAGTAACCAAGGTTTGGGCATGCATGTGAGGGTTTGTTGTTCTTGCCTGCAGTCTGGGCTGCTGTGACAAAACACCGCAGACTGGGTGGCACACACCACAGACATTCATTTCTCCCAGTTCTGGACACTAGAATTCTAAGATCAAGCTGTTAGCAGGTTTAGCTTCTCTGGAGGCCTCCCCCCTCGGCCTGCCGACGACGGTCTTCCCTCTGTGTCATCCTGTGGCCTTTTCCCCGCGCTGGCATGGGCCTGGTGCTTCTCTCTTCCTACAAGGACATCATTCGTATTGGATTAGGGCCCACCCTTAGAAGCCCATTTAACCTTAAATTCCCCCTTAAAGGTTCCATCTCCAAATATAATCTCATTGTGGGTTTGGACGTCAACATATGAACTTGAGGGGGATGCAATTCAGTCCACAACACCTACCCTAGGACAATGCTAAACAGGTCAGAAGTAAGCCGCATGGTTTCCTATTTAGCATGCATGGGTATGTTGAATGCGCTTTTGAATCTCTCCCTTTATGTGTCTAGAGACTATAGGCAGCTGCAATGTTATCAATACCTGTATTTGGGAAATATTTTGTCATTTAGAAGGCACTTTTATACATAAAGGGTATGTTCAGCAATTATTAGTTAGTACCTTCACATGATAAGGGAACAGATTCAATGAGATTAAAATACTTAGTCCAAATCTCATAACTAGAGAATTCCAGGGGCCAGGGCCTGCTAACTATTTAACTTAGTGCCACTTCCATATTTAAAAGGTGCCTGGTCAATGTGATGACTTCTCTTCGAATGATCTAGGACAATGCCAGACTTTTTCTTCTTCTCCATCATCTAAGTCTACAGGCTGGAAACATCTTGCAGTGCTGCTACAGGTTTGGTGTGACCTTAGTCCTGCGATGCTCAGTGAGCAATGAGGTCTGAGAAGAGACTGGCTCTCAATGGATTGTGGGGACGCTGACTTCAGGTGTGGGGACTGAGAAAAAGGAGTCCATCCAAGTGAGAAAGTGAGAGTCAAACCCATATTTCACGGACCCACATTACCATCATCATGCACCTATCCCCTGCCTAGAGTCAACATGATGCCCTCGACTAGCCGCGGGAGGTCCAAAAGCACCTCCTGAGCATGAGAAGCATACAGAGCACTGCAGCCTTGAGCAAGTCGCCTCTTTCTTGAGCCTCAGCCTCGGCCTCTGCGAAATAGATTCTTCTGCTCTGCCCACCCCCAGGGGCACGGTGAGGACCAGGCACTGCATAAAATCTGATCTACAGATCAGATCATGATCGCCACCAGCCATTCTTTCTCCTTCCCACTTCCTACAGAAGTGTTTTAGACATGCTTCTGAAGAATTAATCATGTTAATTAATTCTGCACCCTTTGACCAAAAACAGTATAAGTTTTTAAAAAATTTTACAGTACAAACTACAATTATGCAAGAAAAATTTCTCTGTGTATTTGTGCCTGTGGGCTGGTGGGCCATGTGCTAATGATCAAATAATGGCGGCGCTTTGAGCTCAAAGAAAATAGGCAAACATCTGGTGCTACCTTCAGAGAGTCATGTTCCCATTTTATTTAGGAAGACAGAGATGAGGGAATAGAAACATTAAACAACTTCGGGAGGGGACTGTAGACCAAGGCGGAGAGCACGGGCCCCAGAATCAAACTGTCTGCATTCTACCCCTTGCTAGCCGTGTGACCTTGGACTACCTGCATAATCATGTGCATTTCGATTTCCTCACCTTTAAAATAGGAATAATAATGGAAGCAATTAAAAGAGTCACTACAGGGATTAAAGAAGACACATGTATGGTGCCCAGTGCATATCAATGTCACTACTTTCAAAGAGCTAAAACAACAGCAGAACTAGCACTGGATCCTGCTCCTGCTTTGCTGAGATGAAAAATTGTCACTGGTTGTATCACTGCTTGTCTGCAGGGGGCAAGGCCAAGAAGTTGCAAATAACGAGGGGATTTGGACTGTAAATATGATTGTCCAGGGAGAGTTCTTCATTTTGTTTGAGTGCTAGAGCAGAGTGGAGGGAGAGAAGTGGTCAGATTTGCCAGGGAAGTCATAGGCGTGAATCGAGCTTGTCTTGGGTCTCTCTGTGCCTCAACCCACATGGCAAAATCTTTGCTCGGACCCTGGGTTTGCTGCCAGGTGAGCTCACCTGCTCTGCAGCCTCCTCCAACAAATACCATAGCGCTCCTGATATCCTGTTATTAGAAATTCAACCCTTTTAGGTTTTTATCGGTTTTTACAAAATAGTCCTGAGCCCCTTTTCCAAAGATAAACATACTTATGAATGTTATAAAAAGACTTTTTATAAGGGGCTCAAAGGTCAACGTTATACTTCACAACTATGACACAGGCACAACTTATTTAATAATTTATCTTCAGTCACAGTTTCCTTCTGAATCTTTTCCTTAGCTTTTACCATGTACCAACCTCTAACTTAGTGTTTGAACATGCCATGTCTTAATACATGTTCTTTTCCTGAATTGAGATTCACGTCAAAGCTTTTCTCCTTCATAAAAGAATAATCTCTAGCTGGCCCAATCTCAAAGAGCCTTCCTCTGCCCTTGAATGCTTGTGCACTTGAATTGTTCAACACTAATTATAATATCTTATTTAAATTAATGGTTGTGCGTGTGTCAGTGTTCCTAGCTAGAAGGTATATTTCTCAAGGGCAGAAACAGCTGCTTTTTACTGCAGTGTGTAATGCCTAATATATTGTTCATGCTGTAAAACCTGGGTAAATAGTGTGTAGGAAATGACAGTACAAACTCTTTTAGAAGTAAAATGAACATATCCTCTTAATATTTACCCCTTTAAAAAATACTATTTGGGCAGTCTCCACAAAAAGGTTATGATGTTTAAACAATATGTTCCACACAAATACACATTTGAGTATTTTTCAAATTTAGATTCAATCCATATGATTTACAAAAATCTTCTCCTTGATCCTTGAAAAATGTTTTTGGGAAAAGATGTCCTTGTCATTTATGGGTCCCCAAGAGGCATTACAGATGGCTATGTCTAGGATTTGCTTTAAAATATGCCAGAAAAAGAGAAAAAGAAAAATTAAGGGCAAACCATTGAAGCTGGGTGCTGGGTACATGGAGAGCCACTCCACTTTTATATGTGTTTGAAAATTTCCAAAACAGAATAGTGAAAGAAGAAGAAAGAAAATCGCTGAGACAACAGTGAAGCACTCTTTGAACCACTTGGAATCCAAATGACGGGGGAGCGGGCAAAACAGATGTTTCTTACCTTTCCCAAAGCAAGCCAAAGCAGGCTGGCTCCATGATGCAATCGTAAAACTGGCGTAGGGACCACATTCTGGGATTTTAGCTCTTTTTATGGATTTTTTAAAGAATTTCTTTCAACAATGGTTTTGATGACACAGAAGATTATATTATGTAGGAAGCAGTCATCAGTGACTCTGGATTGAAAGTCAGCAGAGTCAGAGTGGAGAAAAACAATTTATTTTGTTTATGTTTTCCATTTATGTAGATGAGTGATATATCATTTTTAAAAACACCATGTGTAATTAACCTAAACTATGTCTATGTGTATAAAAATAAATTCTAAGTCATGTAAAATAAACATAAATAAAATGGTGACTACTCAAGTGTGTGCTGAGTGCTGCTTTGTGGCAGGCATTGTGGAGAGATCGGAGATACCGCTTTCTGGGACCTCAAGCTCCAGTGAGTTGGAGGCAGATTTTTAAAGTAAACATTATATGGTATGTGAGAGGTATGTTAGAGTTACAGAGAAAAATATCACAGGTAAGGGAATTACCAGTGCAAGAGACAGAGGAGGAGACCTTCCATTTCCAATATGGAGACCAGGACAAAGGCTCACAGGAGGTGGCAGATGAACCCAGGTGGTGAGCAAGGAGGCCACCCTCCCCTGCAGTGACAGCACCTGCTATGTCTCGGGGCAGTGTGGAGACCCTGCATCCAGAGCTGCTTGGGTACAGAGGAAAAGCACAGGAGAGAAGAATTCTTTTAATTTGATGAATAGATAGAGCCATAAAGTAACAAAGAAAAATTGAAAATATATTTATGGTCAATTACATCAAGTATAGAATGTTTGTTCAAGATACGTATTTCAACACTGGAAAATGTCTGGTGGAGGGTGTCACTAACAGGAGAGGCTATGCAGGTGTGGGGGCGTAGGGGACATGGAAGGTCTCTGTAATTTCTGCTCAATTTTGCTATGAACCTAAAACTTCTCTAAAAATAGTCCATTAAATATACATATCATAGTTTTATATTATATATGCACATTAAGTATCTGTGTATACATATATCTCATAATATCTAGCAAAAACTTTAAGATTTTGATAGTGATAAAAATTTATGCAAGTGAAAATATTTTTATGAAAAATACTATTAGTGTTTTTCATAAAATAACTATGTAATTACTTTTAATTAACTATACTATGTTTTAAGTGAAAGCTTTCCATCATTTTATGCCTTTACATTTATTTTGTATATAACATGCCACACATAAGTCAAAATTAATTATTATCTGATCCTTAATTTAAGTGTTTATATTTTATGCCCTTATAAAAGTCAAATATATAGACAAATGTGAAATAAAATCTATGTATTTTTTTAAAAGAAATAATTATTTCAACCCACAAAGTTGTGAATATTATATACTTCTTTATGGTAATGTTTTGGATCCTGGTTTAATTAAGATCATAGTAATTTAATTATTGTAGTAGATAACTACATGTGGAATGGGGGCTCTTCCTTTAATCTTTGTTTTCTTTCCTTTTAAAACCTCTTTTTCTTCATCTGCTCATTAGAATAATAATACCTGGCTGACATAGTCCACAGAACCTTGTGAGAGCTTACAAAAACTGTGCAATGAACAGTTCTTTGACAACTACAAAATGCAAGACAAATGTTGGGTATTGTTAGCAATACTCACCCAGTCTATTTGGTGCCATATCTGAATGCTACTTAAAATTTATCCTAATCTCCTTAGTAAATTACTGGCATATTTGTACTTGCTTGTCTTCTCTGAGTCTTTCTTTAATGACTAAAGATGTCACTGAATATTCATCATCCACTTAACATGAGTGTGCTCACCGCAGGTCCAGGTTCAAGGTGACAACTGAGCTGCCATTCACTGCTTGACACCCGCCCCGCAAGCTACAGCTGGACCAGACAGCTCTGCCCGAGAAAGGGATGCAGGGAGGATGCGCACTGAGTTATGCAGCAACTCGAGTCTGTAAAACCCGAAATCTATAAAACCCTGCCCATCAGCACCCAAGAGATGCTTTCAGATTATTGGTTGGGTTTCTGAATTACACGTGGTTTTCAAATAACTGATTAGACACACAATTTTTTTCCCACAAAATGACGTTAAAATGTGTCAAGAGCTGAAATTAGACACTGGATGATGGCTGTTTGTAGGATGTAAGCGTAATTCAGTGCTCCGAATGACCAAACAAGGATCATGTGTTTGAACTAGGTAGCACTACTAATAATGTTTAAGCATCATATTCATGCCATGAGGCATGTCTCCAAGGTCAGGATGTGGGTCAGAATGACATCAGAAGTAGGTCATGCAACAGAAGCTGGAAAAACTGTCAAATCTTTAACATACTTCTGTTATTACATGTAGCCTGGAAACAGTGATAACTCTGTAATCATACTGCCCGGCAAGAACCGGTCATAAGCACTGAATGTTTTCCTTCTTGGTAAAATGGAGCTAGAAATCTTCTGAGGGAAGTAGGAAGGCAATAATATTTTCAGTGACATTGAATACAGATTTCAGAAGGGGTCCTTCCATTTCAGGAAAATGCCTTTAACAGTGAACAACATTGCACTCTGTGTTTGTTCCTAAAACCTATTGGAGCGGTGGGGGGGGGGGGGCAGTGATTTTCGAGATGTTGATCAAAGGATACAAAATTTCAGTTATATGGGAGGAATAAGGTCAAGAGATCTATAGTACAACATGGTGACTACAGTTAAAAACAATGTATTATATTCCTGAAAATCATTAAGAAATTAGATTTTAAGTGTTCTCAGCACACAAAAAATATTAATATGTGAGGTAATGCATATGCTAATTAGCTTTATTTAGTGAATCCTTATGTATGCATATTTCAAAGCAACATATTACACATGATAAATACACATAATTTTTGTTAATCAAAAAAATTTAAAAGACTCCCCTACCCCCCACAAAAAAATCTGACACTGTTAATTAGAACCAGTCCACATATGGCAGTCATGCCGAAGGTTTGGTCTTATAAGAAAAGAGTGCCAGCTAATAGGTTTCAGAACCTCCAAATGTGGTCATTAGCCATAGGAAGCCACATGTAGTCTCTTACACCTTCAGTCATACACAGGGTATCTTACTAATGTCTCATTCTTAGTTGTTGACATTTTCTGGGCATTGCTAGTTAATCATCCTAATCTTTCCTAGGTAAAGGATAAGGAATTTCCTCTGACCTCCTGTCTTATTTACCTTCCCTCTCTACCAGTGTGCAAAGGTCTGGTCTCATGGTGACTCCTCTCTATGTGGGACAGTAAATATCTCATGTGACCAAAATTCCTGCCTCCCAACACTTGATTAATCATGCCTTACTATAATGGGGAAGCATTTGAGATATTTGGTTCCCAATAATCCACCGTTCCTGATTTTCCCACTGCAAAATAGATAAAAGATAAATGGATATGGGCTAAAGTAAGAGTATACACTTGACCCTTGGAACTGCAAGGGTCCACATATATGCGGATTTTCTTCTGCCTCTGCCAACACTGAGACCGTCTCTTTTTCTTCCTCCTCAGCCTACTCAATGTGAAGATGGCAAGGATAGATACCTTTGTGATAATCCACTGCCACTAAGTGAATAGTAAGTATATTTTCTCTTTCTTATGATTTTCTTAGTAACATTTTCTTTTCTCTAGCTTATTTTATTTTAAGAATAGTATGTAATACACATAACGTACAAAATATGTGTTTATCTACTGTTTCTGTTATTGGTAAAGCTTCCAGTCCACAGTAAGCTTTTAGTACTTAAGTTTTGGGGACATCAAAAGCTATACACAAACTTTTGACTGTGCTAGGGGTTGGCACCCTTAACCCCTGCATTGTTCACTGTCAACTGTATATATGTTTATGTATTTACACACATTCCCTGGTATTATAGACTATTTCTTTCCTGTGGGTAGGTAAACAGATACATATATTTCCTTGTACGGAAATATCTACATAAACATATAAATGTACATGTATTTCCTTGTTATGAAGATATATATTTTCATAAGAAGGTAAGATATTTCTCTTCATAACAAGGCAACAGTCTTGAATATCAGGATTATCTAAATTCCAAAGGCTTCCCTTTTGCCAAGCGAAGCTTAAGAATTCAAAATACAGTTTTATCTGGAGTCAGGATGTGTGGTGTAATCCACACAGAGCAGCTTTTCCGCTACTGGGCAGAAGCAGCAGCACTAGCATTTCACTAGCCACGTAAAGCGCTGTTACGGGTAGAATCGTGTCCCCTCCAGATTTATATGTTGAAGTCCTAAGCCCCAGTGCCTGGGAATGTGAGCATATTTGGAGATAGGATCTTTACACAGGGAATCAAGTTAAAATGAGGTCATTAGTGTCGGCCATAATCCAGTCTGACTGGTGTCCTTATAAGAAGAGTTGGAGACACACACACAGACACAAACAAGGAGAATGCCATGTGAACATGAAGCAGTGTCTACAAGCCAAAGAAAGAAGCTCAGAGCAGATCCTTCCCTACAACCCTTTATTGAGAAGGAACAACCCATGCCAATACCTTGATTTCAAATTCCAGCTTCCAGAACTGTGAGACAATACTATTCTGTTGTTTAAGCCACCCAGTCTGTCACACTTTGTTAAGGCAGCCCTGGAAAACTAACTCAGGCACTTACATTCATTTAACAAACCTGGACTAAAGGGCTGCTATGTGTCAAATCCCATACTGGGCTCTGGGGACAGAGCCATGAATGTGTTTCCTCAGAACTTGACACTTAGTGTAGAAGATACCAAGCCAACAATCTCATAATTAATTGAGGTTATGTTTACTTTCTGGTTACAAAGGAGAGGTATAAAAAGAACTGTGATGATGCGAAGGGATTTTTTTTTCTTCCTTCACAGAACATCAGTCTTCTTGGCACTAAACGCCATGCTCAGTGGCCCACTGACATCTGCTGCTGCTCTGACCTACCAGGCACTCAGCGGCCCGTGACCACGTGGGGCTCCCTGGGGTTCTGAGGTCAGGAAAAACCCTCTAAGCTGAGACTTGAAGGATGGGAAAGATATCTAGATGGAGAGAGTGGGAAGAGTATTCTGAGAAAGGGAACAGTTGCTATACTACTGCAGCTCTCCAAGGTTTGTCCGGGAAGTTCAGCCCAAGTTCGCATGGCTGAGAGTTGCAGAGCTGAGGTGCAAAGCCTGGTCTTGCTCCTAGGCCATTTGCCCCGCCCTGCGGTACAGTGCCTGCCAAGTGTGCATGACGCTGTCCTCAGGAGATCTGCGTGAGGGGAGCCGGCACCCTGCAGTTGTGTCTTCATGCAGCAGCGCCTAGTGAATGCAGCTGCAGGGACAGGCAACTATGCTGACCATTTATTGAGTGCAAATCATATGTGAGGACACTGCTGAATGTCAAGAGGACTATAAAGATGAATAAGAGATATTCTCTGTTCTCATTCAAGATCTACTTGGTTCCAACTAAGGCGAGGATACTTACTGGTCATTCACTCCAAACAATTCAATTCCCCACACTCCCAATGTGATCTCACATAGTGTAAGCATTACCTTAGGGTATGCACATCATACATGATCCCCTGGCATCTATTCTAGAATCTGCTTCGGTCATAAGATGCTCAGATGAAAAATTTCAGAATAGTTGATGGATCCCCCGAACCTGGTCCAATCTAACTGAACCACATAGGCAACTGAAGCATCTCCATCACCCTCTATTTTTGGTATAGGTACGCATCACGCTTTGTTCCAGATTTGAAATTTATTTAGGCAATCAGGATCATAGATAATAAAATCTAATTTCAAAGCCAAAGACTCTATTTCACTATCTAATTAGATATCACTCAAATTGATGCTAGGGTACCAACAATGATGAACTGGAAATATGTAAAATATTTTACAAAACAATTTTGTCTCTCTAGGATACATATGCAAAGATGATATTATAAGCAATTGAAAAATAAACCTTGCAGAGGAAATATTTCCAAACTTCATTTAAGCTAACATTTGTTTACAGTCAGGAGAGAGCTTTCTCCATCTCCCCAGCTCAAAGTAAGACCTAAGGACTTCCCACATGTCTCTTGGTGATTTAATTAAAAGATAAATGGAAACTAGGAAACAGAAAGAACAACCCTTTGCTAGGAAGGAAATGCAGAAATGAGAAGGGAAGATGGGTAAGGAGCAGAGGACAAGAATGCAGAGCAACAGCTTCAGCAGAGACAAATTAACTAATAGAAAGCAACGTAGATATGTGAAAGGAGAAACGTCACTCAAGAACTACCCAGATGATCAAAGCATCTTGAAACTACTTCAAAAGATCAGAAAAACGTATCACCTTAAAAAAAAATCAAAATTACGTTGATCTTTTTCATCTTAACAGTATAATATGTTTATTCAGTTTCTGTTACTTTAATTTTATTGTTACCTCGCCTGCTTTGCAGATAAAAGCCAGCAGATACGGAACCGTAAGTGACGCTGTGGCCTTGCCAGCGCCCTGCCCTGGGCTGAGATGGGAGGAGGCCCTGACACACACACGCCTTGGGGTGGAGGAAGGTCCAACAGGACAGCAGAGTCTGCAGGGCTGGGCTCCCCCTTTTCAGGACACCCTGTAATTCCCTGGCTTCCCGGCATGGGTCACAGGGCAGCGGTTGGGAGTGAGAGGCAATCCAGGGCGGAGCCCGACTGGCCTTCTGGGTTTCACAGGCTGCCTTCCAGCCACGTGCAAAGCTGAGGAAAACTCTCCACAATGCTTTTCTCCAGGCACAAAATTAAACGGACTGGACATGCGAATGAATGAAGAGATGGGTGACTATGCATTTTTCAGTTCTGTCCGGTTTATTGCAAGCGACATTTGAGGTAGGTTATGAATACCAAACATCAGGCTTTGAGGACATAATTATGCCCTGGAATTGTGTGTAAGTAACAAAGGGCAGCGTTGGGGTGAGATTTATATCTAAATCCTACCAAGATCGTGTCATAAACTTTAAATTATAGGGGAGATGGCCTATTTGTGGAAATGAACTCTACGCAACTTAATTTTTCTGACATTATTCAGCATCCCATTACTGGTACATTTATGATTATAATAATTATCTAAGCAGCATTGATTCTAATTCTATAATATTTCAACTAGATTTCACAAACTAGCCAGCTCTTCTGGGAAGAGTCGGTGTTAGAATATCGGATGTAAAGAGCTGTGGAGTTGGGTAGTACATTTAAAGGGCATATGCAGAGGAAAGGAGGACATTACTCAGGATTTCAGGTAAGTGTATAAATAGAAAACAAACACAGTGCCTCTCCAGTGCCTCGCAATATGAGGTGTTGTCACACTCTCAGTCTGTAACTCCTAAATAAGCATTTATGCTAGAAAATAGGAAAGCAAACCAAACATTTCCAGAATCATCTATATGATTTTTTTAAAAAGAAATTAATCCTAGGAATTCTAGCATTCTTGGACTTCTTGACCACCAGCTCCATCGCCTCAGCTGTGCCGGGGCTGTCTGTGTTCCGCCTTCCTGCACAGGGGCCTGGAAACTTCCTTAGAGCAGCAAGCGGGGCACCTGCCGGGCTCATGACACCTACTCCTCGCCTCTCAGGCAACTTGAAAACTATTGTTTCACGTACATTTTATCTGGTTATTTTGGTTGTTTCAGAAGGGAGAGTAAACCCAGCCTTGGCCAGAAATAGAAGTCGGAGAAGAGATACGAACATTTATGGAGAAAATATTTACAACAATATAAATAATATATGTAACATCAATTTGAGAATTGTTAATCTTTTACAGATAAAACAAGATTTATCTTTTGAATCAGTGCCATATTTCTAAAAGCAGAAGCATGTTTTCAAGATTTTCCCCTTTTTTAAGGAATGGAATGGGAAAGGAACTCAGCGGCTCTGGGTAAAACCAGGACATGGCCAGAGAGACCAAACATTGCTCAGTATGATGTTCTAAGCGTGAGCCCTAATGAAAAGACAGAAGAACTCGAAAAATGCCAGTAATAATATACTGACATTGGAAAGGTGTTGATCAATAAAAACTTTCATTCAATATATACTTTGTGCATTTTGCTTTAAATGAAGAATACATTTAGAAAACCACCTAAAAATGTTAATGCAAGCCCTCTGGAAGCTCTGTGATTTGCTCACAACTTAGAAAAAGGGCACAAAATGTGTCATGAGGGCTGTTAAAACTAAGTTATGATGGTTAATTTTATGTGTCAACTTGACTGGGTCCCAGGATGCCCAGAGAGGTAGTAACACATTATTTTGGGTGTGTCTGTGAGGGTGTGTCTGGGTAAGATTAGCATTTGAATTGGTGAACTGAGTGAAGCAGATCCGCAGGGTGGCTGGGCATCCTCCAACCCAGTGAGGGCTTGGGCAGAACATAAAGGCAGAGGAAGGGTGCACTCACCCTCTGCCTGACAGCTTGAGCTGGGACATGGGTCTCCTGCCCCGGGTGCTCCTGGGTCTCAGGCCTTCAGACCTGGACTGGAGCCTCCAGCTCTCAGGCCTTTGAACTACACCACCAGCTTCCCTGTGTTTCCAGCTTGCAGACAGCAGATTTGGGGACTTCTCAGCCTTCATAATCATGGGAGCCAATACCTGATAAACCCCTCCTTTCTCTCTCTCTCTCTGTCTCTTCCCTCAATACACACACACACACACACACACACACACACGTGTATTCTATTGGTTCTGTTTCTCTGGAGAACCCTGACTAAAATGAAAATAAATAATAAAAAATGGATCAGGAGAGTAAACTCTCAAATAAGGTGAAACTGGTGGAAAAGATAAGGAAAGAAAGATGTTCTCAACACTTTGGCCTCCACTTCCCTATTTGGAGCAAAATGTGTCGGGAAGATCTAGGCCCACCAACTCTGGTAGAGACAGAACAAAACCGTACTAGAAAAGCCTCCTTCCCCGCAGGACACCAGGAGCCTCGCACACGGCAGTCCCCGCCCTTGAGGGCGCCCATGAAGCTGTGCTGTGATGCTTGGCATGTTCAAAGTTCTGTTTGCTCTGAGGCTGGTGTGCAGGAGTGAATGATTTTGTTAGTGAACCCACTGAGACATTCATTCAGTAAATATTTATGGAGTGCCTACTCAGCGCAGCTTTGGGGTTCTTTACACCTTATATCAAACGCAGTAAGTGGATGAAGTATAAAAATCTATTTCTTTGTAGAAAAAAAAAAACTGGCCCTGAAAAGATGGCCCACTATTGGTGCTCATGAATTAATGAGAAAACGAAAAGCAAAAAGATCTAAAAAATGTTATGGTGCTAAGCCAGAAATTTATGTTTTTAGGTAATTTGAGGAAAGAATTTTAGACTGAATATTCTTCAGCTCTGTGGCATTAATCATCTACTTATATAGAGATTTTTGAATCTGTTTCTATAAATATTTCTATAAGTACAAGATGACTCCTCTGCTGCGATGTCTGTAGTGAGATGTGCTAGTGGGGAAGTTTGTTCAGCAGAGCTCCGTGTCTGCTTAGCAGCCTGTCTTCGTGCATCCCTGGAGCAGAATGGTAGAGGGCCCAGCAGGTTCTTTCTAAAACCAAGACTTCAGAGGAGGCAAGAATTTCTCATTTCTCTTCATGTGACCAAGGGATGCATTTTGTGCTTTGTCTCCCGAGTATAAAGATGAGCAGAGCATGGGTAAGACAACAGACAACAAAGTGGCTGGGATGAACTGAGTGTCCAGCGAGTCTCCCCGTGTTTTTGTTTGATGCTCACAGTGCCAGTGAGTGCCACTTCTATTATTTGTCATAAGCCACTCCTTATTTCTCACATGAAACCTTCAGGATAGTCTACACTGCTCCCAGATGGTTTATGTAAATGAATTCTTTCAGTCAAAGTTTGAATATTTGAATCCAAGTAGTGCAGCCGAAAGACAAAAGGCCAGGAAGTCCATGAAAAGTAAACTTTTAATATCTGCAGAAACCTAAAGGGAGGATTTTGAATTTCCATAGCCATGACACTGACAGTGTTCTGAGTAAACACTCTAGATCGCTGGGGGTTAGGAAAATTCCAGCTGGCATCAGACATGCTCATCAAATAAATGTGAGTCTAAAGAAAGCTAGAAATATGTAAAATATTGCTGTAATTACTTACCCAGAGATTAAAAAAGTGTTCACTGTGAATGCCAAAAATGTCTTATAGTTAAATTGTATTTTGGTTTCATTTTCTTAATAATAAAACTGGAAACAGACATCGTTAAGGGGTAAATGAAATTCGAAATAGGGTAGGATGTAATAAAATGTCACTACCTTGGTCAAATCCCCAAGACTCAACCAAACACACCTACCAAATTTAAAAGTTAAGCCAATGGGTTCATAAAAAATTAATTTGTAACTTTTAAAAGATTATGGCAAAGAGGAGGAATCTCACAAGAAGTTGAATCTGAAAAACACAAGACTACAACTTGAAGTCTCTCGTTCTCCAGAAAACTTTCAGAAGGTATTATCAGACCAACAATTCCAGAGCGCAGTAATGAAGAAAGCAGTGATTTCTAAGAATCTCTAAAAATGAGACTTTGGAAAAGGAAAGAGGATTAGCATTCTAGGAATCTTCTTTTCTTATATTAGTGATTAAATAGAAAAATTAAAATCAGCCAACAACGATATATTTATTTGCTATATGTATTCGAAATTCTACCGTTTGACTGCAAAGAACATGATTCTGCTGGGGACTGGGGTAGAAGGCAAAGCCAAAGTGCACACACACGGACCACTCCACCCTCCCCCCTCGCTCAAACTACTTGTCAATGTCCTCGTCATCATTCTGAAATCTGAAGACCTGGCTCTTTTGAAGTTGCTCCTTCTTAGATGGATGCCTATGATTCTTCTGGGGAAAGTGTCTAATGGATTTAGAAACAGTGTTAGTTCTGAAAAGAGGCCAGATATGGTGTCAGCTCCTGCCTCTGCCAGAAGGGTCCTGCTATGGACTGAGGAAATATTTGGTTGAGCCTTCAGGATTCTCTTTGTCACCCCAAGGCAATGCATCTGGTCCTCACCTCCTGACTTGCTTTGGCTACTCAGTTTGACAGCACATCACCTGCCCCAGGTCTGCGTGCTAACTCCAGGCCCGGCTTCCCACAAATGGCCAGTCTGCTATGGCCTGACGCCCCCAAGGTAATTCCTGCCTAGTCCCTGACCACTCCTTGTACTCAGCATCCAGGACGAACCCCTGGCTGGTTAGCTTAGGGGCTTACCTGCATTGACCCAGGCCAGGTGCTGCATGTCATATGTAGTTCCATACAAACATACTGCTAGACTCATCTGGCCTAAGGCAGATTCTCTCTCACTATCCTGGCCTTTTCCAGGGAACTGGTTTATTCGAATCCATCTGCCTCCAGTCCTAATAGGGAACCATTTTATTTCCAACAAAAATAGAAAATGCAAATCATGTGATATAATCATACACGGTGGTGAAAAATGGCTGTGACTTCAAGTCCCCTGTATTTTTCTGCATGGAAAAAACTATATTGCAAATAATTACCTAGAAATATATCCCTTACTCTTGGGATCAAAAACTGTTAGGCAAAACATCAACACATGATTTATGTTCTGTTAGAAAAAAGACAAAATGCTACACTTCATCTTTTGGGACGCCGGGTCTTAATGCAAATGTCCAGCGATCTTTTGTCATGAACACACATTACTACATAGAAGCCAAGTGTATTTCAACATTTATTTCCTTAGAAAGAGAGAGGAAAAAGGAGAAACAAAGCATCCAAAATATTCATTCAGTTGACAAACTCAAATACCACCTTCACATTAGTATGTTTGAATCAACACATTGTTCAGTTTACTGTGTTTAGATGTGGGATTCCAAAGATGGAAATAAAATAAGAATGCTATTTTAATGGCCTAATATAAGGACATAGAGAAATTTGACTTCTCTTTGGTTTCTCTTAGAAAAAAAATATTCATGACACTAAAAATAAATAAACCATGTTTCTGGTAGCTATGGATACAAAAATGCCTACGATATGAAATCAGAAAAGGTTATTATAGACATAGGATGCCTTTCATTTAAAACACAAACTGAGCTATAATTTCAAACACATGTGTAAACATGCATTTCATACACATACATGTGTGGACATGCGTGTACATATATGTTCATATTTAGCTCCTCAATTTGCCAGATTTGTAAACATAATTAATGACAGCACTGGGATTCTCCCAGGGACACAGGCTTATCTCAGAATCGTGAGGATGTCATAACAGGCAGATATGGTGAAGA
Organism: Cheirogaleus medius; assembly: GCA_008086735.1. Taxonomy (NCBI): domain Eukaryota; kingdom Metazoa; phylum Chordata; class Mammalia; order Primates; family Cheirogaleidae; genus Cheirogaleus; species Cheirogaleus medius. The sequence goes on from VBSM01001124.1 coordinate 5,995,377, forward strand.
GGAAAAGCTCCCACTGTAGAAATGAAAAGCAAAACGTCCTACCACAGGCCTTCACTTTACTCCAGGTACCATGTCTCAACACGGCTCTGAATACGCTTATGAATATAAAATGATGAGTAAAATTGTTTTAAAACTATGCAGGATTAGGCATCATCTCCAGCAGGGTTCCCAGACCTGGGTCCCCTTTAGAATCGACTAGGGAGCTTCTAAAAAAATCTGTCCCAGGGTCCTCTGTGTGATCAATTAAATCAGAATTTTTTTAAAGATCAGCCTGGACATCAGTATTTTTAAGGTTCTATGTGACTCTATTATGCAGTGATGGTCAAAAGCTACTCTAAATTGTCAGGTGCATTGGATTTGCAAAGCATCAGCCAAGCTGTGCCTTCCTCATATCCTCCCACTCAATTAAAAATGTTAGAAAAATCGTCTGGGTACAGTGGCTCATGCCTGTAATCCTAGCACTTTGAGAGACTAAAGTGGGAGGATTGCTTGAGGCCAGGAGTTCAAGACCAGCCTGAGCAAGGGCGAGACCCTGTCTCTAAAAAAAATAGAAAAATTAGCTGGGATGGTGGCACACGCCTGTAGTCCCAGCTACTCGGGAGGCTGAGGCAGAAGGATTGCTTGAGTTCAGGAGTTTGAGGTTGCTGTGAGCTATGATGACACCACTGCAGTCTAGCCTGGGCAATAGAGTGAGACCCTGTCCCCACCAGGAAAAAAAAAGTCAGAAAAATCCATTTGTTTCATAAGCAATGGCAAAACAAATAAGTGAGAACCCTGCCCATAAAAAGGCACAGCCATGTATACACGCATAATCGAATCACTTACGGTTAAACCTGGAGGAGGATTTGGAGACTATGTGCCCACCCCTTTAATGTACAGGAAAGAACATGAGATTCAAAGCTAGAATGCCTTGGCTCAGACCCCACAAACAATGAATGGCAGAACCAATGCTAGAAAACAGTCCCCAGGCCCGAACACAAAGTCCCCAATGCTATGTGAACTTTTATCTGTTCAACAGATACTTACTGTTCACCTGAATCATATTCCAGACACGACCCCAGGCACCACAGGTAGGAAAGTGACCCAACTACAGCAGCCATCTAAAGGTTCTACCATTAGTGGGGAAGACAGTTAGAAACAGAGTCTTAAAAATTGCCAATGAGATGATAGAGGAGGCGCCAAGCGTGGAACGGCTGACTTTTACTCAGGGTTCCCCAAGTGCTGGGTGCTGTTCTAAGCAACTTCAATGGATTCCCTCATTTAATCCTCACGCTGACTTTTAGACCAAGGCTCCCAAACTTCAACAAGCATGGAAATCTCCTGCAGGGGTGTTCTGATTCAGGTTCTGATTCAGTAGCTCTGGGTGGAGCGTGAGAGCTGGCTTTTCTGACAAGTTCTCAGGTGACACTGATGCTGCTCCTCTGTGGACCATGGAATGGCTGTGTTCGGACAATGGCTCTCAAATGAAGTCGCATGTGAGAATCCCTTGCAGATGGGGAGAGCGCAACAGGCTGGTGCCCGGGCCCCACCACAGCAGGAAAATCCCCATCTCGGGAAGAGAGTCCGGGCACTTGCATTCTTTAAAGTGCCCACGTGATTGGCACTGCAGCTGCAGGGGGCACCACTGCCCTCCAACAGAACTTCCCCACTTCAAATGTAAGACAAGTGAAGCTCCCGGAGGGTCCACGAGTTGCCTGAGGTCACACAGGGCTGGGAAGTGGCAGGCTTGGGAGTCAGACTCAGCCCGTGGGCCTACTGGGCCCATACTTGCAGCCACTGCACCATGCTTCCTCTTTATGTTTGAATCAGAAAAACAAATCTCTAGTGATATGCAGCAACAGCATTTTTAACTAGAGTCGATTTGCTGTATTTTTATATTGGGGTGACAAAAACAGTTGGAATTTTATTAGAATTGAAATTATAATAATGTGTCATCTCCCTCAGTCCCTGAAAAAATAAGGAAATGTTCCCATAAAATGCATGTGGGTTTTCAGAGGGTGATGAGGAGCTGGGCCTCCCGAGAGAACTTCTCAGCAACGTCCTCTTTTGCCGCATTCATTTCACAGAAAACTGCACATTAGCTTACTGACCTATCATATTTAAAACCCAATTTTCTCATAAATCTACTGATTTATAGACACATCCTCATAGATGATCACTAATGACAGGCTGATCCAACTGTGAATAGCCATTACCCCCAGCATGGGAGACCTTCAGCCTCGATGGCTTGGAAGCATTTCCATGCTACTATCACAGGGAAACAAATAGCAAATGACATGTTTTTGTCATAATAGGATCTAATGTGTGGTGTTTATAGTAGTCTATTTTAATCTCATGATGTGCTAAAACAGACATATCTCTATCACAAAAGCCTAAAGAAATCTCTCTCTTCCAAATAAAATTTGATGTCATTCAAGACTTTTAAAATATGAAAACGTAAGAATGTAAGGTATTCATTTTAAAATGAGATAGCTCACTCCTAAAGTAAAAAATAAAATAATTATGAAAATTATAGAAATATTTTTTCTTTCTTGTTAGCTTTAGGGTCTCATCTATCGGCCCCCAATAAGTACAGAATGACATTTCAGATATCCTCTCCAGCCAGTATTCTTCTGAGATCTGCTTTGCATTAGACCCTAATGCAGCTAACATTCCCAGTTGGCACAGAGAGAAACTCCTCTGAAATCTCAGGTGGCATCCCCCAAATTTTACTGGGTTCTGTGATTATCTTCTGAATGATGAAATTCTATTTCAGCTGTCAAGATAACACTTTGAACTTTAAATAGATTGTCCAAAAATATCATCCTCACAGAGATATAATTTTCTATCTTCCCTCATGTTATTTGTTGAAAACATTGTTAGAGAGCAATAGATAAAAAATAGTAAGTCTTATTGGCTACTTTACACTTGCCTTCATTTTCTGTTTCTCTAACTAGTTCAGATAAAATAAGTTGAAGAAGACATTGAAGCTTAGAGTTGTAGTCAAAAAATCTTTCAGCAACAACAACCACTGAAGAAAGAGGTAATAATCAAAGAGAATTACTGTGAAATGTCAGCAAATAACCCAATTACAGAAATGGAAGATACACTCAAAAAAGACACACATGCATGCTTGAAATTTCTGTCTATTTGTAATCAATTTTCTACAACCTACCCCTTCACACATTTTTTGACCTTCCAAAGACTACAGAAACTTCTGGTTCTGCCAAGATGAAGTAGCCCATTCCTCCCAGAAGCTCCCTCAAAAAACTAAAAAACCTAGATATAACAAAACAGCAGGCAGAGAAGTCTTGAAAGGCAGAACAAAGAAAGCAGGCTGCCTGGGGTCGTTGGTATTGAAGGACAACGAGGCATTGAATCTCCTGGGTTTCTTAGTACTTCCCATAGATCCCCAACAAAGCACTGGAGAACCTCCGGTCCAGAACCACCAACAGCACACACACAAAAGCTCCAGGAAAAGCACATTCACAAGGCCAAAGGACTGGGAAGTGAGTGGTCTAACAACCAAAAACCTTTTGGCAATAGGACTGGGAAAGTCCAGCCCATGCAGCTCAGGGTGATAGCAGCCCAGCCTGCTGAAATCGTGATGGTGGTCCCACCCTTGGAAATCAAGGTAGACATAGCCTTGCTCTACCTGTGGTGGCCTGTGGCCACAGTGGCATGCCTGATGATCTCTGAATTGTCCTCAGGGTCATTCTTCCTTTTCTTTGAAGTATAGTACATGTTTGTGGCCAAATAGCTCTCCTGGTCCCATCCTGTAGAATCCAAGAAGTCTGGCAGCGTCCCATGCCCATTTCTTTTAGTTCAAACTCATAGTGTTTCTGCTTGTCTAGTATCATCGTCTCTTTATCAGGTAATAGTGTAGCCTCATCCTTAGTGTTGTCTTCAGGGCACAGTTTCTCATTTTTGCAATATGGACAGTCTGAAAATTTTCCAAATCTTTAAGTTCTGGGGATTTTTTTTTTTTGCTTAATGCAATGCCTTCTTCAATTCATCTCCTCTTCTGGCATTTTACCATAAGCAGTCAGAAGGACCCAAACCATACCTTCAATACCTTGCTTAAAAATCTCCTCTGCTTAACACACAAGTTCATTGCTTGCATGTTCTACCTTCCACAAAACAGCAGAACACGATTCAGTGAAGTTCTTTGCCATTTTGTGATAAGGATCCTCTTTCTTCCAGTTTCTTGTAACTTTCTCCTCATTTCCATCTGAAACCTCACCAGAACTGCTTTAATGTACATATTTCTACCAATAGTCTGTTCATGATTATTTATGTATTCTCTAAGATGAAGGCTTTCTCTCCAGCTCTTCTCTTTTCTTTCTAAGTTCTCACCAGAATTACCATAATTTCTAACTTTACCTTCATGGCAAGCTAGGCTTTTTTTAGTATGCACCTCAAAACTGTTCCACCCTCCATCCATTATCAAGTTCCAAAGCTGATTCCACGTTTTTAGGTATTTAGTACAGCAGCACCCCACTCCACAGTACCAAAATCTATATTATTCTTCTCAGGCTGCCATAACAAAATACTACAGATCTCATGGTTTAAACAACAAATTAATTTTCTCACTGTTATGGAGGTTGCATAGTCCAAGATCAAGGTTCAGATACGATTTGTTTTCTGGTGAGGGCCCTCTTCTTGGCTTGTGGATGATCACCTTCTCACTGTGTTCTCACATGGCCTCTCTGTCTGTGTGTGCAAAGAAAGGTCATGTGAGGACCCAGTGAAAAGGCAGCCATTTACACTGAGCCCTGCCTGAATCTTGATCTTGGACTATCCAGCGCCCAGAACAGTGAGCAAGTTACTATCTGTGGTTTAAGCCATGTGGTCTGTGGTATTTTCTTACAGCAGCCAAGCAGACTAACACATTCACCCTACTCCAGCCAAACACCAATGGATGGCCACCCCTCTGTTTGGCAGACCCGAGTGAGAAGCGAATCTTCCACACATATTCCACTTCCGTAGAACTGGGTGGGACATTCCAATCCCCCCACTTGGTGGTGTCAGTGAGGCTGACCTGGGAGCTGATCTTCCACATCCCCCAGTGATAACCGGTAACAGCAATCTGATTTCCCTGCTGGGGAAGTACGTCTGCAGTACCAGCAGATCTTCTACCCCTCTCCTGGCAGAAACAGGCTGTGTTCTGATTTTCCCACGAGGTTAGTGTCCATGGGATCCATCAGCAAACTGAGCCCCAAGGAGACAAAATAAGGTGGTCTAAGTGAGGGCTAGTCAAACTTGTCTCTCCACCCTGCTGCCCACCCTGTGTCCAGCAGGGCCAGTGGGGAGCTGAGCCTCACCCCCACCTGGCCTTGAGGCAGAAGGAGTGGGGCTGGTTGGCATTCTGCTGCTTCCTGTTTCCCTCCTCTAGTGTCAGAGGGGCCAAAGAGGAAGCTAAACTCTCACTCCACTTGTTGGCAATTAGGCAACGCATGTTCCCCACTTTTGCGGGGTGGTGCCAGTGAGGCCCCCCCGGAAGCTGAACATACACACCTACTTGGCCCACAGGCTTTAACTCAACAATGGTAGTGCCTGTTGAAAAGGATTAAGTAATATCCAGAGTATTATAAAACAATATCCAGAATGTCTAGGATACGATGGAAACTCACATGTCATACCAAGAACCAGGGAAATCACAGCAAGATGAGAAAAGGCAATCAACAGACACTAACGCCGAGAGGAATCAGACGTTGAAGTTAGATGACAAGGCTTTTAAGCAGCTGTAATAAGAATGCATCAACAAACAATTACACATTCTTTTCAAACAAATAAAAAGATAGAAAATCTCTGTAAAAAAACTGAAATTATAAAATACAACCAACTGTAGATTATAGAACTGAAAAATGTAATAACTGAAATGAAATAAAAAAATTTCTAGATGAGCTCACTAGCAGTGTGGAGATGACAGAGAATAAAATAAGTAAATTTGAAGACAGAACAATAGACTTCACCCAATCTGAACAACAGAGAGAAAAAAGACTAAATAAAAATGAATAGGGTTTCAGGGACCAGTGGGACAGTAACAGCTGACACCGGTCTTATCAGAGTCCCATAAAGAGAAGAGAAAGAGATTGAGACTGAAAAAAATATTCAAAAAAGAATAGCTAAAAGTTCCCCCAATTTGGTGAAAGATATTAAACCTACACATTCAAGAAACTTAGAAAATCTTAAAAAACATAAACCCAAAGAAATATAATACATGCCAAGAAACATCATAATTAAATTTCTTCAAACTAAAGACAAATTAAAAATCTTAAAATCAGCCATAGAGAAATGACACATTATTCATAGGACAGCAATTCAAATGACAGTGAATTTCTCATCAGAAACTGTAGAGGCCAAAAGGAAGTGGCACAGCATTTTCAAACACTGAAAGAAAAGAACTGTCAGCTGCAAGTAATATAACTAGGGAAAATATCCTTCAGGAATGAAGGAGAAAGAAAAACATTCTCAGATGAAGAAAAACTAAGAGAATTTGTTGCTAGCAAATGACTATAGATGGAGCATTTCCGTGCCTTTTTCTCCATCTTATGATTAACTTTATGTTTGCTGCTGCCTTCTCTTCCGTGTTGTCACATTACTAAGGAGTCAGAGAGCTGCAAGGGAGTTACACAGGTCGTTCTATATTTGTACAATAAACATCTGCCTGGCTTCCAGAATAACCATAGCACAAGAATGATGCCTAAGCAAAATATTTGTTGGACTGCTTTGGGCTTTTAATACTTTCCCCTTGGAAGCACATTCACAGCTATTGAAATCAAATCTTTGGTAAGTAGACTGGAAACTTCATAATTCTAAAAGTTAATCTAATGTTTAGGATTTTGAAATACACCACTGGCCTTCTGATTTTTGTTTGAACACCACTTACAGTATTATTTGAGGATTAAAACTTGTGCTTGGCCAGGGCAAGGTGCACAGTAGCAACCTGGAGAGCAGGTGAGGTTCCCTCACCTGTGGTTAGTGATGAGGATAGATAATTACTCAGATAAAAGCAATCTAAATCAGAACAAGACATCTATAGGGAAACTTAATTATGGATGAAATAGAAGGCTTAGAAGAAAGATGTAGCCAAAGGGTGCTAGAGTCTGGCTTGGCCAATAAGGTTGACATCACTGTGCCATCCTCATACATGATAAAGCACACACCACACTTCCTGCCTATGTGCACACGCACACACACACGCACACACACACACACCCCTTACCTGTGCAACATCTGCCAACTTCCTTCAAGGAGACATATCCAAAGAGAAATGCCCATTTAGTATCTCCTTTTCTACCTACCTCCTCTGTGAAAAAAATCTTATTCAGACCATGAAATATATTTCTCATACTCCTCTCAACCCCATTCTGAAAAAAAAAAAAAGTAAGAAGCGGCTGATGCTGCCTGCAATCTAGACTCTGAATCTAAGACCTTCTGAGGCCCTCCAGGTCTTTTGGGACTATGGTCTCTCTCCTCCCCCTCTGTCTGTAACCAAGAGTGATGATCAACTAGACCTTGTCCTTTAAATATTCATTATTTTGGGGGTGTTCTGGGGTTCAGGCAAGAGCTGGCACTTCTCCTGGGTGTATCTTTACCCTATGGGACATCATGATTTCAGGTTCCAGGCTGGGATCAGTGCTATAAACAGTTCTGCAGTCTTAAGGAAGGTTCTGAAGGATCTGGGACAGAGAACAGCAGCACGTGCCTCCTAGGCACGAGGCCGCCTGAGACTTGCAGATCACAACAGCAGACACCACAATGTGCTCTAAAAACCAGAGGTTCTCAATGTGTGGCTCTTGCACCACCTGGGAACTTGCTAGAAATGCAAACCCTCATGTCACTCCCCAAATGCCTGAATAAGAAACGGTGTTAAAAGTGGGACCCAATTTTAACAAGCCCTCCAGCTATTCCTGACCACCTCCCGTGGCTTCACTGAGAACCTAAGGCAGGTTTCCCCACACTTGCCTGACCATAGGAGTCACAGCAACAGTGGTATCTTTATAATATTATAGACCCTTAGAACTTTTGGCGTAATCTCCTCATTTTCTGAGTGGGATATGAGAATGTGCCTTTTTCACAAGCATTTTGGGTGATCTTTACCATTAGGCAAAATTTGTGGACATTTCCCCTTTCCTTTCTTGGGAACTATGGGGGTATACATTACCCACTCCTCATATGTAACAAATATGTTTTAGTTATTTTCATTTAAAATGAATTTTTTAAAACAAAATACTAAAGGTTGCTTTATTTTGTTACTAAATAATAGTGGTCACCATTGCCCTACTCTCTGAATTTTTGTCTTTGTTGTGTGTGAAGAAGGAAAGTCTCACGGTAGCCATGTTCACCAAGTCCTTGGGGACGAGCAGGAGCTCTTGCAGGCCAGGCGGCTGAGGCGTGTGTCTCCTCCTGGGCTGTCAACCTGGTAGGACTTAAAGCAAAAGAAAGGTGGTTTTGAAAATATCAAGTTTTAAAGTTGCTTATTAATATATTCTGAAGCGTAGAGTAGTTTCACACATCACTTGAAAAAAGATGATTGGAAATGCTATTACACATAGCATGCCTTCCATTCTTGTATCAATTTGAGCTGAAACGATCTCTAGCCAAAACAATGGTTTAGTGTCTTTTATCTTAACTACTTCTGTCTCAGTCTCAATGAAAATTCAGTGAATGTCTCAACTGCAAAAAGCTCATATCTCTTTCTTTGCTATATCATCTAAAGATCCATATTCCAATTGCATCTCTATTTCTACCAAATAGGTATAAATCCAGAAAAAAGTTAATTGCAAGAATAGTATGCTAATGAATTCATGCCAGGACTCTAATTATCCTCTGGTGAACTAGCTTAAACATTTTTGAGAAGGATATAGTAAAAGTGAGATAAATATTTGTCAAGCTCATCCATCAACTCTGCCAGTCTACCAGTCTACCTTGACATCAGCAAATGGCTTAGCCGCCCTGAACCATAGCATCGGAGTTCTGACCTGACTCTGCAAACGGGTGATTTATTTCTGCATATGTGAGCCTCAAGCATGCATTCACTTGGCTGACACTTTTGATGAAGTTTGTACTGTCTGGAGTTAGAAGACTTTCCCTAAGAAATAACCATTCTTGTGCAAACAGGAATAATCCCTGGGGGTCCTATGTAGGGGTCCTGCTAGGTGAGAAAGCAGCAAGCAGAAAGCAAGCAAGAAAGGATGCTGTGACATCATGGCAAAAAGGCCAGAGACTCCTCTGCATCTACAATAGTCTGTAAAGAATTCCAAGACCTAAGGTAAGGTAGAGGGGCTGTCTCTCCTTCTAGTCAACCATCACCCCTATAGCAATAGGCTGCCATCCACAGCTTCTTTTTTCTGTAATATTAATGCTGACCTTATTATTGATTCTATTTATTGATTGATTGATTTTTATTTTTTGGAGACTGAGTCTCACTCTGTTGCCTTGGGCAGTGCAGTGGCACCATCGTAGCTCACTGCAACTCAAACTCCTGGGCTCAAGTGACCCTCCTGCCTCGGCCTCCGAAGTATCAGGGACTACAGGTGTGTATCACTATACCCAGCTAATTTTTTCTATTTTTGGTAGAAATGGCATCTCACTCTTGCTCAGGCTGATCTCAAACTTCTGAGCTCAAGCGATTCTCCCACCTTGGCCTCCCAGAGTGCTAGGATTACAGGCATGGGCCACCACGCCCGGAACTTGTTATTGATTTTAGACACATTTCATCCATGAGAAAATGCTTAGTGAGGATTTGCAGGCAGGACTAGCTACATAGTTTGCAGGACCCAGTGCAAAATGGAAATTTGGAGAGCCTTGTTCAAACATCAAGAATTTCTAAACGGCAGCGTTAAAGCATCAAAACAAGTGCAAGGCCCCTGTCAGGGCAGGGCTCTGTGTGCCAGCCCCGGTCACACACCCATGAAGCCAGCTCAAATCACAGTGTGTATTACTTGAACACAGCATTTCCAATGGATGACTCTGTTGTGATAAAAAGCCCCTGTCTTTTTGGACGCCTTTGAGCATACAATTAATTTAATAAGACTGAGATTGTTATGATATTGGCCATGGGTTTGTCATAAATGGATTTGATAATTTTAAGGTAAGAAACACCTATGCCTATTTTGTTCAGAGTTTTTATCATAAATGTGTGTTGGACTTTGTCAAATGCTTTTTCTGCATCTATTGAGAGAATCATATGCTCTTTGTTCTTGTTTTTATTTATAAGGCGAATTGCATTTATAGACTTGCGTATGTTGAACCAGCCTTGCATCCCTGGGATAAAGCCCACCTGGTCATGGCGAATTATTTTTTTGATGTGCTGCTGAATTCTGTTTGCTAGAATTTTGTTGAGGATTTTTGTTCTATATTCATGAGGGATATTAGTCTGTAATTTTCTTTTTTGTTGCATTCTTTCCTGGTTTTGGTATCAAGGTGATATTGGCTTCGTAGAATGAGTTAGGAAGGATACCATCCTTCTCAATGTGGTGGAATAATTTCTGTAGTATAGGTATGAGTTCATCTTTGTATGTTTGGTAGAACTCTGAAGTGTAGCCATCTGGTCCGGGACTTTTCTGTTTGGGGAGGTTGTTAATTACTGCTTCAATTTCTGCACTTGAGATTGGTCTATTCAGGAATTCTGATACCTCCTGGGTAAACTTAGGGAGGTTGTATGAATCCAGGAATTTGTCCATTTCTTCCTTGTTATGTAGTTTTTGGACATATAGATTTCTATAGTAGTCAAACATTATGTTTTGTATTTCTGTGGTGTCTGTTGTGGCCTCTCCTTTTTCATTTTTTATTGAGTTTATTACAGTCCTTCCCCTTTGAGATTTTGTTATTCTAGCCAGAGGGCTATCAATTTTGTTTATCTTTTTGAAAAACCAGCTTCTGGTTTTGTTGATCTTCCGTATAATTCTCTTATTCTCCATTTCATTTAGTTCTGCTTTGATCTTGGTTATTTCTTTTCTTCTGCTAGGATTGGAATTGGTTTGCTCTTCTTTTTCCAATTCCTTGAGCCTATTCATTAAGTTGTCAGTATCTAATTTTTCTGTTTTTTGGATGTGATCATTTATTGCTATTAGTTTTCCTCTCAGATATGCTTTTGCTGTATCCCACAGGTTTTGGTAACATGTGGCTCCATTGTCATTTTGTTCGAAGAAACTGTTGATTTCCCTCTGAATTTCTTCCTTGACCCAATAGTTATTCAACAGTAGATTGTTTAGTTTCCCTGACACTGTGAAGTGGTGGGTATTTCTGTTAGAATTGAACTCTAATTTTATACCACTATGGTCAAAGAAGACACATGGTATTATTTTTATTTTCTTGAATTTTTTGAGATCTGCTTTGCAGCCTAGTATGTGATCAATTTTGGAGAAGGATCCATGGGCTGCTGAGAAGAATGTAAATTCAACTTTATTTGGGTGGAATGTTCTGTAGAGATCTGTCAGTCCTTTTTGGTCAAGAGCTTTGTTTAAGTCCCTTATTTCTTTACTTAATTTCTGTTTGGAGGATCTATCCAATTCATTTAGTGGCGTGTTGAAGTCCCCTGCTACTATGGCAGTATTGTTTAACGTGGTATTTAGTTCAGACAATTTTTGCTTTATGTAATTGGGTGCTCCTGCATTGGGTGCATTAACATTAAGAATTGTTAAATCTTCTTGTTGGATCTTCCCTTTCACCATATACTTATCATTTTCTACCACTGACAGTAGGAAAAGGCTTGGAAAGACAGCACAGACTGTAACTGGCAGCCCATTTGAAGCTGGTTAACTGACACGGAGGACTTGGGAGAGCCCATGTTATCAGGGATGGCTATGGTGTTTGTTGGAGAACAACATGCAAAAGTCAAATCTGGAAAATGGTGTTTGGATCACAGAATAGCTAGACATTTAGAAAATCAGGTTATTCTCTCCCGTTCTTTGTTTATAGTTATTTATTTTTACTAGATAACTGTGAGAAAGTGACTTTCACTTCAATTTTTTGATATCCAATATTCTGTTTGTAATGTTTAAGACTTCCCAGGAAAATGGGAGCTATATAAAAAACAAAAGAGGCTTTCAAAGAACAAATGGGGGAGATGCTCATTACCCCATGTCTCCTAACTAGTGTGCCTTTCCATTGGTATCATTTAGTGCATATTTTAATTATGAATATTTCTATTAAAGTTTCTTCTTTTGTGGTTCCAAAATACAATATGTAAAAGAGGAAAAACTTCACCTACAATGTTTTTTAAGTTTTAGCTTTCATCTCAGTTTTCAAAGAATGATCTCAAGATTGATTTAACAGAACTGTATAGTTGTAGAAACAGTTCACTTCTGATCTTACTCAGAATGAATTTTTTAAAGATGTTTTCCATCTGTCTGGTAAGTGATGGGACGTTCAGTATTTTCATGCCATGTATTTGCCCCTTGTCCTCTACTGACCCAAAAGTTGTCCAAGACTCTTGCTAGCAGGTGGTTGTTCATAATGTCCAGCTGTTGGAACTGCTCCCTGATGGCATGACTACTCTTGCTGAATTTTCAGTTGCTAAAAACAATGTCCAGGGTGATTCCCAAGGATCGTGAAAGTCAGTCTCACCTCCTGGATTGTGTTTCCAGAAGCTCTACTTGCCAGAGAATGAGGAGGGAGCACGAGGAAGGGAAGAATGCCCTGGCACCTGTGGGAAAGCTCTGTGGCTCTCTGCCTTCCTCTCTCCTTGAAGAAGTAAATCTGATCAAACTCTTTCTGAACACACAGCTTCAATGCAAAAATTTTCAGCCATCATATTCTTTAATTCATTCATTCATCTCACACTGAACATATATTGCACTCAAGGTACTCTGTACTGAGTAGAGAAATAAAAAAGCAAATACTCTGCCCTCAAATAAATTCTCATCTACTACAAAATAAACCAATACGGAGATATAAGTGGGATAAGAGCTATGATCAACAAAACTCTCCATGTTGTGAGAGGAGGAGGTGCTAGAGAAACGTCCCTGCTGAGTGTTAAAGGACACATTGGAATCAGGCAGGTGAAGGGGGCAGTTCCGGGCAGAGGGGCAGGAATGTGCCTGAGAGCTTCAAGTGGCACTAGGGGGAGGTGTGAGATGGAGCTTATAGGTAAGAACAGCCTGGACCGTGGGAGTTTTGAATGTCCTGGTAACACTTTTTTATTTTATCCTAAAATAATGAGATACAATTGAAGAATTTCAAGAAGTAACTGAGCATATATCACAAACATGATTAATCCTGAACAAGGTACAAGTCTAGCACATTAGGTGCCAGCTAGTCTGGAGTTAGTTACAAGGAAAGGGAACACTCTAGGATAGTGGTTTCCCAAACTTGTCTGCACACTGAAGTCTCCTGGGAAAATCTCACAGTGTACTGATGTCTGCATCCCATCTCCAGAGACCGGGCTGCACGGTGGTCTGGGCTTTGGAACTGTTAGAAGAGCCTCAAGTGATTTCAGTGTGCAAGTAGGTTTAGCACCCATTGCCTAGAGAGATATGTAGAATGAGAATAAAACATGAGTGAGGAGAGAACCATAGCTAAAGTATTAGCTGAAGAAGAGGAGCCTGCAAGGGAGAATGAGAGGGAACTTTGTGTTGGAAGAGAACTCAGTAGTACCATTTCCTGGAAAAGGGAGAAGGGAGAGGCAGGATGGAAGGATAATCAATAAAAGTATGAGGATGGCCAAGTGAGCACTGGATTTAGAAAGACTTGGGTGGTCTTGCTAGGGCGGTTCTAAGACAAGAATGCAGATTGCAATGGATTCTGCAAAGAATGGAAAATGAGAAGCAGAGATCATTTTCAATAAACTTGCCCACATAATGAAAACTGAGGACTTAGTTCCCCAAGAGATTGCTGGAGTAGAGGAAAGGTGGATCTTCTCCAACATTCCTAGAGTCCTTCAAGGTTAGTGTAATGTATCTTCTCTGTACTGAACCCTCTACCCAAATGATCCTCATCAACCTCTCTCTAAAGTCTGTTAAAAAAAAGTTTCTTCTTGATAGCACTGAACTATGCTGACACATTTAAAAAGTTCTTCTACTATTAGTACTTCATTCTCAACTTGGCCTTCCTGGTGGGAAATAGAAGTACTATAGCCAGAGAGGGTGGTTAGAGTTTGGCATGTAGAAATGGAAATCAACTTGTGTGTGCTTTCATTGTTAGACGAGCTCTCTGTTGCCTTGGAAACCACAGCCTATGTGGAAGAAGTAATGTATTTGTGGGTAGATGACAGAGTAATCAGGTATGCTATGTATAAATATTGTGCATCTGTGTGAAGAAGCATTGGCCAAGCTTTGTTGGCAGTAGGGCCAGAATTTGGTTTTGGTATATGTCACATGTCTGCTAAAGTATATTTGCAAAAAGTTTCTTGGGCAGAACAACTATTATAAAGAACACAACTTTGTGAGTTTTCCTTTGAACACATGCCTCATAGAAAGTACAGCCAAAAGTAGGAAAGTGACCCAAAACCTAAGCCACAGATTCAAGTCTTCCATTCATCATTTTTGAGTATTCTAAAATGTGTGAATATTACATTTGTTCAGGCTTCATTACTGTTAAACTTGTAGGTTCATTTCATAGAGCCACAGCTACCAGCCAATAAGAATCTGATGATTTTATCACTAAGGGAAACAGAAGCATTCAAGCACCTCGAGGGAAGATGGAAAAATCATAAACCACAGTGACTATTATGCACTTGAGAAGTCAAAAAGCTGTTCCTGTAAATTACTTTGGGGAATTTTGGAAAATAAACATTAAGAAATAGCAATCCTGAAGACTCTGACCTGCAACAGGGTCAAGTTGTTCATAGCTGATAATTTATAACTTTCTTTTCTGAAGGAAGGAGGGTTTTTTGGCAAATAAATTTAAGATCCTCATTTGGGACATTTCTCCCTCATTTGCACAATAAGGATTTATTAAGTGGTAATTTTTGTTCTTGGTCTATGAATGCAAGAATCCTAAGACATCACTTTTTCCTTTGTTGGGTGTATGATTGATCAAGAGATATTCATAAGTTAGTAAGTCTAATGAAGTATGGACAAGCTATATAGTGGTCCATAGGTAAGAGTAGTACGTTCAACATGAAGTAATAATTATGATAGCAATGACAATAAACTTCAAACAAGAAATGTCCCTTAAATTGCATTTCTAAACTTGTGAAATCTTTGCCAAGTGGGCAATGGACCAGGGATTTTTGCTTCACACTGTACTCCCAGACATTCATGTCTCAGGCATTGGACATTCTAACAGCTTGGTGCTTAACACCACTCAGGCCATGGTAGAAACATTTCATCATGAGATCAGTCTTTCATTAGGGGGCTTTCCAGTGACCTGAAAGACCTAAAGTACTTCTTTATACATCCCGATGCAGAAGGGAAGTTTTATTCAATTGATGACATCTGACCAGTGAAAAGCATTTGGTGACAATGTGTACAGCCTTCTTAGCTATATGAACTCTTCATGATCTCCCTTTTTTCCAAAAAGAATTAGATTTCCTGAAAAATTGTTTTTTGTTTGCTCTACTCTGTTCATTTTTATACCCTTCTAGAGAATGATTATGTGTATGGCTTTTCTCAACATTTGTTGAATAAGGAGGTGTTTCCATGGGAAAAATAAGATATATAGAAAGAAGTCATGTCACTACAAGTAAGTAGAGAGATCTTGAAAAATCACGTTTGCATTACTGTACTAATGTCATTCCCCTTTGGATAACTGCACATAAAGTCCTTTATATGCAGATGAGTTTTGTTTATGGTTTAGTTTGGTTTGGTTTGTCACTAGTATCAAGGAACTTAAAAATAAATCAAATTGTAAATACACAAATCCAGAATGATATAAAATTATGTTGGCATGTTATTACCATAAAAGTATATTTGTGTACACACACGTAGAGAGAGAGATAAGTGGCGTGTAGAATGTGGAAGTGTTGAGAAAGTATGAGTCATTCAAGAAAGCTCCTTAGAGAAAAGGTATATTTATTTGAATTCAAATAAAATAGAAGGGACTCTTAGTTTTAAGTTAATACAAAAACACAATTTTTCGCCCTCCTCTCTTAGAATTACCTCAATGCAACAAGGAGAACACAAAACAGTATCTCCAACTTCAGTAAAACTAGGGACATCTGTTACCTCAGGCTACAATATGTAAAGCAATTAAAGAGTAGAAGCTGACTTAACAAAGTGCAAAACACAGAAATGTAAGTCTTTATAGAGAGAAACACTGTTATAAAACAAACACTTAAACCCAGAAAATCTGTTAAGCCTTGAGGATTGGAATCACACATACCGTGGAAGGCGGAGCGCAGTGGGGGCTGGAAACAGGGATTGACTGGCTGGAAGTCCTTGCGGGGGATGGCCCTGCCCCCGCCCAGTGCAGTCAGGAGCAAGAACAAAATAATAAATGGACAATGGGGGGAAAATCTATAAAAACTTAAATCATCAACTCAATATCTTCAACATTTGGCTAAAAGAAATTTTAGGGAAAGAAAGAGAATGGAAAACACTGGAGAGAAAATTACCAATGAAATAATGAAAGAAAATTACCTAGAACTGCAAAGATACAAGTCCTGACAGGCGTTGAGGTTCTTAGTGGGATATTGGATGCTAGAAGATGATGGAGTTATAGCGTCAAATTCTTAGTGGCCATGATTTTTTAATTAGAATTATTGCTCACCTGTGAGTTAAATGGAACTGTCAGACCAGCAATGTTTAAAAAAATTTTACTCCTCATCCTCCTGCTCCTTTTCTCAGGAAGCTACTGAGGAATATGAGCCACACACACACACACACACACACACACAGGTGTAAGATGAGGAAGTCTGATGTGCAGGAGTGGAGATTCAGCAGGGAGCAGGAGGCACAGGGGTTCGCTGGCCCGCGGGAGATAGACCACCCCCCCACCCCTCCACACCTCCACCCCCCACCCCCACCCCTCCACCCCCCACCCCCACCCCCACCCCCACCCCAGCACAACTGAGTGGCAGCCCAGAGCAGTGCTGCTCAGGCTGTCCAGGGAGAAGGACTGTTTTGGTTTTGGTTTTAGTTTCCAACCCACCACAGACTGATAGTTTTGTAAAATGTAATAGAAATGAATTTCAAGAAAATGACCATAGTGCAGTGTGACAATGTCAAGTGGCTATAAAAGTTTCTAAAACTCACTCTCAACTCCTGAATTGGTTTTGTGACACATAGGAAGCAAACAGTCCTCTCCCTGGCATGAGCATGAATCTATTACTGAAAATGTGAAAGTCAATGCCAGGCAGCCAATGGGCAAAGCGTGGCCGCGGGGGATGGGGTGGAGAGGAGAAAGGTCACCGCAGGGCGGGGCAAGGGCCACTAATTTTCATATATGACTTTTGCCCCATGAAATATGGACTATGCACATGTGTTTTGTCAAAATTAAAATTAAAAAAGAAAAAAGCTATAAGCCCAAGGGAAGTATGCCGGGGCACTGTGGTCAAGCTCCTTGGAGGGGAGACAGCTGCTGTAACGAGGCAGAGCTACGTGGTGGAGGAAGGCTGGTGGCGTGGGGACTGCATCTGACTATGGCTGGACGTCCACAGGGATAGGAGGGAAATTCCTTTACTCCGTCACTCAGTAAGGATTCACAGAGTGCCTGCTACTGGCTAGGCACCCCCTGGGTACTAAAGATACCACAGAAAACAGAACAGGAAAAAAGAAAAGTCTGCTCTTATAGAGATTACATCCTATAGGTGAGGAGTCTGACTGTAAAAAGGTAAGAAGTGGGCTTTTTGTTCATTTGGTTTTTGTTTTGGGGACAGAGTCTTGCTATGTTGCCCAGGCTGGACTGGACCCCTGAGCTCAAGCCTCGGCCTCCCAAGTAGCGGGGACTACAGGTGCACCCGCTTACTGCAAATAGGTGGGTAAGTAATCTGCCAAGTATGTCACGCGCCGGTAGAGGGGTGTGTGTGGGTGGGTAGATACGCGGTTCTGGGTCAAGTGATGCTGTAGCTTTGCACCCACAGCCAGGAGTTTTTCCTCTCTTTCTAGGAAACCCAAGAAGGAGGAGCGAGGCTCCGGGGTGGTGCAGGGAACACATTTTTGTGGAGTGGGTATGTGTGGTACAATGCCTAGGCTGCCACCGATGTCACACATTGAAGTCAAAGGAGCCTTAAAGGTAGAGTCTCTTATAATCCGGCAGGAGAGAGTTTCCTCTTGACACACACGAAACCAATATTTCCAACGTACAATCTGACGAGAATATCATTCCTGGGCATAGACGAGAAGGGAACTGAAAGTGCCCTGAGATGGCAGCTTGTCCTTGAGTCCAAGAAAACAAGGTAGACATGAGGCCTGGAGGGAGCCACAGGAGCCGGGTCAAGGCTTCGCCCCCCTTTCCTTCCCAGCAGTTTTGGAAAGAAAGGTATGGTTCAGGACAAAGGGGAAGAGATCATTTTTTGACCACCCAATTTGTGCCAGCCACTGTTGGAAGTGAACTATGAAAGGTGACAAAACCCTGAATGGTGCTCTGAGATGTGAACTCACTGTTGTCCATAAAGAGCTTGTGCCATTAGCAGGTTGTGTGACAGTGTTGGAGGATGAAGACTACAGGAAGGAGGGCATATTCATTTGCTACGGCTGCCACACACGGGGTGGCTGAACAACAGAGACTTATCTGCTCACAGTTCTGAAGGCTACAAGTCCAAGTTGGAAGTGTTGGCAGAGTTAGTTCCTTCCGAGGCCGCTCTCCTTGGCTGGTAGACGGCCATCTTCTCTCTGTGTCTTACACGGTCTGCTCTCTGTGCCTGCATCTTTGTCCTAATCTCCCCTCTGCATAAGGGCAGCAATCTCATTAAATCAGGGACCAACCTAATAACCTTACTATAACTTTATCACCTCTTCAAAGACCTTATCTCCAAATATAGTCACGTTCTGAGGTGCTAGGGGTAGGACTTCAACAAATAAATTTTGAGAGAGCACAATTCACCCCATTACAGGGAGGAAGCATTCAGAGTAAATAATTATAGATTATCCCTAATCACACAGAAGTCCAGAAAGGAAAGAGAAAATGGACTTGGTTTCACTATGCATAAGACACTCATATTAGCTTTGTTGCAGCTGCATTAACTTTCCCAGGGACGAAGTCACAGGATTTATAAAATAACCAAAAGAAGATGGGCGAGGTATTGAGTACTTTATCGTAGAATGCTATTTCTGGAGATCGTCCTGACATTTAACATTATTACAATCAGTAATGACAACAATAGCGTTTTTCCAAAGGAGTCTGAATCACTGCCCTCTGTGTTGTGGCTTCCCCATCTCTGTGCTTTCTGATATTTATTTAATAGCATTTTCTCTCTTGATTGTTCTGAGCAGCCACCCTGGGTGGGACCAGCCTGTTCCTTCATGGGTGTTTATTCATATTAAAAACAAAATTTCAAAACAATTGATGCTAGTTATTAGAGTCTAAGCAAAAGGCCCCTCTAACAAATATGCAAAGGCTTTTTCTGAACCAACAGGAATTCCAAAAGGAACTTGGATCAACCATTTGGGATGAAACTAAGTCAAGAGGTAGCTAACACAGGGGAATTGTACTTGCAGAAGTTCGTGATGATAAAAAGCATTGTTTGTTTCAAACTTTCATTTTTTTAGGCACTTGGTTTTCTTTGCTCAGCTTCCCCAAGACTGTGGGGGGTGGATTTCCCTCCTGTACGTGCCCCTCTGCATGTCCCTCCACTTCCGCACAATCCCGACAGCCTCTGGGGCAGATGGAAACAGCAGTCCTTCAGGAACTGGGTTCTCAGCTCCTCAGCTTTGGGGTCCAAGTGCTGGCTCTGCAGACATACAGTTGAGCAGGATTGGGGGGTAGGTTGGGGGCTGGGTTTTATTGCAGCATCCCCCAACCCTGGAAGGAAGACTGGAAAAATCGCAATCCTCCTTACCATGGAATGCAATCATTCGTCTTTATTTCTAATCTTTTTCTGTCCAGAAGCAACAGAACAGATGACCCAGTCTAAGGAGGGCGGCCTTCAATTTCTTCTCTATATTGCAGATTGAGACTCCATTTCCCAAGACACCTTTCTTCTCAAAAATAAATGATGGAAAAGTATTTCCTTTTCCCTACAACTTAACCCTACCAAAAACAAGCCCCCTTTCTTAGAGGGGCCAATAAAACAATAGAAAAAGATAGATAAAGCTTTGAAAGTGAGCCATTATAAAATCTGGAAAATAATCCACACTATACATATCAGAGCTGTGTGTGGCTCTACATATTTTATAATGAATTACCACCCTTGGCTGCCGCGCACTGTAAAAGACGCTGGAATGATGAGCACATGAATCCTGGCACACCGAACAGGCTCTCCAGCTCAGCAGTTCTCTCTTGTGAAAATCAGAGGGGTGTTTCCGCCTCAGGTGCAGCTCGCTAGAAACTCTGACTACACTTCCACAGCAAGCAACACAGGAAGTGAGAGGGGCCTGAGTTCAGTGAGATATCTCTGCTGTCTTTTCGCGGTGGATGTTTGCAGAGTTGGTATCTGTAGGGTGATATTGATACTCTTTCCTGTGTGTAGTATCCATTCATGCCCTGTGCAAGCAGGTACATGCACATGCAATTGTGGGAGCCATAGAAAGATGGTTATGATTGTTATTATTATTTTTCCTAGTCAGTGAAAGCTTCCCAGAGGAGAAGGGGTCATTTTTCAGTGTGGTCTGTGCATTTCCTTACATTAGCTACATTCGTCATCTGTGCCTGGTGCACTTGCTCAGATCAGAGATGAGCACACTTAGAGCTGGCAAAGACCTTCTCTGATACATATGCATACAACATACACGCACATGCACACATATACACACTAACTATAGAAAGGAAGGTGGACCATGTTTAGAGTCTTACCACTTAATGTAAACAGCTTCATGACAAAAAGGTGTAAGCTTTAATGGCTATGCAGTCCTCAGTGTTTGAGCACTCAAATGGGCCTAAGCATGATACTCAAATCACAACGCACATATCGATGAGCCCAACAGAGTGCTTGCCACCAAGAGGTGGTATATACAGAATGGAGACGTGCAAAGCTGCACAAATTACTTAAAGTCTTCTCCCTTGACTGGTGTTAAAAAAATAAGCGTAATAGGCCAGTCTCACCCTTTTCCTGGAAGAATTAGCACTGAGTCATTTTTCCATAAGCCTCTGGTCTTGTCCACTTCTCTAAGGATGGGAGAACAGCCCTTTTAAAAATTATTTAGTATATGCTTGAGCACAAAATGCATTTAGTCTACTTGTTTCTCTCCATCCTGCTAGAAAGCAGTCATATATTACTAAGAAAAGTACAAAGCTTTTGGGTCAGATTTACAGATAGTATAGCAAAAAAAAAAAAAAAAGAAAGAAAGAAAAAGAAATCATAGCTGTGATTTGGGGAGAAAAAGAAGATTTATCCAGCAGGAAGAAAGCTACATACTTGCCTAGAATGTAGCACCATCCAATAGATGAGGCTCATAATGGTGTTTCTGTGTCATCAAAAAGAACATCAAATTATACCTTTTATACAATGTTTAACAGAGGCAAAAACTGTGTGGAAAAATTTTAATGGATTCATATTTTTAATGATATTTTTCACTATCTGAAGTAAGTGTCAGCTAATCTGGAGATTCACCTATGTGAATTCTATACTGTAGTCTATTAAGTGTGCAACAGCATTGTGTATAAAGAAAACAATGCACATACCTTAATTAAAAAATGCTTTGTTGCTAAAATCTACTAATGGTAATCTGAGTCTTCAGTGACTCGTAACTCTCTTTGCTGGTGGTGGGTCTTGCTTCAATGTTGACGCTGCCGACTGATCAGGGTGGTGGTTGCGAAAGGTTGGGGTGGTTGCGGCAATTTCTTAGAATAAGACAACCATAAAGTTTGTACATCAGTGGAGTCTTCCATTCATGAAAGGTTTCTCTGTAGCATGTGATGCTATTTCGTAGCATTTTACCCACAGTAGACCTTCTTTCAAAACTGGAATGAATCCTCTCAAACCCTCCTGCTGCTTTATCAGCTAAGTTTACGTAATATTCTAAATCCTTTGTTGTCATTTCAATTAAATTGACTTCACCAGTGGATTCCATCTCAAGAAACCACTTTCTTTACTCATCCATCAGGAGCAGCTCTTTGTCTGTTAAAGTTTTACCATGAGATTGTAGCAAGTGGGTCCCGTCTTCAGGCTCCACCCCTAATTCTAGTTCTCTGGCTGTTTCCACCACATCTGCATTTACTTCCTCTACTGAAGTCTTGGACCCCTGAAGTCACCCATAAGGGTTGGAATTGACTCCTTCCAAACTCCTGTTAATGTTACTATTTTGACTTTCTCCCATGAATTATGAATATTCTTAATGACATCTATTAATGAAATAGTGAATCCTTTCCAAAAGGTTTTCAATTTACTTTTCCCAGATGTATCAGAGGAATCACTACATATGGCAGATACAGTCTTATGAAATATACTTCTTAAATAATAAGACTTGAAAGTAATTTTCACTTTCACTTTTCTTGATCCATGGGCTGCAAAATGGATACTGTGTTAGCAGGCATAAAAACAACATTCATCTCTCGTACATCTTCATCAGAGTGCTTGGGTTATAAGATGCACTGTCGAGACTCAGTTGTAGCATAATTTTAAGGGCCCTAGGATTTTTAAAATGGCAAATGAGCATTGGCTTCAACTGCAAGTCACCATCTGCATTAGTCCCTAACAAGAGAGTCAGTCTGTCCTTGCAAGCGTTGAAGCCAGGCATTTACTTCTCCTCTGTAGTTATGAAAGCCAGAGATGGCATCTTCTTCCAATATAAGGTTGTTTCTTACATTGAAAATCTGCTGTTTAGTGTAGCCACCTTCATCAATGATATTAACTAGATCTTCTGGATAACTTGCTGTAGCTTCTCCATTAGCATTTGCTGCTTCATCTTGCACTGTTATGTTTGGAGATGGCTTTTTTTCCTTAAACTTCTTCTTTGGTTCCTTGAACCAACCTCTACTAGCTTCAAACTCTTCTGCAACTTTCTCACCTCTCTCAGACTTCATAGAATTGAAGAGAGTTAGGACCTTGCTGTGAATTAGGCTTCGGCTTAACGAAATGTTGTGGCTGGTTCGATCTTCTATTCAGACCACCTAAACTTTCTCCTTATCAGCAATAAACCTATTTTACTTTATTATCATTTGTGTGCTCACTGCAGTAGCACTTTTTATTTCCTTTAAGAACTGTTCCTTTCCATTCACAACTTGGCTAAGTGTTTGGCACAAGAGGCCTAGCTTTTGGCCTGTCTCAGCCTTCAACATGCCTTCCTCACTAAGCTTAAACATTTCTAGCTTTTGATTTAAAGTGAGAGATGCGCGACTCTTCCTTTCACTTGAACACTTAGAGGCCATGGTAGGGTTATTAATTGGCCTAATTTCAATATTGTGTCCCAGGGAATAGAGAGGTCTGAGAGGAGGGAGAGAGATAGCAGAGTGGCCGGTAGGTGGAGCAGTCAGAACCCAAGCAAAATTTATCAATTAAGTTCACTGTCTTGTGTGGACAAGGTTCTTTGTGCCCCTAAAAATTACAATAGTAGCATCAAAGACCACGGGTCACAAATCCCCATAACAGGTACAATAATGACAAAAAAGTTTAAAATATTGTGAGAATTACCAAAATGTGACACAGAGACACAAAGTGAGCAGATGCAGTTGGAAAAATGGCATTAAAAGGCTTTCTTGACACAAGGTTGCCACGAACATTCAATTTGTAAAAACCACAATATCTGAGAAGTGCAATAAGATGAAGCACAATAAAATGAGGTATGTTTTTACAATTTTTAACACCAATACTAAAAAGAGCCAATAATATCAGAGGACTTGTACATGTTCCATGGTTAATAGTTCTATATGATGAATCTACATGGTGAAGCCAAATAATGTTGACTAACACAAGTCCAAAGCATTACAGTTTTAAATTCAATTAAATGAAATATGTAGTTAAGAAAGATGACTATTAATCCTGAAGGAATAAAGAAATTACAAATGTGAATAAATAATCTAAATCTTGACCCTCTCCCTCCCACAGAAGCAAATGCAAATGCAAAAAAAAAGACTTGATTTGGTGCTTCAAAAGGACTGGCTAGCCATCAAAGTTTAACTCAGAAAAATATGAAAAGCTACTTTTTCAGATATAAAGAATATTTCAGAAGTATTTCCAAACAATTTTCCAGGATAAAAGGAAGAAATCATCCCAACAAATTAAATTGTAGAACCAGATGCCCTCACTGGTAAATTCCACAAAAAATTTACAGAAGAATTACTACCAACCCTTCTTAAACTCTTCCAAAAAGTAGAAAAAAGGGGGAAACTTTCCACTTATTTTATGAGGTTCTGATACCAAAGCCAGACAAAGAAACCACAAGACAGGAAAACTAAGGACTAATCTCTCTTGTGAATATTGATGTAAAAATCTTCAACAAATTACTATCAAACAGCATAATAAAATGTTATACACCATGACCAAGTAAGATTTATCCAGAATTAAAAATGTAAGAATATCAATCAATGTAATACACCACACTAATAGAATAAAGGAACAAACTACATGATTATCTCAATTGACATAGTAAAAACATTTGAGAAAATCTAACACTTTCCCATGATAAAAAGCATTCAAAAAAGTGGGAATAGAAGAGAAGTTTCTAACATGATAAAAGGCATTTATGAAAAACCCATAGCTAATATCATATACAATGGTGAAAAAATAAAAACTTTCTCCTTAAAATTAGGAACAAGACAGGGATGCCTAATTTTACCACCATTATTCAACTTTTTACTGAAAGTTCTACCCAGAGCAACTAGGTAAGAAAAATAAATAAAAGTCATCCAAATTGGAAAGGAAGAAATAAAAGTATATTCACAGACAACATGACTCTTTCTATATAGAAAATCCCAAAGATGTCACAAAAAGAAAGACTCAAGTTAATAAACAAATTCAGTAAAGTTGCAGCATATGCAATTAACACACAAATATCAGTTGTGTCTGTATATTCCAGCAATAAACAATCTAAACAGGAAAGTAAGAAAATTCCATTTACAATAGCATTCAAAGGGATAAAATACTTAGGTATGAATTTAACCAAGAAGGTGAAAGACTTATACACTGAAAACTATAAAACATTGCTGAAAAAAATTAAAGATCTAAATAAATGGAAAAACTTATGTGTTCATGGACTGGAAAACTTAATATTGTTAAAATGGCAATAATACCCAAAGTTATTTAAAAGTTCCATGCATTTCATTTCAAAATTCTAATGCTCTTTTTTGCAGATATGTAAAAGCTGTTCTTCAAATTCAAATGGAATTGCAAGGGGCCCTGAATATAGTCAAAACAATATTGAAAAAGAACAGCCAAATTGGAAAACTTCTCAATTTCAATACTTACTACAAAGCTACAGCAATCAAGAAGATGTGATATTAACATAAAGATAGACATATAAACCCATGGAATGGAATTGAGAGGCCGTACATGCAGAACTGTGAGAAATAAATTTCTGCTCTTTATAAATCACCTCGTCTATGGTATTGTGTTAAAGCAGACAGAAATCGGTACCAGAGAAGAGGGATATTGCAGTAACAAATACCCAAAAATGTGGAAATGGCTTTGGAACTGGGTAATGGGTAGAGGCTTGAATGGTTTTGAAGTGAAAGCTGGAAAAAGCCTGTATTGCCATGGACAGAATGTGGGAAGACACAGACAATAAAGGTCATTCTGATGAGGTCTTAGATGGAAATGAGGAACAAGGTACAGGAATCTGGAGGGAAGGCCATCCTTGCTACAAAGTGACAAAGAGCATGGTTGAATTATATTGTGTCCTAGAACTTTATTGAAGGCAGAACTTGAGAGTAATGAACTAGGGTATCTGGCAGAAGAAATCTCTAAGGAGCAAAGCATTCAGGGTGCTATATGGTTTCTCTTAACTGTTTACAGTAATAGTCAAGAAGACAGAAATGATTTAAAGACATAATTAAAAGAGAAGCAAAATGCACATGTATAAAAAATTGTCAGTCTGGTCATATAAAGAATAAAAAACTGTGTTTAGGAAAGAAAACCAAGGGCATGGCCAAGGAATCGTTTGATAAGGAGATTAGTGTGGGTAGACGGAAGCCAGGTGCTATTCATGAAGACAATGGGAGAATGACCACCAAAGATTTCAAAGACTTTGAGGCTGCTGCTGTCATCACAGATCCAATATGCTGGGCCCTTGAGGGCAGAAGAGCTTAACCACTTCAGTACCGCGCTCACCGGCTGCGAAACCTCGCCCACAGCTGGCACTCATAGTCTGCAGGATAGTTTGTGCTGTGCATTGATGACGAATCCTTTATGCTCTTGTGTGATGAGGAAAGCTTTAGAGCACTGAAAGCTTGTTTTACTTTACAGGCAGCTTTAGGAAAATAACTATAATAACTCCTACTAAGGACTTGTTAAAAGGTCACGGATTCGTAGTAACTTATTAGCTGAACGTACACACTGCAACCTCAGAGATAAAAGCTGTAAAAGTAAAAGCTTTTGGCTGTCGGCTAAAGTCGACACTTGGCTGTGCTTGTTCATTTGTGGCTGACGACTATAGTCGACACTGGTACGAAGTGGTTAAAAGGATGTGCCCAGGGTGTCTCTGGGAACTCAGGACTCCCTACCTGGGGTTGCCTCAGGTCTCTGGTCCCACCTTCTGGCATACTATTCGTTGGCTGCCCAATCATGGCTCACGCAGGCCCAAGTGCAGTGAGCTTTGGTGGAATCCATGTGGTACTAGTTCTACAGGCACACAGACTGCAAGAGCTGTGAAGATACAGATTACCTAGATATCCAAAGATGCTGCAGACAGACTCAGGACCCAAACATCAACTTGTTGTAGAGGCAGAGCCACCACAGGGAGCCCCACTAGGGTAATGCCTAGTGGAGCCATGGGAGGGGGGCTGCCCCTGAGCCTCCAGAACTATAGAACCATCAGTGTACAGCACCAGTCTGGGAAAGCTGCAGGCATGCAACCAAGTGCATGAGAACTGAAGTGTGGGCTGTGCCCAGCAAAGCCATGGGAGTGTTGATGCCCAAGGTCATGGGGGCCCAAGCCCCACTCCAAGTGTATCTGGAGGCAGGACATGTGAATCAAAGAAGATTATTCTCAAGACTTAAGATTTAATGTTGTTTGCTCTGTTGGGTTTTGGACTTGGGACTTGTTATCCTTTCTCTTTTCCTATTTCTCCCTTTGGAATAGAAATGTCTATCCTATGTCTATCTCACCATTATATTCTGGAAACACAGAACTTGTTTGACTTTACAGGTTCAAAGCTAGAGGGAAATTTGCCTCAGGATGAATTATATCTTGAGTCTTGTGCAGATGATGTTTAGATGAGACTTTGGACTTAGACTTTAAAGTTGATGCTAAAACAAGTTAAGATTTGGAGGGCTATTGGTATAGAATGAATGTATTTTGCATGTGAGGAGGATATGAATTTGGGGGTCCAGGGGAGAAATTCTATGGTTTGAATGTTTTTGTGCCCTCTAAAATTTATGTTAAAACTTAATTCCTTCTAAAATTCAACTGCATTATCCAGGGGAAGGGCATACCTCTAACCTTTCTTAGGGAGAGGCAAAGTTATATAATGTATCCAAAATGTAAAAAAAAAAAAAAAAAAATCTTTAGTCGGATGGAGGGCAGGCGGGAGGGGGGAGGAAGTGTAGAGTTACATAATGTGAGCTATGCGTGCCACCTGGGGATTGGACTCACTTGAAGCTCTGGCATGTGGGGGGGGGAGGGGTGGTTGGGGCAATGTATGTAACCCTAACAATATTTGTACCCCCATTATATGATGAAATAAAAGGGAAAAAAATCAAAAAAAAAGAAGTAAAAAAAAAATAAATAAATAAAATAAAATTCAACTGTTGCCAATATGATAATATTAAGAGGTGGGGCCTTTAAAAGGTGATTATGTCATGAAATCTCCTTCCTTGTTAATGGAATTAAGGCCCTTATAAAAGAGGCTTCGCACAGGAGCATTTGGCTAGCTGGCTAGCTTGTTCTTCCATGTTCTGCCATGTGAGATTATTTTCCAACTCATTCTATGAGGCCAGCATAACCCTAATTCCAAAACCAGAAAAAGACATTACAAGAAAACTGCATACCAGTATCTCTTATGAACATAGATGCAAAAATCCTCAACAAAATATTAGCAAATCAAATTAAAAAATATATAAAAAGACTTATATACCACAACAAATTGGGATTTATCCCAGGTATGCAAGGCTGATTCAATATTCAAAAATCAATTATTGAATTGATCTATCACAACAGGCTAAAGAAGAAAAATCACATGATCATATCAATGGATGCAGAAAAACTTAATAAAATATAACATTTGTTCTTGATTAAAAACTTTCAGTAAGCTAGGAATATAGGGTAACTTTCTGAACTTGATAAAGAATATCTACAAAAACCTACAACAAGCATTATACTTAATTAATGATGAGACATTAAAGCTTTCCCACTCGGATCAGGAACAAAGCAAGAATACTACTTTCACTACTCCTTTTCAACATTGGACTAGAAGTTCTAGCTTATGCAACAAAAAAAGAAAAGGAAATAAAAGGGACACAGATTGAGAAGGAGGAGATAAAGCTGTGTTTATTCACAGAAGATATGATCATCTAAGTAGAAAATCCAAAAGAATTGCCAGAATCTCCTGGAATCAATAAGCAATTATAGCTAGGTCTCAGGATACAAGATTAATACACAAAGTCAACAGCTCTTCTACATACCAGTAATGGACAGGTTGGAAATTAAAATTAAAAACACAATACCATTTACATTAATAATACCCCAAAAATGACATGCTGAGGTAAAAATCTACAAAACATGTAGAAGATCTATATAAGGAAAAGTACTAAACTCTGATGAAAAAAATCAAAGAACTAAATAAATGGAGAGAGATTCTACATTCAAGCATAGGAAGATTCAATAATGTCAAGATGTTAGTTCTTCCCAATTTGGTCTACAAAGTCATTGCAATCCCAAATAAAATCCAAGAAGGATATTTTGTGGATACTGCCAAACTTATTCTAAAGCTTATATGGAGAGGCAAAAGACCCCAAATAGCCAACACAATAATGAAGAAAAACCAAGTTTGGAAATTGACACTATGTAATCTAAGACTTATTATAAAGCTAGAATAATGAAGAGGGTGCTATGGGAAAAGAATAAACAAATAAATGAATGGGGCAGAATAGAGAGCCCAGAAATAGACTCACATAACTACAACCAACTAATATTTGACAAAGAAGCAAAGGCAATACAATGGAGCAAAGACAGTCTTTTCAACAAATGGTGCTGGAACAACTGGATATCTACAGGTTAAAAAAAAATAATAATCTAGACACAGAACTTATGCCCTTCACAAAAATTAACTCAAAATGATCACATACCTAAATGTTAAACACAAAACTATAAAACTTTCATAATATAACATAAGAGAAAACCTAGATATCTTGTGTATAGCAATGACTTTTTCGATAGAATACCAAAGGCACTATTTATGAAATAAATAATTGGTAAGCTGGACTTAATTAAAATTAAACACTTCTACTCTGCAAAGACAGTGTCAAGAGAATGAGAAGACAAGCCACAGACCGGAAGAAAATATTTATAAATGACACATATGATAAAGAATTATTATCCAAAATATACAAAGAACTCTTAAAACTCAGTAATAAGAAAACAAACAACCCCATTAAAAATGGACCAAAGACCTTAACAGATACCTCACCAAAGGAGATATACATATGAAAAACAAGTATTTAAAAAGATGCTTTACATCACATGTCATCAGGGAAATGCAAATTAAAACAATGAGATACCTCTACACACCTATAAGTATGACCAAAATCCATAGCACTAATAACACCAAATGCTGAAAAGGATGTGGAACAAAAGAAACTCTCATTTATTGCTGGTGGGAATGCAAAATGGTACAGTCGCTTTTGAGGACATTTTGGTGGTTTCTTACAAAAGCTAAACATACTCTTACCAAGATGATGCAGAAATCATACGCCTTAATATTTACCCACAGGAGTTTAAAACTTATGTCCACAACAAAAACCTGCATGCGGATGTTTGAAGTAGGCTGATTTATAATTGCTGAAACTTGGAAGCAATTAAGATGTTCTTCAGCAGGTGAATGAAGAAACCGGTACATCCAGACAATGGATTGTTATTCAACACTAAAAAGAAATGAGTTGTTGGAGCAAGATGGCGGACGAGAAACACTGCCAGATAGAGCGTCTCTGCAGA
>VBSM01001124.1:6025745-6071522 GCA_008086735.1 Cheirogaleus medius
AAAAAAAAAAAAAAAGAAATGAGTTGTTAAGCTCTGAAAAGACATAGAGGAATCTTAAATGCATATTACTAAATGAAAGAGGCCAATCTGAAAAGGCTGCATATCATATTATTCCAACTATAAGGCATTCTGAAAAAAGCAAAACTGCTGAGGCAGTAAAAAGATCAGTAGTTTCCCAAGGTTGAGGATGAGGGTGGGAGAGATGAGTATGTGGAGCACAGGAGAATTCTAGGGCAGCGAAAATACTCTGTATGATACTATAAGGATGACTACATGTTGGCGTACATTTGTTCAGCCCAGAGAATGTACAACATCAAGAGTGAACCCAGATGTAAAACCATAGACTTTGGATGATTATGATGTGTCAATGTAGGTTCATCAGTTTTCAAAAATGTTCCATGCTGGTGGGGGACGTTGATAATGTTATAAATGGGGGGTGAGCAGGGCACATATGGGAAATCATTGTACCTTCCTCTCAATTTTGCTGTGAACCTAAAATTGCTCTTAAAAAATCAAAGCTTTTGTTTTTTTTTAAAGAAAGAATTATGCATCTATTTGCTCATTGTAACAAAATAACATAACCCCTTGTGGGTTAAGGAAATGTAGAAGAAAATGTTCCCTAACCTTAGTAGTTTTAATTCAAGAATTCCAGGCCTAAACTCTCCACCCTGGCAAGAATTTCAGTGTCTGCTTCTCAGCCTGCCCACTGCACACTCCACCCTGATGCTCCGGCCTCCCGCGCAGGTTGCTCAGTCTCTGTGCTCAGAAACCAGCAAAGACTCGCCCCTGAGGAAGACCATTCCTTTTGTGAGTAGGTCTATTGGAAAGTTTTCATGTAATCAGCTAAGATGGGCCTCTCTGCATGACAAATATCAGAAATAATGAACTTAGTCTCGAGATAGAAGTGGAGTCCAGCTTGGCAGCCCCCTGGGAGGGCACCGGTGACACATTTTACAAGTAGTGCTGAGTCTGCTATTCAAATACAAGTTCACACTGGAGATCATCACTCTGATTTCCCTTTGTTTTCAGAATTCAGACAGATTGTACACATTCAGGTCAATCCGTCCAGTGATGCCACATTTGAGAATTAATTCCTTTTTAAGTTTAAATTCTCATCAGTTGCTCTGAGAATTCTCACTCGGAAGCCCATGCCAGGCACCGCCGCCGATCAAAGATGAGACTGGAAAGATAGAGGCATGAACCCGCACATCAAATTGTAACGTGAACTGTGAAGTAAAGAAGTCAGCACACCAGATAAAACAGTAATGAATAAATTAACTATGAAACCTACAGCTAACACACACATTTGCACCCACACAAACACAAACAAATGTGCTCTGCTAAATGCTTTGCACAAACCATTTCATTTAATCCTTTCAACTGTCCCATGAGGTAGTTACTATAATATGCCTGTTTTACAGGTGAGAAAATGTAAGTTGATATAGGTTTAGGAATTTATCCAAGGTCACCCAGCTAATAAACAGTGAACTGTGGCACAAGCTTAGAAGTGAGGGTCTCGACTATTGTGACCCAAAATTCTAGTCTAGATGTTGCTATTTGCTTTGTTTACTTTAGGCAAAATTGCCTGATCTGTCCTTTGGGCCTCTCCTTCTCCCCTCCTTTCTCTCCTCCTCTACCCACCCTCCTTCATTCTCTCTCTTTCTCTACTCCTTCTTTCCCCTCTTCATCCACCACCTCTGCCTCCTCCCTCCTTTTCTTCCTCTTTTTCTCTAAAACAATAGAATTGCACTGATAGACTTACATGTTCTGTGAAGCTCTGCTATGAACAGTTAAATACGACGAGTGATATGTTTGGGCAGGTGTACCTGAGAATATCCTTAGATATTTCTTAGGATGAAAATCATTTCTATAAACTGAATTCAAATGGCTTACTGTTTTTATGGAAAGAGGAATGTAAAACTGCAAGAACTTGTGCCATCTCTGACTTTCACTGATGTGTGATTCAATTACTTTCCAATATGAGGGCAAAACAAGAAAGCAAATTGACTGGAAACAATATGCTGATGTTATTTTGGAAAGTAAATGTTTTAAATTAATCTTACATAAATGCTGCTATTTACGTGGTCGGTTTTCAGTTCCACTTGCACAGTCCTTTCTTCTCAGTGACTGTTAGTGAATATTTTAGTCTCTTTTGCATGAAAAACAATTGTCCATCACAGAAAATGAGCACCACCTGATTCAGTGCCATTGGGGAGCGGCTGAGTCTTCATTTTTCTTTCATATCTAATAACCACCATTATCATTTAATACCTATCAGGAACAACCTCAAAATAAATACGCTTCTAGATTTCTCCATGAACTATAATTATATTTCAAAATAAAAAATCACTTAGCTTTTGCTAAGATGTGAATAAATGATCAAAACACAGCTGTTTCTAAAAGCCTGTAAATGTCCTTTCATACTTTTCTGTAGCTGTACTCTTTTTTTCATCTAACACAACTTTCAGTCACATTTCTTTAGTGTTCAAAATCCCCTCTCATTGGCACAGACATAAATTCCTCTGATTTATTTACAAGTAGAAAAGACAAACACTTTTCATAAAGCTCCTCTGCAACAAATATTGCTGTTAGTTGTGCACCAAAAATCTGTGCGCATAGTTGAAGCTATAAAAATAAATTCCCGATCATGTTGTTTGTAAAGAATTGTTTGTAAGTATTGCATGAGAGTGGACACTGGGGGAGGAATTGTGTACATCTAGCAAATGCGGAGGACCAAAAAGAGGTAATTCCAGACTCTATGAACACCACCTTCAATTGTCATTGAAGCACTTCCAAACTGCTTAATCATGCATAGTGCTGTACAAAGAATCAAGCCAGAAATTACACACAGGTGCGAGAAAATGGGGAAAGCAGCGGAGTAATGGTCTGATTGCAGAGGCACTGGGAAGGCATTTCTGTCCCTTAGAAGTAATACTCTTATAAAAACATTGAACAGCTACTGTTCCTGCAATACAATTTTAAAAAGTTGCTTAGGTATTTGTTGAATGAGTGATTAGCCAAATGTCAAAAACTCAGTTTCCTCATTATCAAATGGAGTAAAAATTTCCATCCTATAAGGTTGTTTTGAAATTCAAATTCAGTGATAGATACTTTTAAGAATACTTTGTAAATTATAACACACCACAACAAATGTAGGGTAATGGAATGATTAAAATGTTAAATTACTCAGTACCTTTATAATTCATGTTGTATTAGGTATAAAGTGATTGGCCAACATTTCAAGGTAGTGTTATGAATATTTATATTCGAAGCCAAGCAACTGAACAAGCTGAAGATACATGCGCAGCTCCCACCCCAAGCAGAAAGTGATTATTCCTGGAAAATGGACTTTAAGAAATTTCCCTTTCTGTTACTTCCTTTCAGTCTTGATGCTGCTAGCAGGAGTGGGCAAAGCCTGGTGGTATACAATTCCTCTTAGAACATTCTAAGGTTCAGACCCTTTCGCATGGACACTTGTTTTCACTTGCTCTCATATCAACCCGTGAGAGACGGGAAGAGATTATTATCTACAATACACATATGAGTACACTGGGATTCAAACAGGTGGGAAACAAGCCCAAGACCACGACACAGTCAGTGCAAAGTGGGGAGAATCTGGGACTATCCAGGAGTCTTTGCACTTGCTCGGATGCCCACCCACCTTCCAGGTCCTCCAGCACCTGCGAGTCCTGCCTTAGGACTGCATTCCTTTCATACGGGGCTTTAGATCCCATGCAATCAAATTGGAAGGGATATTATTAATGGTTATCACGAATAATTTAGTAGTAGTTTCACCTTCACCTAAATGAATTGCAATTATTTTCTTGTGATCATTTTTGAAAGAAAAGGAAGAGACAACAAAAATGACGAGAGACATGAGATGGAGGAGAGATTTGGCAGATTTACCCAGGCTTAGTTGGTCAAATGTTAGAGTGAGACATTACAAGCACTACTAGTCTTGGCTCTGTGGATACTTATATCTATAGAGAGGTACAATGAGATAGAGGCATATATTCAGAACACACAAATGGCACCACTGGTTGGTGGAGGTATGAGAAAGTCATGTTCATATTAAGCAGAGAAAATTAGGTTAATAGATCTTTTTGTTGGGGCAATCCTGGGTAGTTCCATGCAATTCCAAAAGTTGTTTAATGTTAGAGATAGATTGTTGAGATTTGGCAATCATTTAGTGACTTTATTGATTTTCATGGCCAAATAAGATATTTCAGGCAAAAACTAAATGTCAGTAGGGATAGAAATATATCAGATTGGAAAACTGAGATTGGGGAAATCTGCAATATCACTAATAATGCTGAAATCAACCTTTATCAGGGTAGGAGAAAGAGATGAAAAAGAAAATGTTGAATATGCATCAACACAAGTCAGCAGAATTCACAATCCATTCCACCCAAAAGGACCCATAATCCTCCTACTCTCTTCATTCTTCCATGCCCCAGTCCCCTCCTTAACTTACTTCTTCCTGCCATTTACTTAACTGCTCGAGCAAAAAACCTATGAATTATTCCTCCTCTTCCCTCCCCACCTTCCCTCATCCAAGCAGCCACACAGCTCCTTCCATGCCAAATCCCAAAGTGGATCTCATCCTCTGCCTGCCATCACATCTCTCCCTGACCTGAGGGTTCATCATCTCTCATCTACATGACTTTTAAGGCTTTTCTCTTTCCTTCAAGTCCCTCTTCAATGTATACCAGACTCCTCTTTAACACGCACATTTCACAAAGTCACTCCTATCCTTAAACATCTTCAAAAACTCCCAAGACATTTTAATTTCAAACCACTTAATAAATTTTCAAGCATTAGAACTCAGAAATCTCCTTCTTAGAAGCACTCTCAGTTGAGGTATATTGTACAAACACACCCATAAACATAAAAGTAAACATTGGCAATAAAGTGTCTGTATTCAATTATATGTGATGCTGCAGCTATCAGAAGCCGAGTTCTTGTCCTGTCCATTTGTACACAGCCAGGTGATATTTCCCTCCTCCCTTGAAATTAGCCCATATGTAGCTATGGGTTTGAATTCTAGCCAATGGGATATGAGAAGGCATGTGCACTATTTCCAGACTCACTGTAAAATCTTCCCATGTGGACTCTTCGGGGCTCTTTATGTCCCTGGAATGGAGAGGCACTCAGGGAACCCTTGAGATAAACTTGCTGAGGACGACAGAACCTCTGACAGCCTGGTTCCCTGAATGACCGCGTGAAGAAAGCTTGTCCTCGCAATCTGTCCATCCACCCAATACTGCCATGTGAGCAAGAAACATACTTCTATTGCATTTGAACCATTATGGATTTTAGGGCTTATTAGTTGTAGCAAATAACCTATAGTAACTAATATAGATAGCCATCTAAAAGTTCCCAAATATATTTACATTGGTTTGTTCAGATTATCATAAACATTAAAACACCATGTTCCAGAAATTCTCATTGAAAACTAAAGGAGTCAGGTATAAGAACTATTGTGTTAATACACAGCGAGGCCCTGTGTGGGCTGGCCCAAACCAGACTCATTTATCTACATCTCCCCTCCCCACACACTCCAAAACCCTGAAAAACCAAAATCTACTTACATGGAAATCCTGTTCCTCTGCCTACAAGCCTATAATGTTCTTTCCCAACTCCACTGACTGCCTAAAAAGCTTATACGTATCCTTGCAGTGTCCTTGTGCCTTGCCTAGGAAGATGTAGGCAGTCTTTCTTCTGCAAAATGACCTCTGTGGGCCAGCATCAGTAATTCATAGCTCTTTCAATTTTATTTCTAACATATATGCCTGGTTTAAAGGAAGCAAATGCCTTTTAAATATTAGATAGTCTTAAAAAAAACACATGTATTGAGTGTAAGATCAAAAATGAATATATTAATATTTAACTAGTGATCATCCCTTCATTGTGTCTTGGCAAAAAGACTCCTGCAGGTCTGGGTTGGCTTCTCCTCCTGACCTACCTGGCCAAGAGCAGATACAGGAATTATTGTTTCTCCTGACTCAAGGCTGACTGCATAAGGCCCCATCTCTTTTCTGAACCAGGAGTCTTGAGCTCTGTCCGTAGAGGTGGTTGTCCTAAGTAGCTCAGCCATTTCCAACATGGAGCCATTCTACAATACTCTTCCCCATACTCACATTTTAGTCTCCAGAGTAGGACCAGCTTCCCATAGATTCCTCTTACCAGGGAGGTGACACCAGATGGGGACCTCCCCAGCTGAGTGGAGATGCAGGGGGAGCTGTTATGTCAGACTGGGTCCTAACACTCACTCGCTTCTTTCTCCTGTGATGCCATGAAGGAGTAGATGTCTAGATACCCTTGGCTCAATGACCTGATATTGCTTAAGTAGATAACTTTATCCAATCACATCACTTTTGGGAAGGATTTTCTTGAACATTACAAAGTTGCTTATTGATTCATAGGTGTTTTTGAATCAACAAATAGTCATTATCCTGAATATTCACTTTTTTCCCAACTTTGTATTATGAAACTTTTCAAAGTTGAAAATTTGAAAGAATAGTAAAATAAACACCTGTATACTTACTCCTGA
Source organism: Cheirogaleus medius (assembly GCA_008086735.1). NCBI lineage: Eukaryota > Metazoa > Chordata > Mammalia > Primates > Cheirogaleidae > Cheirogaleus > Cheirogaleus medius. Next base: position 6,032,299 of record VBSM01001124.1, read on the forward strand.
TTCAACAATTGTTAACGTTTTGCAATATTTGCTTGATTTATCTACAGATGTATATTATTGTTATTATCTTGGCTAAATTATTTGAAACTGAATTGCAGTCATGACATTTCAGTCTTAACACGTTAGCATGCATTTCCCCAAAATAAGAACATTTCTGTTATATTAATCTTAATACCATTTTCACACATAATAAAATTAATGATTGTCTAAGGTATCTAATATCCTGTCCATATCTAATTTCCCTAATAATTCCAAAATAGTTTTAGAGACGATTTTCAAAAATCATAATCCAAACAATGCATAGGCATTACATTGATTATTTTCTTTTAAATTAAAATATTCTGTACAGCCATTATGAAAAACCATATGGTATTTCCTCAAAAAGGAAGGTTTCTCAAAAAGTAGAACTCCAATATGACCCAGGAATCCCACTGCTAAGTATATAACTAAAGAAAATGAAATTAGTATGTCAAAGAGATATCGGCACTCTCATGTTTATTTGCAGCACTGTTCACAATAGCCCAAGATATGGAATCAACTTAAGTGTCCATTAATAGATGACTATATAAAGGACATATGGTATATATGCACAAAAAATAGTGTGCTAGTCAGCCATAAAAAGAATAAAATCCTAGCCAGGCTCATGCCTTTAACCAAGTATTTGGGATGCCAAGGTGGGAGGGTTGCTTGAGCCCAAGAGTTTGAGACCAGTCTGGGCAACATAGCAAGACTTCCATCTCTACAAAAAATAAAATAAAATTAGCCAGATGTGTTGGCACACACCTGTAGTCCCAGCTACTTGGGAGGATGAGCCAGGAGGATCGCTTGAGGCCAGGAGTTTGAGGTTGTAGTGAGCTGTGATCACACTACTGCACTGTAGGACCAGCTTCCCATAGATTCCTCTTACCAGGGAGGTGACACCAGATGGGGACCTCCCCAGCTGAGCTGAGATGCAGGGGGAGCTGTTATGTCAGAATGGGTCCTAACACTCACTTGCTTCTTTCTCCTGGGCAACAGAATGAAACCCTGAAAAACAAAAGAAAAGAGAAGAGAAAAAAAAGAAAAGAAGAAAGGAAGGAAGGAAAGAGAGAGAGAAAGAAAAAAGAGAAAGAAAGAGAAAGGAAAAAAAGAGAGAAAGAGAAAAAAGAAGAAAGAAAGAAAAAAGAAGAAGGAAGGAAGGAAGAAAGAGAGAGAGAGGGAGAGAGGAAGGAAGAAAGGAAGGAAGGAAAGAAAAAGAAATTTTGTCATTTGTGACAACATAAATGAACTTGGAAGATATTATGTTAAGTCATATAAGTCAGACAGAGAAAGACAAATGCCACATGATCTCACTCATATGTGGCATCTAAAAAGTTGATCTCATAGAAATAGAGAATAGGACAGTGGCTACCAGAGACTGGGGAAGGGAGGGAGGAGGGGAGAATGGGGAGAGCACAATAGAGTGACTATAGTTAACAATAATATATTGCATATTTCAAAATAGCTAGAAAAGAGGATTTTAAATATTCTCACTACAAAAAAAATGATAAATGTTTGAAGTGATAGATACATTCATGACACTGATTTAATCATTAGACAATGTGTTCATATATTGAAACATGAACATTGTATTCCATAAATTGTACAATTATGTGTTAATTTAAAAAATAATTAAAAAATAAAACATCCCCTTTCTATTTTCATGGTGATGATTGTGAAGAAACCAGGTTCTCTGACTTACAGAACATTCCCCATTCTAAATTTTTCTAAATGTTTCCTTCTAATATACTTTGTTACTTTATTTATTTCCTGCAATCTGATCTTGGTAAGAATATGTCATAAATGATGCTGGGTACTCCAAAGTGAATTGTCATGAAGTATATACCTTCATGTTGACCCACTCTTCTTAAAGCTGAGTTAGGCCACTGTCCTAAACTGCTGGTCATCAGAGAAAACCACTGTGAAGTTACATTTACCCTGCGTAATTATATGGAAGCTTATGCTGGGATCCTTGCCAATATTTTGTTCAACAGCCATCACTAATGGTTTTAATATCTTTTATTGATCTTTGCCTGAATTAGTCATTTCATTGGGGATTGTAAATGGTGATTAAGTATTTCATTCCTTCTGAATAAAAAATCCTACCTTTATTAATTCACATTCTTATATTAACTAGAGCTTTTCTTCACCACCAAGGAATGACCTATTTTATGTTTTAGATTTTCTAAAACTGAGATTTTTTTTACAATCAATTGCGTGGTCACTGTCAGCTAAGTAGCAAAGGTGAGGCACTTCTGTGCAAACATTCTGTTGACAGTTTCTGGTAGTATCAATAAAGTGTCAACATCAAGGCATTTTAGAATCTAAGAAATACAGCTATCCAATTGCAATGGACAAACTATGATCAAATGTGGTAAAGTATTATAGTTTATTTATTCAAAGCAGCAGAAATGTCAATGTTCTTAGAAAGAAGATTGTATACATTAGTTTTAGTGACACAAATGTGAAGCCTGCTGGACTTTAATAAGCACAATAAATATAATAATAACTTGGAAAAAAATCAGTTTTTGAGATCTTTGGCTCAGAGCTAAAATACTTTGTTGAAAAGAAAGGAGGGTACTCCGTTTCCACCTCCACAAAGGTTTATTTCTCTTGTCGTGTTCTTGCATCCTGAGTCTGTCCAAACCCTCCCAGGGACTGGGTCCTTGCTGGCTTGCCAGGCAGTCCACTCAGTTTGTGAAATAATCAAAATGTAAGGATGTTATCTTTCATATCAAGTGCAATTTACCTTTCTGTTGTTTTTGCTGATTCATTCAATTCAACTCTCTGGAGCAATATGAGCATAATATTTCTTTTATTTTATTTTCAGAGAAATTCATGCCCCTGTATTGTTCTTTTGTGTTCTCAATTTTAAGCTGTGCACATACACTTCCTCCCACCATGTCATTCCCAGGTCTGTCTGGGGCTCAGGTGGTCTCCTCAGGCTGCACCCTTATTGGCCAATGTCTTACCAACAACACGGTGTCAGAACTGAGCCCCCCACTTCAGAACTGCTCCCACCTGGTAGGAGACGGGGTGCAGACAGACAGCCGTGACTCCTGTGCTCAGTACCTGGCTTCTCACAGCACACTGGGCTGCGTTACGTTTTGTCAGTGGTGATAACAGAAACGAGTGAGCACTTACTTTCGATCAGACTCTGTGTTCTGCTAACACTGCCTCACTTAATTCCTAAAATAATGTTATGAAGTAGTGTATTAGTTTTCCATTGCTGCTATAACAAATCAACACAAGTTCATCAGCTTAAAAAAAATACAAAATCACTGTTTTGCAGTTCTGTAGGTGGGAAGTCCTGCTCGGCTTTCACTAGGCTGAAATTACGGCATCAGAAGGGCTGTGTTCCTTTCTGGAGGCTGTAGCGGAGAATCTGGTTTTTTGCTTATTTAAGTTGTTGGCAGAATTCAGTTCTTTGCCATTGTAGGTCCAAGGTCTCATGTCCTTGCTGGCTGTCAGTTGAGGACCATTCAGAGCTTCTGGAGGCAGCCTGCAACTGTGGCTCGTGCACCTCCGACTCCATCGTCTAAACCGTAGGTCCCGTCCTCACACTTCCTATCTCTCCTCCTGCTCTGTCCTTGCATCTTACTTACTCTGACTCTCTGCCTTCCTCTTCAGACAGTAAGGGTCCATGTGAGTAATCACATCAGGACCACCCAGATAATCCAAGATAGTCTTCCTATTTTACTTTTATTAATTTATTTTTTTAGAGACAGGGTTTGGCTCTGTCACCCATGTTGGAGTACAGTAGCATGATCATAGCTCACTGCAGCATCAAACTCCTGGGCTCAAGGGATCCTCCTGCCTCAGCCTCCCGAGTAACTGGGACTACAGGCATGCGCCACCACGCCCAGCTAATCTTATTTTAAGGTCAGCTGATTAGCAACTCTCTATCTGCAACCTTAATTCCCATTTGCTATGTGGCTGGTGTAATATAGACACAGGCATAGCACCAGGAGGTGAAGAGCACAGGGCCCAAAATCCCACATAAGTCAGATAGATATTATGCCATCTGGACATAGCTGGAAGAAATTCTAGAAATATCATTCTTGGACATGGATTTCCCTGGATCAATGCACCATTCAGTGGAACACTAGTTAGATGACAAAATTAATGAACTCTCACAGACCTAAAACTGTAAATAATCTTACTTCAGTGATGTAAGCCTTGATCTCAGTTTGTAAGTACATTTGCCTGATTATGGCAGAGTGTAGGGTGACCCAGCTGGGCACATCTGTAGGCAACTGATAAGATCCCTGATTACAACATGAGCTGCAGAAAATGTGACTCTTTTGCCTGCCACCTGGGAAGGGCACGCAGCAGGGACTCTGTCTCTTTGGCTGAGCCGACATCACTGTATCTGCCGGGGCCTCCAGATGAGAACAAATCTTTTCCCTGATGCAAGAAAGCATAACTGAGCTCCAGGGACGTACTATCTGCCATTCCTCTGCTCCTCCAAGAGCACGCTCTGACACCTGCCATGCTAGTGGGATAGGAGGGCACACTTTTGTGTGCTGGAGGCAGTGACAAAGGCAAGCCTGGGGCAGATTCTGAAAGTAGTCATGTGTGCGTTCCTAGTTACAAGGCACAAGCCATAGATCTTAAGAAATGCATTAGCTCTTGGAACCCTTGTTTGCTGTTGATGTGAATATAAAATGGTGCAACTGCTATGATAAAAAGTATGAAGATTCTAAAAATACTAAAAATGAAATTACTATCTAGCCTAGCAATCCCACTTCTGGATATATAACCAAAAGAATTGTAAGAAGGATCTCAAAAAGATATTTGCACACCCATGTTCACTGCGGCATTATTCACATTAGCCAAATGTAGAAGCAACCCATTGTTCATTAAAAGATGAATGAATAAAGAAAATGTGGCACATACATACAGTGGAATATTATTCAGTATTACAAAAAGAAGGAAATACTGTCATATGTTACAACATAGATGAAAGTTGAAGGACATTACACTAAGTGAACAAGCCAGTCACAAAAAGACAAATACAGCATGAATCCACTTATATGAGCTATCTAAAGTAGCCAAACTCGTAAAAAGAAGGTAGAATTGTGGCTGCCAAAGGCTGAGAGAAGAGGGAAATGGAGAGTTGCTGTTCAATGTATATAGAGTTTCAGTTTTGCAAGATATAAAGTTCTCGAGATTAGTTTCACAACAATGAGAATATAGTTAGCCCTGCTGAGCTGTACACTTAAAAATGGTTAAGATGGTAAATTTTATGTTATGTAATTTTACCACATTTTTTTTAAAAAGTAAAGAAAAAAAAGAAATGTATTGGCTCTTAATTATTTAGTATGTAAACTCAGTTTTCTTCCTCAGACTTTACTGATGCTTCGCGGTTCTACAAAAGAATGACAGTTTGTCCATTCAGCAAATCTAGTGTTCTCCATTATGCATAGAAAGTTCTACAATACAAGTTCTTCATGAACATTTCTATCAGTATCATGTACATTTCTTGGAATGTACAAAATACCCAATATAGATCTATTCAGTATAGGAAAGAATGAGAAAATTAATGAATGAGTGATTTAAGTCAAAAAAATCTACCTAAAGAGAATCAAAGCAGTCATGTCCACATCAGACCTGGACTTGGGTAGAAGCTTTTAGAGAAAATATTGAGCCCATTATGAAGAAAATAACCAACATAAAGTCATACAATTTTAGGTTGAGGATATTTTTCTGTGAAGGAATCAGAGAGAAAGTCTGAGCAAAAGCAGTGGAGCTGTCACAGACTGATGCTTCATGCTTGTAGAGGAGACTGTCAGAAAAGGATCCTGTGGTTCCTAGAAGACTCCCCCAGAGACTAGATAAAAGAAAAGGAGGCAAACGCAAGAAGAATTAGAAAAACAGAATAGAATATGTAAATTGGAGGAATCATTTCTCCTTCATGAGGGAGACAACTTGGAGGATGGGTATGGAATATGGAAAGGGAAAATGAACATATAGGCATCAACGAATTTCAGTTCAGTGCACTAAGTCTAGGTCAAGATACAGGCATATGGCTTGACAAGATAAAGGGAGTTAAAATAAAGTATGTAGAAGAAAAAAGTTGATAGGATGACATTTGCAGAGAAAGACAGCATCAAATTGGAAGCAAATAATGGAAAGAGACACGCAATGAACAGTAGTGAAGTGGATTTGGAAGGATGAAGGGAAAATTCGGAACAGAAATTCTCTTTCCAAATGATCTTTGTTTCTGTTGGCACTACTGACTGTTTTGTTATAAACACAGGTGGTCAATAGAGTTTTGCAGGGTATATCACGCCTATCCCTGTTCACAAACTCTCAATAGATCCTTGTTTCTAGAAAATTAAATAAAATATCTTAATTTGTTTTCATTCATTCATTCCAAATGATAATTCAAATTACAAAGATTTACCAAGCATGGTAATTTCTAGAATGGTGTAGGGTAGAAAAAGACAGAAAGAAGTCAAAGGTTACTCTCAGTTTTCAGGCCTGAATGACTTGAAAGAAAAAAAAAAGTAGTATCATTAACTGCAATATCCACATTTCTAGAAGCCAGAATACCAGGTAACTTTCCTCTTTGTCACAGCAATATTCTAGGCCTTCATTTAAGACTGATTATAAAAAATATAATTTAATCCAGATGTTCTATTAATAGTGACTACTCAAGTAGTCTTAGTCAATTAATTAATTTGCTCTGCTTTTCCTGAGTATAATTCAATATTCAGGTGGAGACTTATCCTTGGTGTGGTAGACAGACCACTAGAGACTGGCTGCACGTTAAGAACTCAAACAGGGCTTAGCTGGGGAAATCTTTTACATTAATTTACTCCTTTTTTGTTTTCACTTATTTCTGCAATACATCCTCTTTTTCTATTGCACTTTCCACAGATACGAGGTTAGCATTGAAGACTTGATCCATTAAAAGCAGTACTGCAGTTCAAGGCCTGGTCTGTGTGTTCACTCAGAGCCACTGGAGAGCCCCGCACACGTCAGTGTCTGACTGGGTCTGCAACTGCACGCCAAAGCAAAATGAGTGAGTTTGGATTATCTACTACCATCCATGACCCTAGAAGACCAACAGTGGTATACAATGCTTACAAAGGGTGGTGACAAGTTCTGCTTGGAGAATAACAGAATGGATAAAATTCTACTTCTCATCTCAGTGGGAAATAAAAACAGGTGACCTCTCCCTTTGGAAAGAACTGAGAATTCTGTGTTCATGGGACTGCTGGCCTGTCTGCTTTCATGACAGGGAGAGGGAGAGGGGGAGGGAGAAAGAGAGGGGGGAGGAGGGGGCTCTCAAAGTACTGAAGGGTCCTCAAACCTTAAAACTGACTGTAGGATGACCCAAGGCAAGTCCCCAGTGTTTGCATTTTAAGGAGTCAACCAAATATTACTCCTTTTCCCACCTGCCAGTTTCTAAACCAACTGAGACACTGGAGCTCAGGAGATCGCAAAGCGTCAGTCAGTCGTAACTGAAGAATGTGGCTTTGGTATATTAGCAAAGTCAGCTTCCAAATACCACACTGCTGAATTAGGCTGATTTGCCCACCCAAGCAAAGATAACCCTAGCCAGTCTGCCGCGGAACAGGAAAGCTTGTCGCAAGAAGGGACGCGGGGTCTGAGCTGCGCATGCTCGGATCCTCCCCTCACTGCCTCGGGAGGAAGAATAAGGTGGGACGCAAGAGGCAAGCAAGGCTTAGTAAAATCCCTCCTCCTGGAAACTAGAAGAGTATGGAAAAACTGTTCCCCTCCAACATGGTGCTTGCCAAACAAAAAGAATTTTCTAAGAAATGAATGATTCATTAATCAGGCTAAAGGAAATGTGGTGGGAGCCTTTAAATGAAAGCTAAAAAGCATGAGGGAGGTGGAGAAAGAGTTTTATGAATGATGTACACACACACAGTTGTATATATTATATATCCGTTGTGAAAGGGGATCGGATTTTCATCAGATTTTTCTCCAGCAGTGAAGCGGACATTTGTTCAGAGGCAGCACAGATCTAAGCAGCACAAGGTTATTTGTCCCTCCCCGTCCAATAAACCAGGCAGGGAAGAGAGAATGCCTTGAACACGGGGGATTTGACGGTGTGTTCTTTATTTGTGTGTATTGTTATTGATTAGCTGTATGTGTATTGATTAGCTGTCTGCACCCCTACCCACAGAGTGAAAGCCACCTGAGTGCAGGGACTGTGCTCACCGCTGAATCTCCAGAGTCTAGAACACTGCCTGGTGGATACTGGTGCTCAGCAAATACTTGTCGATTAAACAACAAGCTGTGCTTGTTGCACTTGATATGCGACAGTCGCATATCAAGACAGAGCCTAATATAAAAAGCCTCATCCTGGATCAAAAATAAATTTTTGAAACAACAATGCTTGTTTCCATCAGTCACTCAATTTTGTCGGTTTGTTTTGTTAGCCAAATTTCACTGGTATCATCTCGCCCTTTTTTGTCCTATGGTGCCTGGGATATATGCAACACAGACTCTTATTCCTTTCTTATCCTCTAACATTCCTAGGGGCTGGGGAAGGCAGGAAGGGAAGGATGTCCACCAGTCCTTACTGCCATATCACTATCATTGCCGGAAGTCTACATTAGAATCATAACATCCTTCCTGAAATATTTTACCTGCCTGGCCTTTGAAGTAGAGCCCTGACAACTTTGTCAGCCTTGTCCTAATGAGTTTCTAATGCGGTGGACCTTTGTTTCAGATTGCTTATGTACTAATAATGGAGACACCCAACACAGTGCCTAATTCCCTATATTTAAACTTATCAGTTAGGTCACCTTTAGAACTAAATGTTTCTAATATATTTTTTTTACTTCTTTCTCCAAATAAACTGTGGGAAAAAAAACAGAAAGAAAATTTTAAAAAAATTTAAATTGCAAAAGCATAGTTAATCTTTTAAAAATACTGCAATGTCAAGTAATTTATATACAAAGCAATGACATTTTTTAAATGGATGAAATTCAATAAGTTTATTTTGTTGTATTATCTTTAACATCTCCTGAGTTATTCATATCTCAAATGTCAAGCACATTCAGCAGATTCCCCCAAAACAGAAACAAAATGCTCTTTTAACCCAGTGGGCACCATGGTTGCACGTTTATCATATTTCTGAGCAAATATCAACATTGCTTTTTATTCTTTCAGTTTAACTCAAATATATGATAAAGTCAATAGTTTGTTACACTCATGGCATCTTTGCATGTAGAAAAATTATGCAGATGCTGCAGACAAAAATAAGCAGAATAAGAATGACAAGTGTAGAAGGAGGAAAATAGCTTTTTCAATTTCATATTAGGAAAAAAACATAATCACTATTTTTCTAAATGATAATTCCTAATCCTTATGAAATGGTTAAAATCCTGGAAGAAAAATAGGAGATTTCAGCTAATATCTTTGCCTTCCTTTTATACTGCCATTAATATCCCCTACCCAGCTGTGTTTTGCAGGACCCTCGCCGTCTTCTGCACACATTGTCATGGTCTCTGCCTTCCCCTACTCTGCAGGAGCGGATCTGGCACCCTTGCCAGTCTCTCCAGAGAAGATTCTCCCCCTTATCCTAGCTCATGGAGCAAGTGAGGAGGGGAGCCTCCACCTCCTCACTCCTCAGAGCCATTTGCATCAAGGCCACACTGCTGCCCCTGAACAACCTTTGCCCAGCTACCCTGCACTGCCTTCCTCCTCTTCAGCTCTTCTGTCTAAGGACTTGGCTCAGGGAAGATAAGGACAGCCAAGAAGTGATGGCTGACTCAGAAAGATAAATATTCCCTGGGGGAGACCACCTGGGTAAGCATCAGGATAAGATGAAGGAGACTATGCAAATATTTTCTTTCCAGCATAAAATTTAAATTTAGATATTGCATGTTCTCACTCACATGTGGGAGCTAAAATAGTGGATCTTATGGAAGTAAAGGATAAAATGATACTTACCAGAGGCTGGGAAGAGAGGGATAGAGGGGGGATGAAGAGGAGTTGGTTAATGGGTGCGAAAATATGGTTAAATAGAAGGAATAAGTTCTAGTATTTAATAGTACAGTAGGGAAATTGCAGTTGCCAATAATTTACTGTATGTTTCAAAATAACTAGAAGAATTTTAATGTTCCCAACATACATAAAAGAAAAATGCTTGAGGTGGTGGACATTCCAATTACTCTGATTTGGTCATTACATATTATATCCAGGTACCAAAATTGCACATGTACCCCCAAAATATGTATACTATTATATATTAATAAAAAAATAAAATAAATTTAGGTTACAAATAAATTTAAGTCTAACCACTTACTATTTAGAAACAACACAAATTTAGTAATCATAGATGGTTAAAGACCATTTTACTAAATTTTCTATAACTACTTCTATTTTGGTTGCAGTGATTTAAGAGTTAGAAATAGTAACCAGAACTCTTATCACTTACATCTTTATTTAACATAATATTTTCTCTAAACGTCAGTTACTAAGAAAGAATACCCTCTATTTGGAAGTGTATTACTGGCAATTCACAATCCTTAAGAAGACATATTATTAGAAGACCATGAAATCTTTCTCTTTCTTGGTAATAGTTGAGTGTGATCTCCCTTAAGATAAATATTTGATTTCTTTTATAACAATTTTATTGCCAGAGAGTTATTTGAAGTGAAAAATGATCACCAGTGAAATTAACAGATTATATAAGTGTATTCATAATCTGCTAAAGATTTTTGGGTTTTTTTCTCTAAGTTCCTCTGTATCTTTCAAAAAAATAATGAAAGTGTAAGTAATATTATGTGCCAAAGGATCTCATTTTCTACCTCCTACTATATCATTGGTAAAAATGTGACTAACAGTATTAATAAGAAACATATGATAAATAAATATTATATCTAGAGCAACATTGTCATATATACACTGCACGTACTAAGAAAATCTGGGGTGTCACTATCTTTAAAGAGTGCTCTAATTTAGTTAACCTTCAAATATCCACTTATGTGTATAACTAAAACAAGTAATAATACACTTACTTACATTGATAATGATTTTAGTTATCAGTTTTTAAAAAATACTAATTAGATAATTGACCTTCAGTGATGACATCTTAATTCAAATTAATTTAAATTTTACCACCAAAAATAAATGACTCATTTGCTGTAATGATTTGCACTTAAAAATCATATTTTTCTCCTTATCCCAATGCCAATTCTCTATATTTTTTAGTAGAAAGGTATCTTCTGTGTTTTGAAAGGAAAAAGATTGTAATGATCAAAGGGTTTGCATGCATTAAAGAACATGGACCCATATACATTTAGGCTCTCACCAGCTGATTTGCATACACATCAAGAGACAGTGGTGCTTGTTCTCAAATCTATAACAGTTATACTTGTTATAATAATTAGTCAATTAACAAAATAGCAAATAATCCAAGAATTATGAGGATGAAAAGAGAGATGTAAAAAGAAATAACTGTGAATGCATTGGAAAAACTGAATAAATGCAAAACATTTTTAAAATGTCTATTTGGTGTGGGAAAGACCATTGTCAAAGTTTGGAGAAAAAATACAAAAAACAAAAAGCATACTCTCATAAATTCAGGTTGTTTGGAAAAACACATAAATGGTTATTCATCTTTTAATAATCGAAGCTGGAAATCATATAATTGAGTCGCATAATAGAAAAACCCAAGGCTCTACAGAAAGATAGTGGGGAACTAACATCCACAGACTCCAAGTAATGGCCTAGGCTATATTTTCAAAGATTGTAAATAAATGTCCTTTCTATGTATAAAGTTAAGATAAAATATATAAAGTATACGTGTGTGTCTGTCTTTATTTTACTTCTCCACTTCAACCTGATTTTTCTATTAGTTAATCAAGTATCCATCCTTATCACACAACTACTGTAACATAAATATGCACACAGCTTGATGATGAAATACCACACTTAGGTGTTTCTTTTCATCACCATACCACAGGAAAAAATAGTACAGGTGTCTTATTCTGTGATAAAGAGAAGAAAGACATCTCAGAGAGAGCATATGCCATGTGCAGAGACAGGATGTGCATGATGTTCTGAGGCTACTTTGGATAGTGAAATGTGGTTAGAATAATGTGTTAAAAGCTGCAGGAGCAGAAGCTCTATCAGTGGATAAGATATATATTAAATAGAGTTTGAATGTTTGCCTGTGGATTTACTTTGTAGACCAAAATAAGGAACTAAATATTTTTTAGTACGTGAAAAAAGAGGGGGAGAGGGTGGTTAAAAAGGTATAGAGAGGTGATATGTACAAATCACATACCAGGAGGTTGGGTCTGACAATGGAAATTAGAATGCAGTGGAACACAGATATCTAAGTAAGACAGATCCATCAGGTGGATATTTCAGTGAATGGCCTGAATCTGAGGGTCAGTAATGGGAATAGCAATGCTTCTGAAAAGGCAAGAACAATGAAGACTGAGAGATACTCATTGTCCTTAGTAATGTGGACATCAGGAAAACAAGAATAAGAAAGAACAAGATGGAGTTAGATTTTGAAAAGGAAAACAAGTCAAGCTTTGCTGAATTGCTGTATGTTGAAACCAGGAGGAAAAAAGATGTCAAGGCTTTATGATCAGAGAATGAGGGTACCATGGAACAACAAGATAGGTTTGGCAAAGAAGCCTAGAAGGTGGGAAAGCTCATAGTGGAGTTCGATACTAAGAGATCAAATAACATGAGGACTCATAACTGCCCTTTGCTTTTGGGTTGAAATGTGAAAATACTGGTTAAAGAGTGAAGGAGATGAGAGGAAATGGAAAGAGAATGTGTCAACAACTCATTTGAGAAGCTCAGCTATGAAGGAAGTGGAGGGATACAGCAGTAAGTGAGGCAGGTGAGGGCCAGGGAGAATTTTATATCACATCATAGAATGCTTGGATCTTTACTGGAAGGCTCAAATTGAGAGCAAGAAACTGAGATGCAAACTAGAAAGGATTACAGATGAAATGAGGCCTCTGAGAATTGATGGACTGCAACCCTGGCCTTCCACAGAAGAAGGGATATTTTCTACATTATGTCAGGAGAAGAGAAGGAGAGAATGGGACATGGAAGTAGATTTGTTGATGTGGCACTGGAAAACGAGGGCCATTCCATATGAAAGCTGCTGTTTACTCAATGAGGTGAAGGCCATTGCCACCCCTGAAGAATAATGGGCAGAAGTATTGGAAATTTGGAGAAGGTAGGAAGGAGTTGCACATGGAAAAACCTAGGGTTGTGGGAGTGAGATCCCAACTGAGGCGGATGAACACTAATTTATAGTAATGCCGGCATGATTGAAAGATTTTCTTTAGCAATCCTCTGCTGCTTGCATAAAGCAATGGAATGTGTATGGCTGAATTTGTTCAAGGTTAGGGTTTTAGAGGTGGGTGGGGAAAAAGCAAAGGAAGGCAACAGAGGTGATGATATTTGCAAGAAGATGGTCAATAATGAATTATAGACTGTAAGCCAGACAAAGAAGATTGGTAACAAGAGGAGGCTAACTGATAGATAGAACGTGTAGGGTGTTAATGAATTGAGTTCATAATTAAGTTGAAAAATTGTTGTTGCAACACTTGACACATGAGCTGAAATGATAGGAAGCTGTGATTGGTAGGCTTTGAATCAAGATTGCAGAAATGGTACCATTTCTAGTGGTGACACAGCCCAAGACAAGACTCTGGCAGGTGAGTGGTTATAGCACAACTGTTGAAAGGTCATTGAAAATGAAGCGGTCTAAGAATGGAGAAGCTAAAGTGAAAAGGCCTCTCCAAGGGTGTTGAGGTCATGTGAGATTATGGCAAGAGTTTAAACGAGAAAACAGGGCTGCATCTAGGGACCAAAGGTTCAATTAATGAAGGCATGTCAACAGGATTTTGATTGTAACAAGGGAGGGGCAGCTTATACAAATGAATGTGTGAGCTTCAGAAAAGCAGGGTTGATTTAATTTTATTATTTTAATTTAGTTTTGCTTTGTTTCAAGAGAAAAGGGATACTCAGTTTCTAGAAATGACACTAGCTGGGGATGGGCACATGGGGCTTGGGGTTTGTGCAACATCTAAGCAATGGGGATATGAGAAAAGAAAATCAGCCCGTCTTGAGAAGACTTCAGGGGAAATGTTATCATAAAAGAGATGGCTTGCAGGCAGTAAGGTGATGGGAAGGTTCGCAGACAATGAAAATGAAGCTGTTAAGGATGTGGGGACATTTATCAATTGAAGAGCAAGAGTTCCATGTTCAAGACCAGAGAGCTAGTAAGTAGCTCTGGCAGAATTCGAACCCAGGTATGTCTGACCCTCCAGCTGGGTCATGCTGCTTATCAAAGAGAGAAAATTCACGTAAATTAGTGAATTGGATATTGGATGTAAGGAAATACATTTACAAAATTCTTTCATTCATCTCTTTTATTCGTGACAATTTCAAGGACATTAGAATTGTTACAGTGGCATTGTATCAGAAAACGTAACAGAAAAAAAAGAATAGCCATGCAGTTCCAGAAGACACAGTGTTTAGAGGCTCCACTTAACTCTAGATACCCAATGTGAAGGTAACAACTCAAGTGAGTCTTTTGTAGCAGACAGAGATGTTTTATCAGTTGAGGCTACAATGCTATTTTAGAGCTTATGAAGCACTTTTTATAAACTTGTTGCACTAGAATGCCTCTCACAAGAAGCCATTTAGAATGAAAATGACAACAGGAAGAACAAATTCTCATCAAAGTTGATTATTCTGGCGGAAAGAGTATGCAAAATATCTTGAAGGCATGTGCACTATGCTTAATGCATAGCATTCGGTATTCATTATCTTAAATATTGCATATAATTGAGGAAACATGCTCTGCATTGGAACATTCTATCCCTAAGCCCCTTAAACAAAATGATATCATTCCAGGTCTAATATTCTGCCTAAATTCATGTCTCGTCACTGTACAGAATGATACAGTACAAGGCCCTGGGTTCTAAGAACTAAATGTTGACTATATTTGCTTAACTCTCTAAAACTGGGGCCATAAAAATAACTTAAAAGTACTGAGGAATTATTCTTACATCTAGTGTAATCAGTCAATTCCAGACTGAAAAATTCCTGTGACATGAAATGTTTACAGTTTCCTAGAGCAATGGGCACTGCAGGTCTTCTTTCTCGAAATCTATTTTGGAAAAAAAAATGTAGTGATGATTCTTTCTGCCAGTAGATGATATAAATCCTGACCCATAATCTCCTTTTCTGAGTGATCCACATTGTCTCTATTTTCCTAAAGTAATATCCAAGAAAAGTATTTCCCTAGCTTTTCAGGTACAGTGGCCACTGGCCATTTCATCTGCCCAGTACCTTCATGGCTTTTCCTTGACACTCCACAGCTCCCTGGCACCTAACTATACAATGAGTGAAGCAGAAAAAGCCACATGACACGGTAACCCTGGCCACTTCAGATTGGTCCAGGGCTGGACACCTGGCCTAAGTCAGACCAATCAGACTAATCAAAGTATGCATGGACTTCAGAACTGCTTGAATGCTGATCTAATATGTAAGGCTCAGATCCTTTCACTGCCATATTTCCATCATGGGAGACCAAACAAGTGAAGGAAGATAATCTGCAGGACAAGAAAGGAGAATAAAACATATATAACACAAGCCAGTCCCGGTGGCTCGAGCCTGTAGTCTCAGCTACTCAGAAGGCTGAGGCAGGAGGATCGCCTGAGCCCAGGAGTTGGAGGCTGCAGTGAGTTATGATCATGCAACTGTATTCCAGCCTGGGCTACATAGCGAGACTCCATCTCTACAAAGATAAGTTAATAAATAAAAAAAAGTGACTCTAAGGCAAGGCGAAAAAAAAATAATAATAATAAAGTCAAGAGAAAAAGAAAACCATACATAAATGTGTTTTCAATTATACTGTGCTGCTTAGGAAAGAAGAGATAAAGACGTCTTCCTACTCTAATTGTTCCTAAAAATCATCTGCATTCGTGTCCAAGAGTTCTGTCAGACACTTCAGTATCTTTGTATTTTTATATGACTTTGCCTTCTCTATTTCTCCAAAGCTACGACACCTTGGCATTTTGTTTTCCAAGCAAATAAACAAAATACTAGGTATTCAAGAAGTTGTTGCAACTATAATTTCTCTACAAAGCACTTATGAATACTTTTTGATGCTGAAAGCATCTGTATTTCTGTATGAGCAGACAGTTTGCAAGTATCTGTCCCAACCACAACCCTCTGAGTAATAACAGCGAAGGTTAATGCTTACTGTGAGTTCTAAGAACTGTGCTATGTGTATTACAGGCATTCTTGCATCAAACTTCATACAATACTTATAAGAAATATGAAGCTCAGCAAAGTCAAGCGGGATGGACAGAGATTCCCCACCTACGCCCACTGTCAAGGAAGGACTCACCCCAGCTTTGGGGAGCACTTGTCAGCAGGTACTCTTCTTCTGCTGGCCCCTTCAAAGATAGCCTCGGGTGCAGAGAGTCGCCTCCCTGAGGTCACACCCTCCCAGTTTCTATCCTGCATCCAGTGACTGTGGGAGGTGTGAAGGTCCAACATGGGATAGATCTGCAGGAACATCCTAGCTCCAGAGGCGCCAGTGGGGCTGGCTGAGGCTCTCAGGTACATCTCACAGCTCGATTGCCCCCAGCCCAATCCGTTTCCCTCCCCTCCCTTCCACAGCTGTTCATCCCAGTGTGCTCCCTAATAAACACCTGGACGTTAACATCCATCTCAGAGTCTGTGTCCTGGGAAACACAAACTACAGTGTCAATTAAACTGTTCAAGGTCCTCCAGCCAGCAAGGGCAGAACTAGGACACATATTAAGTCTTTCTGGTCCCAGGTAAATAATTTTCCTCTGTGCTAGCCACAGTATATATAACGCATCCATGCAAAATATTATTGAGATGCCACTGAGTCATAGCTACCTAATTCACAATGCTTGCTTTGTCAATGAAAATGCCATCTTTTTCTAAATTATCCCAGAGAGAGAGAGAGAGAGAGAGAGCTCTTTGAAATTTGTAAAAAAAAAACAAAACCATTTTTGCTTACTGAAAATATGCCTTTAAATATATTAATATAAAATCCAAAATTAGGAAATGAAAGGCTTATTCAGTAATGGTTCCCACTGACTGCAAAGGCAATAATGCATTTGTGAAAAGAAATGATCTTCTACATTTGTTATTGCTTTAAAATATACCTATGTATCATATAATGCATTTTAATCTCAATTTCAAATAAAATTATGCTAATAGCTTCCCATACATTATTGCTTTGCTAATGCTAAAAAATTCAGACCCTAAAATTCATGGGGAAAAAGCAAGAAAGCGGGTGAAAATGTCAGAATGTATTACTCATCATCTTAATTCTTTTCCTCTTGATGGGGAATTAGTATTCAGCTTTTTAGAGAAAATAACCTCATAAACCACCCATTCAGCCCATCTTCAACCCTTTGGGGTTACATAAATGACCTTTCTCTGTATATAAAGATTACAAAAAGTCCTTCCCAGGAGTTTGACTTAGCTGGAAAATAAAATAATTTCAAAGACTCTTCTAGGATTTTTTTTCCCCAGGAAGTGATGGGCATTAAGGAGTTAATGAGTAGGAGGTTTTTAATGAATCTCAGTTTTTATTCTCAATGGACCCAGAGGGAACTGGGAGCTGGCAGAAGAACAAAGGTGAAGGAACATCGCTCTGAGGAGCCAGCTGCCCTCCGCCATGGGGGAGGCCAGCTAGGCAGGTTCATCCCAATTAGGAAAATGCTTTTCTTCTTTCATGTGGATCAGACCACACTGCCCCTGGGAAGCACTGCGTGTCCTCAGATGTGTGTGTGTTGTTTAATTTGATACTTACCTCCTGGGACCCTGAGGGATGGGGAGATTCATCTTTTTCAAAGGAACCTGAACTGGACTTTAAAAGCCCACCTCGGAGCATCCTGCTGACCGGGATCGTGTTGCTAGAGGCCACTCGGAAACATCCTGCTCTCAGGGGCACCCAGCACCACCTGGCCTGTGCTCTCATTCCTTCCTCTCCCATGCGACAGACCCCTGGAGAGTGTCTCGACAGAATGACCCAGACATCGGGAAATCCACAGCTGGGCCATCGCCCACCTTTGCTTGCTGAGGGTGGGGAGGAGCAGGGGGGGATGGTGCCTGGAAGAGACGAGGGGCCTTCCCTGGCCAGGAGTCACGCTCTCCACTTCCGGGTGAGGGATTCACTGAGCAAAGAGCAGCAGCAAGGCCAGTCCACGGGTGTTTCACTGGCTCGTGCTTGCTCTTTGAACCATGAAGGCATTTGTACAAATATACAGTTTATAAAAAGAATAAAATCTTTCTAAATTTGAATCCCTTTAGTCCGCTTCCCCTCTCCAGTGTGACCAGGTGTCATATAGATTAGGGTGGTGGCAGCGTGGCCAGTGTAGGAAGGGAAACAGAGGCATGGCGCTGCCTCACAGGCACCCCTGGGAATGAGCAGCTCCCTCTCGGGTGGCGGACACCCAGCAGCTCTGGCAGTGGTTCCTGGTGGACAAGAGAGGACAAAGTGAGAAAAGAAATAGCCAGGAAACACTCTAAAAGCAGGTATGAGACCATCTTTCTTTCACACATAGATTAGAAGCAGGGTGGACAGCCGCTGCTTCTCGCAGCTCCTTCTTGGGAGGGACTGTTAAGCACCTGGGCCCACATGTCACACGCTGGACTCCTGTTGGATTTTATTTCATGGCTGGGCCTCTGTGTTATGTGGCCTGTGTGTACATTTAAATTTTTTAATCGGTTGCTGACATTTAAAAATCATGAGGTTTCAATAAAACTTTGGATTTCTAGCTTCTGTAAATCTAGCAATACCAAACCCAAATTCTAGAATGACAACGCTCAGACAGAAGTGAGGATCTGCTGTTGCCTATGGAGGGGACGTCGCTCTGCACAGTCCAACCAGCCCCTCCCGCTTGTGTGCCCCTGAACCAGGTGAAATGGGGGAGGGAGAAGTGAGTAGACCAGGGAAATTGTTTTATTTTTGCATTTTGCTATTCATTTCTATGATTTAAGAGAAAGAACTTTGCAAAATGACTAAATGGAGTTGACACCTAGCTCACAGCTAAAAGCATAGATTTCAAACACTCACTCGCAAAAAAATATATACACATACGTATTTTTCACAGTGTAAACTAATGCAATTGTGAGTTGAAACATTGGCAAAAGCAGTGAGAAATCGGAAATGCAATTTCTGACACACTGAGCATCACAGTCCAAGGGCTTTGAGGGAAATATCTTAGAGCGTCATCACTCAATGCACAAATGTCCCAATTTATAAACATGGAGAGAGAAAAAACTATTCCCTGATATTATTCCCCTACATATTGCTTTTCTGGTGGAGGCAAAACATTAGCAAGTTAAGTTACCAAACCCAGACCCATTTCATCTGACCAAACTTTGCTTTCTCAGTACATTTGGATGGTGCATAGCAACAAACTGAAATAAAATTGTATTGCACATGTCCCCGTGAAATGCAGAATTTTAAGTGCCCAAATCAACAGCTTATATGTAAACTTTTATGATATATCTATAAACAGATTTTAGAAAAGTATCTTCATAGAGTGTAGTTCCTGAGCAATTTCTTCAAATGCTTTCAAATGGAGATTTCTTGTGTCCCCAGTTCTCTTGGTTAATACAGGAAATGCATTGCATTTTAATTGTGTTGTCTTTCCCATTACATCGTGTGGAACTGCTTCCCAAATGTCTTCCCAATTTTGGTCTTCCCAGCAGTCAGTAATAGAGAAAGTAGGTATTTAGAAAATAACCTGCCCTCCGTAAGTCATTCTTATTTGAAGACTTCCGTATAATAACAATAAGCACTTATTTGCTGGTGTCATTCAGTTCCTAGCTTCTTAGGGACTTTCCTTAACGATTTCAGGCTCCAAATCTAGCAGCTCAGCAAACAAATTCAGAAAGGGAAAGCTGGCAGGGTGGATGACTGCAGACCCACAATTTACCCTCACTCTATTACCCAGTTGTATGCACGCACGCTGCTGGCGTGGGGCATAACTAGAAATAAAAGCGGCCAGGTGACCTCTAAGAGAAGTGGCTCAGATGCGTGCCGAAGAGGCATCCAGCAAAACCACCTGCCCGCGATGGCGTCTCTTCACCCCTCCTCTTTCCCAGCCACGCACCCTACATTAGACTTCACTTTCTACTCTTCTGGAAGCAGCGATGGGCTCAGAGTCAGAACACTGAGTTTTAAAACAGATCCTCCACCTGTTTTATAACTTTGACTATTTTCCTGATCTTGTCTTGTTGTCTGTTCAATGAGAATAAAAATAATATTCCTGTAGGATTTTCTTCAGAATCCATTTATTCATTCAACAAATATTATTGGGTTCTTACTGAGTGCCAGGGACTATTTCAGGTGCTAGAAATACAGCAGTGGGGAAAAAATTCTAAGTTCCTGTGCTTATGTTGCTTATTTTCTAGGGAAGAGCCCATAGTAATATAATACAACATAATGTAATGTAATATTGTCATACACGAAATATAATATAAGGCAGAGGTAACCGATATGAGGAAAAGATAAAGCAGAGGAAAAGGATAGAGGCAAGGTGGTGACAAGGTCACCCAGAGGGAAGAGGCGACACTGTATCAGAGACCAAAATGAACGAGCAAATAAAGGTGAAGGGAACAGCCAGCGTAGCTACCATGTGAGCTGACCGTAGGCAGAGGTTCCACCCACGAGACGGTCTCCTGGATTGCACCGGCCATTTCAGCTGAGCCTGGGCTTTTCCAAGTTGGGTGTCCTGTGTCCAGAGTTTTGCACTGGCAGGGCTCCTGTCTTCCTTTATTCATTCGTTTATCTTTTCACTCAATAAATATTTGAGTTGAAGACTAAAGAAGGCACTGGATAAACTGCTTTTCAATTGAAATGAAATGGAGTCCTGGAAAGTCCCTAAAAGTAAGGACCAGGAATCTCCGCAGATGAAGGAAAGGTGCTGATGGCAAGGTGGGAAGGCCAGAGAAAACATTAAGGCCATCTCCCGTGTGGCCTGCGGAGGCCGTAGGGCTGTGGAAAGCCTCTAAGATGGTTCCCATGAAGGGGATTCATGAAGCTAGATGAACTTGTCAAAAAGCAATCAGCTTACTAGTTGTTTTTGTTTTTGTTTTCTTTTTGGTTATTGTCTTAATGTAAAGGGAACTAAGAGGCACTTCACTCATGCATTGAGTCACTTAATTTTCATATTTCAATGAGGTATCATCGCCCCATTTTACAGACAAGAAAGCAAAACTTAGGACATAAATACCCTGCCAAAGATAGCATGATATGAATTTTTCTCTTACTTAATTCCAACATCTGTGCTTTTCTCACTACCTCAAGTTAAATATCATCATTGATGTTTATTTCTATCAGTATTATATTTGTATCATATTATATCAATATTATGTTTCTTACATCCAAAGGTGAATTTTGCTATGAAGGGACAGCTGAGAGGCTCAGTTAATGAGTTACCCAACTGCTCAGTGTCTCACGCGGGTGGGTGCAGCAGTGGGTGGGCTATGGGCCTGGCAGCCCCCCAACGTGATGCAATGGGCAGGTCCTGAACACCGGCTCCTCCCACTCTGTAAACAGCACATGTGCCTGAGGGTCACTGGGAGGACACAGTGGAGAGACCCTTGGCTCTTAGAAAATACCTCTTGTTATTAAAGGATCCAGAAGGAAAACAACCATACCTCATCACTAATATCAAACAAAATCAATGGTTATTGGTTATACAGAAAACATCAACAAGTTGCTAGGGATCTTTTCTGAGAATAAAATAAAAGGAAATATAGAATATATTTGTGCATTTAAAAATATTATAAGGAAGACAAGTAAATTATATAAAAAGATGGTATTTTGAGGTTAAATTTAGCAAAACTAACAATAACAACAGAATACAGATTTTGTTTACACTTTTATGAGTTGACTAGATCATTTTTGCAACTCAATGGTCCTTTCTTCCCCCTCCAAAGTCTGTTTTTACCTCCATTATTTGTAAAATATGTAAGAAAAGTAAGAAAATATTATACAAGTAATTTGGGGAAATATTTTTGTTGGCCTGGTCAAAACTTGTCTTGTTAAACTTGGGGAGCCACTAGATTGTGACAATGTCAAATTCCAATTTTGGTTATTTAAAATATTACATATATCCATTGCAAGTCCTATAGAGTAATACAAGAAATAAACTAAAAGCTTACTTCTGGAAATCCCATTAGACCCATGGTTTGCTATATCTTTTAAAACAAGAAAATTATATAAGAGAATCATATATGTCAAATCCTCTTCAGCTTTAGAAAAAGAGCCATGAGGCTTTTCTCAGCCCTCTGCATGAAATCTTCAGAGGGCTGTAAATATAACTGAAGTCCCTCTTTGGTACTCATTTACACTTCCTCTCCAATCTAAGCAAAGAACCCGGAGGCCAGCATTCTTATAATAATTTTTCAAAAGGAAGAAAAAAAGCAAAAATAAAAAATCAGTACCTTGACTCCAAAGGTGACTTCACCTTTGCACCCTGTGGAGGATCCAGCCCTGTCACACTAGTGCTTCATGTCTCGATTTGTACATTCTGCATTGCCAAAGACCTCAGCTGCACATGGGAGTCACAAAAATACTTAGGAATGTTATGGCCTGCTGTGTTAAAATCTGGACTAGTGGAAGGAAAAAAGAATCAACCCTGAGTACTGTTGTGCTTGGTTCAATAGTTGTTCATACTCTCTAGCCAGAGGAGCGACAGTTACGCAGCCATAATTTACCCAGCAGTCAAGGGACAGATAAATCTCTGTTGGTCAGAATGAAATCATTATGTAAAACACTATTTAAAGTTATAATAATAACTATCACACCTTTGAGTGCTTTCTATTTGCTGGACTCTGTTCTAAATTTTTAAATTAATTCATCTCACTTCATCATCACAAACACTTTACATAGTCACTTATGTGCCAGGTACAATTCTTCATTAACCCATTTAATTGCCACAGAAACCCTCTGTGGAGGTGCACAGTATTCCTGTTTGAAAGACCAGGAAGGTGAGACAGAGAGAATATGTAATGCGCGCAGTCCACCCGTGCTGGTGCCAGAGCCCCTGCCCTCCAGCATGCCGCTATCTGCTTCTGTATCCAGCTCCATCGTGCAGATTTATAAACCTGCAGCTCACAGAGGAGGATTGAGGTCCAGAGAGAGTGACTTGCACAAGATCCCACAGCGAAGGTGCTACAATTTGAGTCTGGTGTTAACAAAGCCAAAGCCTGTGTTCTTCTCTATCACTGTTGGGAAAACACCCGCAGACACTCAGTGTTCTATCTGGAGGTGGCCCTGGAGGGCCGTCCAGAATCCACAGCTTGTCAGGGAAGCAGAAAGGTCTGTTCTCGAATCATGTGCAGCATATGGTTAAAGACCACTGCAATTTGGCAGAATTAAAAGCCTGGTGCAGAATACATGATGGTCCTCTCTTCTGTCCAGAGCAGATGCAATGATGAAGGTCACAGTCGTCCACGGAAGGGTTAACAGACATTGAGACAGTGAGGGGAAGCAGGGCTCTCTCATGGGGCCTGGACACAAAGCAATGGGGAGTTTAGAGGGATCGGAGGGGGGGCTGGCTAGTGATTTTTCCTGTTTCTTCTACTTTAGCCCAATATGTGCAAATGTGAGATTATGGATTGATTCATTGAAGGATAATTCAGCTGCTATAGTGAAAAGAAAGAAAATATCATTGTGGGCATTTACAAGTTCAACATGTCATGCCAGGTTTTGAAGCCAAATCCAAGCTGTCCTGAATTTATTGCTCTATTACAGTCCAAGCAATATAATTAAAAGCTATGGCTGGCACATAATTGCTAATTATATAGTAACCACCATGCTGCTTCTGGGTTTTAGTATTTATTCATAATTTCCCTCACTAAATCAAACTAACCATCTCGGATAGCCAAAGGCTAATTCTATTGTCATTATTTTTGTCCTGTAAGTAAATTTATTACATTCCACTTGGTCAACTGATGTTTGAAGAAAGAACTGATTCAGTCATGCTCACTTTACACTTAATTAAATATAAGACATGCAACTTTGGGGAAAATATTGAGTAACTAGATCTATCTAGATTTTTAAATCCAGCCTAGCATTTTACATGGGATGAACAATAGATGGATCTCTGAAGATGCATATATTCTTCATGGGGTCCAAACCAGTGAGTGAGTTTGGTAAAATCTCTCTAGAATCAGCTGGAAAAAATAATGATAGTGAAAGTGATGACAATACACAGGGATCTATCTATTTTAACGGCATTCTCTTTCCACAAGATGCTGAATTTCACAAAGGCAACGTTCCGCGTTACTTACTAATTTTCATGGGCCAAGCGCAGTACCTGGGGCACAGTGAGTGAGTGCTTAATGTTTATTGAATGAAGGAATAAACTAGGTAGGCATGAGACATGCACGGGAAACAGAGGTCACTGATTAGCTAGACGTGTTAGCTGGTATAGGAGACACACTCGGACAACAAAACGTCTTCTGAGGGACATTCTGAAAAGTACAGAATGGTAAGTATGTAAAGTTTACTAAACATTAACTTCCATATCTATAGCTATAGTTGTTACTCATCTCTATATATTTTCACATACATATTTAGAGGTAAGAATATAAGAACTTACAGATAGTGGTCAGTGAGGTTTCAGTGTTGACTTGCCACGTCTCCTCACCACAAAGGCGGGTGGAATCCTGCACCAACTGTGGCTCGTGCCTGTGTTCTGATTCTATCTGGATGCTCATCAGTTCGTGTTGATACTGATTTTCTGCCATACCCTCTGCTACTCCAAGGGCTATGCCTGTCCTTGTTGGAATGCGTGCTTCTACTTTGACATTTATGCTAAATGCAAAGACATCTCAAAAGCTGTGTTGAATTGGGCCAGATTTACCCCTGACTTCACTGACTGCATTTTTCTAGTTCTAGTTGATTTGCAATTCATAGAGGTGTCTTTGCTTTTTCAAGGTATGTTATGTAAAATAACTGCCCCCTGCTATCTGTCTCTTTCTCTCTCTCTCTGCCTCTTAATGAAAACTTTCTCTGCTTTGATTGTAAGAAGGGATTATGTAGACATTCTTGAATTTTAGCAGGAATAAAATAGTTTCCCAGAAAAAATGTCTACCCCATGCATAGAAGCATTCAGTTTATGAAACGTACTTTGTTTCATAATATTTTTTTTATTCAAACTTTCCAACTAGTATAGCAGTCTGTGCTTTTATTGTTGTTTAACTCCTTCCCATTCACTAAGGATGGGCTACATCTACATGCAACCAAAACACTATAGCTAAAATATTAATCATTTGAATAGGCCTTCACAATAAAAATTATTTCTGATTGTTTGCCTAATTCATTTCCCATAAGGCCTAGCTTAGAAACCAAGCCCAGAATTGTTTATGTGACCTGCCTTGGATTACCTTACAAGTAAGTGGCAGGGTTTATTTCTTCCACGTCAAGATTATATTTTATTCTTGTAAAGTCTTTGTGAAATATTTTTAAAGATTTCTTCCAGTTTAACATAAACACCTACCAATGGCAGGATGTTGGAGTGATTTTATCAAGTAACATCTCACTGGGACTTGAATTTTCTACTCTTAGCCTGCATCTCACACCGACAGGGTGACCTTCGGCAGTCGTATGGGAACTTGCGCTCCCTTTGCAGAATGGTGGGGAGGAAAATATAAAGCATCATTGCTCCAGAGCCCATGCTTAGAGTCATTTCTATTGCTCTCCCCAGTATCCTTTCAATCTTTGAAATGTCTTTCTGCAAGGGAGTGATCAGCATATCATCATACAGTTTTAAAATTGTTATGAATACTGATTGCTTATTTGTGTACACAGAGTTATCATTTGCTCTTTTCCATTTCGTTCCAGGCAGCTTCCAGTGAGCCCAGGGCTGCTCCCTGAGCTTGTGGATTATCCAGTCCGTCGCCCCTTTCTCCTCCTCTATTGGAAGTGTCTGGCTATTTCATTGTGTGTGACTTTGTTTGCCAGTGTGCCGGAGCAGAGAGCAAATTTAAAAATTTCAATGAACCTGGTTTGATACTTATGCATAGTCCTAGGGTACATTTTATTTAATTATTTGTTTGTTTGGCTTTATTGTTACTGTTGTTAAAGTTTTGTAGGGTGATAAAAGCAGGGTAGAAGATTTGAAAATATTGATTAAAATTGCTTTGCTACTTCCTGATATTTAAAATTATTTATATGCATGGTAATTAGATACAAGGAAAGCCTGATCTCTTTCAGAGTAATTGTTTCAGTTCTTTCCTGTTCTCTATTTTGAGTTATAGGTTCCAAGGTAAATTAGAGTATTGACCTTATTAACTGTTGAATAATGATATAATTTTCTATGTTAAATTCCACTGGGCATTACTCACTGAGAATAGCCAGTGAGCTGAACTGACTGCCCTCAGCAATGTTACATTTTATTGTTAAGCTGAGAAGTATAGCAAAGCTAAGGACTTTCTGGACAGGGGCATGGCTCCATTGGAAACCTGGGCTTACACGTTGGTTTTCATCCTTATTTCCAGTGTGGAATGGAGAATTTAATAGGAAGAAGACACTTACTTGTAAAGGCTAAAGCAGATGAAGAGGAAAGATTTCGCTGTCAGTTTCTTGTGTCTGGAAAACCAGTGTTTGCTCTATTTACAGTTCTTCTGGAAAGGAAGCTCACTTTGAATATTATACCTCAAAGACAGTGTTTTTAACCTAACAAATCAGAAAATACTTTTAAAACAGCAATAGTATCAGAATGGTAAACAAAAATTCATTTAATACAAGTAGAAGTATGCATTGGTAAACCTTTTGGCTCATCAAGCAGATGAAAAACCTTCAAAAAGTTGCTACTCTTTGATCCAATATTCCAATTTTAGGAATATATTGAAAAAAACTTAACGATGCAACAAAGTTCAAGATGATCCAGAGAGCATTATTTATAATAGCAAAAAAATTAAAATAACTGAAATATTAAACAGGAGAAGGGAAAAATCCGCTGTAATTAAAGAAATTATGTAGTGGAATATTAGGCGATAATTTAACATAAGGTTTTTGGAGAACCACTAAGCACATGGGAACTCACTCACAAGACAGAATTGAACGAGTAAAGAAGAAAACAAAATTGTGTGAAAAGTATGATAATAGTTATGTCCAATATAGATTAAATATATGCATTTGGAGAAAAGTTAGAACAAGTACTGAAAGAAAGTATACCAACACACTGAACAGTGTTATGGATTATTTTTATGTTCTTCCTTGTGCTTTTCTACTATTTAAAACATGTTTAAACATGAACGTGTTATCTTCATAGTGAGAATATACCACATATAAATATGAATGTGTATTTTAGTCAATAGTGGCTCAAAACACAGGTTTTGGTGTCATAATTACTTGAGTTTGTTCTGCTACTACCACTTACAAGATGGGGAAATTAATCCCTTTAAGACTCAGTAAAGAGATTGAGTTAGTAATCAAAAAACTTCCCACAAAGAAAGCCAAGGACCAGGTAGCTTCACCTGTGAATTGGATCAAACATTTAATAAAGAATAAACACCAATTCTCCACAAATCCTTCCAAAATATAAAAGTGAAAGGAATGCTTTCTAATTCATCATATAAAGCCAGTGTGTATTATCTTGATACCAAAACCAAAGACATCACGAAAAAAGAGAACTGCAAGCCAATAGCCTTTAAGAACATAGTTGTAAGCCAGGTGCAGCAGTGCACACCTGCAGTCGCGGCTACTCAGAAGGCTGGGGCAGGAGGATCACTGGAGGCCAGGAGCTCGAGGTTGCAGTGAGCTAAGATCATGCCTGTGAATACTCACTGCACTCCAGCCTGGACAACACAGTGAGACAACGTCTTTAACAAAGGAAAAAAAGTATATAAATAAATATATAGATAGATATAGATATAGATATAAAATATATATGAGGATATAAATATATATGAGGATATAAAAATCCTCAACAAAACACTAGCATAGACCAGCAGCATATAAAAAGAATTTTACACTGCAACCAAGTGGGATTCATCCCAAGAATGCAAGGTTGTTTCAACCTATTAAAAATCAGTCAATATAATATATCATATTAATAAAATAAAGGGAGAAACTCACGTGATTATTTCAACAGTCACAGTAAAAGCATTTGGCAAATCTAATGTCTTTTTGTCATTAAAAAAATCAAAAAACTAGGAATAGAAGGGCATTTATGACAAATCCACAGCTAGCATCATATCAAGAATGTCTACTTTTGCCAGTTCTATTCAACATTGTAGTGGAGAGTCTAGCCAGGCAGTTAGGCAAGAAGAAGAAATAAAAGACATCATGATTGGAAAGGAAGAAGTAAAACTACCTCTATTTGCAGATGGTATGATCTTCTATGTGGAATACCCTAAGAATACACACACATACAAACACACACACATTTTACAGCTAATAAGCAAGTTAACCAACATTGCAAAACACAAGTCAATATACAAAAATCACTTGCATTACTATACACTAGCAACAAAAATCTCAAAATGAAATCAAGAAAACAATTTCATTTATAATGAGAAAGTATAAACTCTAATGTTCAGTAGCAGAGTAGGGTGACTATAATTAGCAACGATGTAGCGTATATTTCAAAGTAGCTAGAAGAAAGAATTTGAAATGTTCCCAGCACATAGAAATGATAAATATGCAAGGTGATGAATTACTCTGATTTAATCATTGTACATTTTATGCATGTAAGAAAATGTCATATGTACCCCATAAATATGTAAAATATCAATAAAAAGATTAAAAATTAAAAATATGTAATATTATCAAAAAGAATAAAATACTTTGGGATGCATGTAAATAAAGAAGTGCAATACTTGTACACTCGAAACTACAAAGCATTGGTGAGAGAAATGAAAGAAGACTTAAATAAATAGAAAGACATCCCCTGTTTATGAACTGGAAAACTTAATATTGTTAAGATGGCAATATCCCCAAAATTGACCTACAGATTCAATGCCAACCCTAACAAAATTTCAACTGCCTTTTTAAAAAATAGAAATGAAAAGGCTGATCATAAAATTCATATGAATTGCAAGGAACCAAGAATAGGCAAAATATTCTTGAAAGAGAATAACAAAGTGGCAAGACTTATACTTCCTAAGTTCAAAACTTACTACAAAGCTACACTAGTCAATAAGGTGTGGTAATGGCATTAGGCTAGACATGTAGATCAATGGAATGGACTTACGAGTACAGAAATAAGTCCATACATCTATAGTCAACTAATTTTCAACAAGGATATCAAGGCCATTCAATAGGAAAATAATAGTCCTTTCAACAAATTGAGCTGGGACAACTGGTTATTCACATGTAAAGAAATGAATTTGGACTACTACCTCACATCATATAATGAAATTAGCTCAAAATAGACCAAAGACCTAAATGTTAGAGATAAAACTACAAAAAATTCTTAGAAGAAAACATGGGAGTAAATCTTTATAATCTTGGATTATATAATCTTGGCAACAGTTTTTTAGATATAACATCAAAAGCACAAGCAATCAAAGAAAAATAGATTAATCAGACTCATCAAAATTAAAAACATTTGTGTGTCAAAAGAAACTGTCAAAAAAAAGAAAGAAAAGAAGAAAAGACAAACTACAGAATAGGAGAAAATATATGTAATCATGTATTTGATAAGGGTCTAGTATCCAGAATATATAAAGAACACTTACAACTCAACAATAAAAAAATAACCAAATTTTTTAAATGACCACATACAAATAAGAAGATACACAAAGACCAATAAGCACAGGAAAAGATGTGCAGCATCATTACTCATTAGGGAAATGCAAATCAAGATGACAATGAGAAACTACTTCATACCCTCCAGGATGACTTTAATCTATAATAATAAAAAAAACCCCAGAAAATAACAAGTGTTGGTGAAAATCTGGAGATATTGGAACTCTTCTAAACTGCTGGTGGGAATCTAAAACAATGTAGATACTGTGAAAAACAGCTTGGCAGTGCCTCAAAATGTTAAATGTAAAGTTACTATATTGCCTAGGAATTCTACTCTTGAAATATACTCAAGAGTATCAAAAACATATATTCATTTAAAAAAAACCTTGTACACGAATATCCATAGCAGCATTATTTTAATAATATAATATTAATAATAGCTCCAAACTTGAAGCAACTAAAATGTCCAACAACTGATAAGTGGATAAATGAAATCTGGTATGCAGTAGAATATTAATCATGAAAAGGAATGAAGTACTGATACATACTACAACATGGATGAATTTTGGGACTATTGCGCTAAGTGAAAGAAGCCAATCGCAAAAGGCCATATCGTATGATTCCATTTATATGAAATGCTCAGAATAGGCAAATACATAGGAACAAAAAGTAGATTATTGGTTGCCGAGGACTAAGGTGAGGGGGCAATGAGAAATGACTGCTGCTAATGGGTATAAGATTTCTTTTGCGGGTAATGAAGATGCTATGGACTTAGTGGTGATGGTTGCATAACATTGAAAATATACCAGAAAGTACTAAATTTTACACATTAAAACAGTGACATTTATGGTATGTGAATTATATCTCAATTTTAAAAAGCATTTACTCTGGGCACAGCGGCGAATGCCTATAGTCCCAGCTACTCAGGAGGCTGAAGTGGGAGGTTCCTTGAGCCCAGGAACCTCGGCAATATAGCGAGACCCCCATCTCAATCAATCAGTCAATAAACAGATAAAATATTTTAAAACACCCCTCAAGTCTAGAGAGGTCAGCTGCTAGATGGCCTCAACAGAACCAGCCACATCCACACTCTCCTGTCTCCCTTACCACTTCTCACTCTGCCTTGCTCTACCCCAAAGAGCTCAGCAATTTCTCTCAGCTAGATGAGAGAGGAGTGGTAGAAACACAGTGTGGGAAATGAGAAATGATCCTGACCAAATGCCGGCTTCCGGATTGCCATCGCATCAGGCTTCAGGAGAGAGAGAAGACTCAATTTTAAATCAAGATTAAAATGTGACTCATATATGGGCTGGGCATTTAATTTCCTAATTAAAACTATGTTTTATGACTTGAAATGAGGTTTTTATTATTCAAAGGGTACAGAAAGTTTAGGTTATCTACTGGACTTCCCTTGATGGGACAAGGAAAGAGCCACATAGAGTATTTTAAAGAACAGTGGGAGGCAAAACAAGCTGTTTACTGATTTCATTCCAGGAGTCATGTTTGTTCAACATGCAAGTTACAACGGATCATGGCAGCTGTTGGGGGTTGTGAGGGGGCACAGGACCCCTCATGTAAAGCTGAAGAGCAATAAGGTCGTACTTGATAAAGTCAAATATCCAGCAGCTTCACTTCGGAGTGTGTATCACCACTGGAACTTCTCTGTAAGGAGTCTGTACTCCGCAACTAAAGATCCCTTGAGAGCTGTAAAGTAATTCATTTCTACATTTAGCAAGCAATGGAAACATATGTCTCTCTCCAAGCTGAGCATTGAGAATAGGGCTGTAAGTCAACTGTCAAACATTAAAGGAGATGTCACCTCTCTCCCTGGTAGATCATGAAAGCCGTCAATGACAGCTGTACTCCTCCCTGAGCTTGGATTCAGACTCAGAATCCTTCTAAACACAGCTCTCCTACAAGTAGCCGGTAACAAACAGACACCACTGTAACTACATTGCAAGATAAAACCTTTTTTGCAACCCTCAGCTTATAATTTAGTCACAAAGACAGAACATGCGTACTTTTAAATGCAAGGAAAATAATGACATGTCCAATTTGGTAATACAGACGAGCACTGTGTCTGGGAGAAGAGCAAGCTTAACCGAGGACAGGAGGAGAGGAAATCCTGTAGGAAAGGCTAGCACTGCTCTGGGGACATTTGTAGGAGACAAAGACAGTAGACAGCAGGGAGGGCTTTCGGTACAAATGACTGGAGCCACCATTAAGCTGCACGTGGGGATCAGCAAGAAGATTATCCATGACAGGTGGAAGTGGATTGAGGTTCTCTGTCCCCCACATGAGTCAGAGACACTGAGGTGGACACGGAGAGCTGCCCCCACCCTGACTTCTCTTCGAAGAAACGCTTGCTGTGTAGCTCCTTCGCAGTCAGCCTCAGCTGCAGAGAGCCAGGCAGAAGCAGAAAGGCCCAGCCATTTTGGCCCAACTCGCGAAACTAGATAGGGCATCCTCTTTCCAGAGAACCCGGCTGGGCTAGGCGAGGCTTTCTTGGTTCTGTATCTGCTGTTGGACTTCTCCCTGTGCCCAGTCCTGCTTTGGCTCATGTCCTCTCTCTGTAGATGTTGAATCCCAACAAACATCTTTCACTTAAAATTCTCAGTGCCTGTGTCTGGAGAACCCACCTCCAATCCCCACTCTCCCGTGTGACCCTGCCGTACCCAATGGGAAGCACACTAAGAAAATGAAACCTCTTTTGTACCATCTGAACCAGTAATTAAATAATTTCTTCCCTTCATTTTCATACCTGCTGTAAGATTTAGCAATGTAAGGGAATATTTGTTGCATTACTTTGTTATTGAGAGAATTTTGTAGAGGGGGGCAATGTTTGCATTTCTTTTTAACTAAAATAAATGACTAAACATGCATATTACATTCTCATAGGGCTATTTTAATTAGAATGACACAGCATTAAAGTTCATCCATCAAACCTTTGATCTCATAGCTCCAGAAAGAAAAGCTAGGAGCCAGCAGACATTGAAAGTTTACCTTGTAACAGCAGTGTTCTCAACTTGCTCATAGACTGCTTTTAAAATACAGTCGGTCTGAAGCCGCCACTACTGCGGAACAGCAGCAACTCTCTAGAATGAGGTGTTCTAATGCAATCAGCAAACAGAAACACGTTCTGTGCACAGCTTCGGCCAAGACGCCCTCAATGTCAGTACCACCGGGCTCAGGAGGCCGCCAGGTGTGCAGCACACGTAGAAGCTGCAATCCCAGCAGTGTCACAGCCTGTCGCCATCGTGCTTTGCCGCAAGGGGTCGCCTTCGCATCTACTGCAATAAAGCAAAAGCTTCCCAGAAAAAGAGCCTTCCGTTTCAGGTTTCATTAAACGAGTTTACTCTGGTATCATGGTCAAATAAAAAACCCATGGAGCTGAAATATAAAAATCTTAATTGCCACATTTCCCACAAATTGTTTTACTCTTATCTAAATCAAATCACGGATTCTGAGAATGTCAGAACTTGAGGGGTGTTAGAGATTTCGAGAGCTCCAGCTGTCTGCGTGGTCTGCTCTCTGCGCTGGGCACAGTGGGAACCAAGGCACAGACTCGCAGGCTCACCCTGTGGTGAGTTGCGTAACTATTTCATTATACACTACAATGTAACAATAATAGAAATAAAGTGCACAATACATGTAATGTGCTTGAATCGTCCTGAAACCATCCCCTCCTCCCCGCTTCGTGGACAAATTATCTTCCATGAAAACATCCCCTGGTGCCAAAAAGGTTGGGGACAGCTCAAGAGTATCTCAATGATCCTCCCCACAACCACTTGAGCCAGGTGTTGCCACCACCAACAGTCCAGATCGGGCGGCTGAGGCTCAGGGGGGTTAACTCCCTTCAACAAGCATTTTGTGGAGCACAAGGACTCAGTGGGCAAGCCCGCTTTATGCTCAGCTCTGTCTGCCGCCAAAGCTTGTGTCTGTCTCTGTGAGACCCTCCTATTCCTTCTTTTACAGGTATGGAAACAGTGTCACAGAGGTTAAATGAATTGTCCAAAGGAGCAGAGCTCCTTGGAGACAAGAAGTTAGAAGTTCACTCTGTTCTTCTACCACATTGCCACCTCCCCAAACTGACACTAGGTAGAGGTGACCACAGTCCCTAGTGACAGAGGTAGGCTATACAGAGTTGAATTCAAAGCCAGTTTTTTGTTTTGTTTTTTCACTGAAATGTATCAAAAGAGATACAGGTTTCATGGCATGTCTAATTTTCGTGAAGTCGATAAGAAAGTTAAAAATCCCAAATAAAGTATTTTAGTTTAATGTCATTAGAATTTTCATTGGACTGTTGTTTTCCTCAGAAATGTAGCAGCATTATTCTGTCATCTTCTGACCTATATTATTGCTGTTGAGAATATTATTGTAAATCTAGTGATTGTACAGTCATTTATTTTTAGTTGCATCCGAAATGTTCCGTGTCATTGATATTTTTCAATCACAATACACTGTGCTAGATGTATTTTTTATGTATTCTTCTTGGGAGGCCTTTCATATTTCAGTTTTTGAATCTGAACAATATAGGACATCTCAGTCATTACTTTTTAAGTATAACCTCTTTTCCATTCTATTTTCCCATTCTAGCATTTCTGATGTATACAGGTTTCTCTCATTCTATCCTCCATATTTCTTAACATCTTTTATAGTTTTTATTTATTAATATTACTCCTTGATACTGAGTGTTGTATAATTTCCTCATATCTATCTTTACAATTTTTATACCTGCATCTAATTTGCTACTTAATTGACCTATTTGCTTTTTAAATATCAAAAACTATATTTTTAATTTCTGGCAATTTTTTTTACTTTTAAGTTTCTGCCTATTTGTTTTTCATAGTATGTTAATTTTTTCTTAAGGTGTCAGTTTCTTCATATACATCTTCAACCATTTTAAATATGCTTAAATCATGTTTTACTTCAGTTTGCCATTCTCCAATTTTTTAAGTTCTCACAGTTCTAATAATGTTCTCATTCATGGTAGATTGTTAGCTCATTTGCTAAATATTTTATAAACTGAGATATGAAAATTAGCAAGGCTAGATTTTTCTGTGAGAATCCACTGTGGTTTGTGTTGTGGAATCAACCCCTGTATTAATTTGCCGGGACTGCCATTACAAAGTACCACAGAATCAGTGGTCTAAATACAAGAAATTTATGTCTCATAATCTAGAGGCCAGAAGTCTGAGATCAGGGTGCTGGCAGGGTTGGTTTCTGCTGAGGCCTCTGTCTTGGTTTGTAGATGGTTGTATTTTCCCTTCACCTTCACGTGACCTTTTCTTTGTGTGTCTGTGTCTAAATTTCCTTTTCTTGTAAGGGCACCACTCATATTGGATCAGAGCCCACTCTTGTGACCTCATTTTAACTACCTCTATAATGTCCCCATCTCCAAATAAGATCTCATTATGAATAATGGGGGTTAGGACTTCAACATATGAATTTGGGGTGAGGACATAATTCAACCCATAACAACCCTCAAAAGTAGTTTTGCTTATAAATCTGAGCATATCATCAGCCCAAGATAAATTTTTATGTTAATTTCTTGGCTTGCATGTTCCTGGATTCACAGTTACTATAAATTCAATCCTTGTATTCCTGGAGAAGAAAGCCAATAGTTTCAGATTCTAAAGAGGGGGCCCTCCATCTGTTTACCCCCTCCAACCACACAAGTAGAGCCCAGGAAAACAGTGACACATTGTTTCCACCTACTGGAAAAGTAGGTGGATTTTTTTTTCTCTTTTATTTAAAGGTGCATATATAAAGGGTCTCTTACTTTGTGTGAATAATTTTGCCCCAAAATCCTATCAGTTTTTTATATTCAGTTATTTCTTTACTAAGTTTCATATTACATATTATACCTTAATCACTAAACAAATTTCTTGGATCATTATACAGTTTATTAGTTTAGATACCTAAAACTGTGGAAAAAAACCCAGCTAAGCCATTTTCTACTGTATAATAATATGGAAGTAAAGCAGGACTTGAAGGCATACAAAAAAGCCAATTTTAATCAATTAAAAAATAATGATCTTGTATAAATCCTAACTATAAAATGAACTGTGGCAAACTCTATTTAGTAGTTAAAAAGAGCAAGTGAATATTTGATCAATGACACCTGTAGCTAACTCGAATCTTTTATAAATCTTAGTTCTAAAGAAGGCAATATGATCTCATCTTCCTAACCAAGAGTGATTACTTCCAGAATAATCTTTTTCCTGTTTTTTAATAATCAGAAAAGATCATGATGGTTTCCTCTCCAGCTACTAAAATTCAATCTATATTATTTTTCTTATTTGCACCATGCGTGTGCATGAAGGGCTAAAGAGGACCTCAAGAAATAAACAGTGACTATAACAAAGAACATTCATGAAAAAATATTTTTTCTATGTGTGGCTGATCCCACTTTATCAGGAAAGGTAGATGCTATATTGGAAAAACCCCAGCTCTCATGTTGACTAACTAGCTGTATGGCCTTGGACATATCACTTATTCCCTCTGAGATTTGATTTCCTTATCTTAAATAAAACCGAAGTCTCAGAACTATTAGGAAGCTTAAATGAAATAATATGTAGTAAGTGGCTGACATACACATTTCCCTCTTCAAGCTCAAACTTTGCTCAAAATGAAAATTTTGCTTTTGATGGTTACATATCAGATCATCAGTCTGGTTACATATCAGATCATCAGCATCTGTAGCTACCAATCAAATAATGCTGAGAATGCCATTGCTGTTTCAGATTAAATTTTATCAGCAATAAGCATGAATCTGATTTGAAAATCAAAGCCCGAGATCACTTTGAAGATTGCCTTTTTCTGAAATTGTTTGGCTGGATCTGGGCCACGTTAGTATCATAGGCAGAATTCTAAAATGTGTGCCTCTGCTCTACATGTGCAGAGAATCCCCTTGCCTTGAGTGTGGGCAGAACCTGGGACTATAACGGGACATCGGTACCATGGCTTACTTACTAATCAGCTGGCTTTGAGTTCATCAAAAGTCACATTATCCTGGGTGGAACTGACATAATGGAAAGAGCCTTTAAAAAAAGGTGAAGCTTCAGAGATACATTCTCCAAAGGGCCTTGGGGAAGAAAGCAAACAGCTTGGTGTGAACCATCTTTGAAGAGGGGCTGTGTCTACGCTAAAATCCTCAGTTGTACAACAGGAAGGAACTGAATTCCACCAACATCACAGGGAATTTAGAGGAAAACCCTGAGCTCCGGATAAGAACTGTTGTACAGTGGACATCTTGACTGCAGCCATGGGAGATGCTGGGCAGAGGACCCAGTAAAGCCAGGCCTGGGCCCCTGACCCACAGAAACAGGGAAATAAATAGGTGTTGTTTTAAGCCACCTAGTTTATGACAATTTGTTATTCACAATAGAAAATCACTGCAGCGTTCTGCCCGCAGTATCCATACTCCACTCTCCATGGTAACAAAAGGTTCACAATATCTCCTCTGTATTGGTCTCTAATATCTGCGTAAAAGTTGCAGATACCAACATGAAATCAGCTGAAGATCCCAGGATGAAATCACTTATGTCAGGCTCAGACAAAATAGGGCCTGGAAGGCCCGAAGGAGAGGAAGCTCATGCTTATGTGTCTAAGATAGGAACTGTTTCCAAGGACTTTCTGAGAACCTTTTTGTGTCCTTCACAAAAGGTTTATCGCTAGACATTCTTCAGGACTGCAGTAATTCCGATAAGATATTTGTGGAAGAACACATGCCCAGGAATGGCAACTCCACCAGTGAACTGACAAGAACTCTGGCTGGAACCAGAGTTGGACCTGTGGAGCCAATAAAGTCTGTTCCTAAGCAGCTTTTGTAAATCTCTGTTTTGCCAGTAAAAGTTCCCCTCTCCCTCTCCCTACTGAATGTACTGCTGGCTTGCCATTTTACGCACTCTGGGTTATAATCCTTAGTTCTATTCCTGAGTAAACCCAACATATTTAGAGATAATACTCTGTAGTGTTTTGTTGTTGTTCTTATTGTTGTTTTGATTCAGGGTCTCACTGTGTCACCTGCACTGGAGTGCAGTGGTATTGTCATAGCTCACTGCAACCTCAAACTCCCGAGCTCAAGGGATCCTCTCCTGCCTCGGCCTCCCAACTGGGACTACAGGTGAGCACCACCATACCCAGCTAGTTTTTCTATTTTTGATAGAGACGAGGTCTTGCTCTTGCTCAGGCTGGTCTTGAACTCTTGAGCTCAAGAGATCCTCCTGCCTCGGCCTCCGAAAGAGCTAGGATTATAGGCGTGAGCCACTGCACCTGGCTTGTAGTGTTTTTTAGGTTTTTTTTTTTTTTTTTCAGATTGACATAATTTGGTGTCAGAAGTGGTCCTGAAGTGGGATTGCCTTTGGAGGAGGTTGGCAAGTCTGGCAGCCCAGTAGTATCCACAGTCGAGCGAGCCCTTCGTGCTCTCTGCTTTCACGGACAGCCTTTTCCTGTGCAGGTAAATCTTCTCCCAGGGCAAGCTCCCTCCCTTTGGTAGCAGCTCCCAGTTGACTTTACTCAGGCTTAGTTGGGTTAGGATTCCTTAATAAAAGACCTTCCTTCCATTCCTTCTGGGACTATAAAAGAATTTTTTTTTTTCAGTCTTTTTTGGCAAGTCCTCTCTGGTACAAAGATGATTTATTATATCTTTCTGGTAATAAAGGATCTTGCATCCCTTCTGGGACTATAAAAGATTTTGTCTTTTCTGGCAAGTCCTTTCTGGTACAAAAAAAGTTTGTGTCTTTCTGGTAAGTGCACTTTTGGTTTCAGGTTTGTTCTGACTTGTTTGTGTATACTTATACTTTGATTTGTTGCACACCAGCCTGAATCCCAAGTGTTCCCTGACAGCTTACAAGGGTTTTCTTTCACTTTCAAGAGATTAATAAGAAGCAGAATGAAATCCCAAAATTCTAAAGGATGCAATAATGGTCCCCCTCCTATTTTTTTTCCATTTTTTTTTATTTCATCATATAATAGGGGTACAAATATTGTTAGGGTTACATACATTGCCCCTAACACCCCTCCCCCCCACATGCCAGAGCTTCAGGTGAGTCCAATCCCCAGGTGGCACACACAGCACCCATTATGTAACTCTACCCTTCCACCCCGCCTCCCGCCTGCCATCCATCAGACAAAAGATTTTTTTTTTACATTTTGGATACATTGTATAACTTTGCCTCTCCCTAAGAAGGATTAGAGGTATGCCCTTCCCCTCCCCACAATGCTCTCCACATCCCTATGATGTGGGTCTTGCCCCCCACCCCGAAACCCTGGTGCACACTACCACCATTTGAGCACCATAGTTTTAATCAGTACCAATTTGATGGCGAGTAGATATGGAGCCCATTTTCCATATTTTGTGTTGCTTCACTTTGGATAACGGGCTTAAGCTTAATCGAGGATAGCATAAACAGTGTTAGCTCACTGACGTTTCTTACAATTGAATAATATTCCATTGTGAGCATAT
>VBSM01001124.1:6080703-6097148 GCA_008086735.1 Cheirogaleus medius
AAGTTTGTGTGGGGAGGGGGGAGGTTAGGGGATTCCCTGTTCCACGAGGTCGTCTGGGGACCAGACTGACAGAGTATCTGCCATCTTCCCCAGGTGGCTACTGAGGTCACTCTCCCCTCCATCCAGCAGAGATCAAGAATAACAGACCATGTGAGAGGTCTTACTGGCCAGCCCTGTGCCATTTCAACATTCTGTGATCATACCATAGACCTCAGTCATATGTCACAACTAACACCCGTAAAGCAGGCTGGCAACTGGAGTCTAGCCGAGTGACCAAGAGGAAAAGGAAACGTTCTGGTGAACAGCTCTTCCCTCCCTGCCAGAGTGGCTAAGGAGGGCAGTAGATTTTTCCTGCAAGAAATGCTAACAGGAGTTATTCAGGCTGAAATGAAAGGACACTAGTAGGAACTCAAAGCCACAAGAAAAAAGTAAAGAACACTGGTAAAGGTAACCATATAGGTAAATATAAGAGCCACTATTTTTGTACTTTTGGTTTATAACAACTCTTTTAATCCTATAGCCTTAAAGGGCACATGCATAAAACAATAATTATAAACCCATGTCAATGAGCACACAATTTATAAAGATGTGGTCTGTGGCAATAACAGTATAAAGAGGAGGGAAGGAGATATATAGGAGCAGAGGGTATGTATACTATTGAAACTAAGTTGGTCAAACATTGGTTTGTGTCTATTAAACCTAAGTTATTGTAAGTTCAAGATAACTTAAAGGTCAACCACTGGGAAAATAACTGAAAAATACATAGAAAAGAAGAGAATAAAAACAGTACACATAAAAATTCAACAAAATACCCACAAAAAGGCAGTGAAGAAGGAACTGAAGAACAAACATAAAATTAAGACTACAGAAAACAGATAACTAAATGACAGAAGTAAATCCTTCCTCAGCAGCAATTTCAATATAACTGGATCAAACTCTCCTATTTAAAAGACAGAAATTGGCAAAATAGATGAAAAAAATGACCCATGTATATGCTGTTCAGAAGAGAGCCATTTAGACACAAAAACACAAAAAGTTTGAAATAAAGGATTAACAAAAATATTTCAAGCAAATGTCAACCAAAAGAGAGCTGGGGTGGCTACTTTATTATCAGACAAAATAGACTTTAAGTCAAAAATTTACAAGAGTCAAACAAGGATATTATATATTGATAAAAGTTACAATACATCAAGAAAATATAACAATTACAAACATATACATAGTTAGCAACAAAGCCCCCAAAATACATGAAGTGAAAATTGACAGAATTAAAGGGAAAAGCAGATGTTTCTACAATATTTAAAGATTTCGTTACCCAATTTTTAATAATGGGTGGAACAACCAGACAGAAGATCAGTAAGGTAATATAGGCCTTAAACCCCACTGTAGACCAATTGTATCTAACACTGGGAGATCACTCCATTCAACAGCAGCAAAATATACATTTTTCTCAAGTGTACATGAAATGTTCTTCAAGATAGATTATATGTTAGTCCACAAAACAGGACTTAATAAATTTAAAATGTTGATATTATACAAAGTTTCTTTTCTGACCACAATGGAATGAAACTAGCAACAATAACAGAAGGAATATTGAAAAATTCACAAATATGTGGAAATTAAAAAACATACTCTTAAACAACATTAGATCAAAGAAGAAATCACCAGGGAAATTAGAAAATATTTTAAGATGAAAACAAAGCTACAAACTACCAAAATCTATTCAAGAAGAAATAGAAAATGTGAATAGATTTGAAACAAGTAAAGAGATTTAATCAGTGACCAAAAACCTTCTAACAAAGAAAAGCCCAAGACCAGAAGGCTTCATTAGTGAATTCTGGCAAACAGGTAAAGAAGAATTAACACCAATCTTCCTCCAATTTTTTCAAATATTGAAGAGAAAACACATCCTAATTCATTATATGAGGACAGTACTAGCCTGTTACTATAGCCAAAGACACTACTAGAAAAGACAACTATAGACCATTATCCCTTATGAATATAGATGCAAAAGTCTTAAATATAATACCAACAAACCAAATTCATCAGAGTATTAAAAGAATAATATACTGTTACCAAATGGGAATTTTCCCAGGAACAAAAGGATGGTTTAACATATGATATCAACCGATTTAATACACCACATTAATAGAATAAAGGAAAAACCCACATGATCATCTCACTTGATGCAGAAAAAACAAAACATAACACTCTTCATGATAAAAACAATCAATACACTAGGAATAGAAGGAAATTTTCTCAATATGATATAGGCCATATGAAAAGCCCACAACGTTCATACTCAGTGGTAAAAGACTGAAAGCTTTTCCTCTAAGATCAAGAACAAAACAAGGATGTCTACTTTCACCATTCTATTAGCAATACTGGGAAGTTTTAGCCAGAGCAAATATGCAGTAAAGGGAAATAAAAATATCCAAATTGGAAAAGAATTTGATGTTATATGTAAAAATCTCTAAAGAGTACACACACACACACACACAGCTGTCCAAAGTAATACACGAACCCATAAAGTTTCAGGACATTAAATCAACACACAACTGATTTAGTTGGCTTTCTATATGCAACAATTTGAAAAGGTAATTAAGAAAACAATTGTGTTTATAATAACATGAAAAAATATTTGGGAATAAATTTAACCAAGGACGTACAAGACTTGTATACTGAAAACTATAAATCATTGCTGAAAGAAATTTTAAAAGACCTAAATAAATATACTAAAATCTGATTCATGAATTATTAATAGAATCATACATCATGATTTTGTTCATATATCTGATAAGGGGTTAGTATCCAAAATATATATGAACTCCTACAGCTTAATATTGTTAAGATAACAATATTGACCAAATAATTGATAAATTCAATGCAATCATTATCCAAATTCCAACAGCATTTTTTTGCAGAAATGGAGAAATCCACCCTAAAATTCATATGGAATTTCAGGGCACCCTCAAGAGCTGAGACAATCTTATAAAAGAACAATAAAGTTGGAAGACTCATACTTTCTGACTTCAAAACTAAATACAAAACTATGGTAATCAAAACAATGTGGTATTGGCATAGGCATAGACCTATAGACCAGTGGAATAGAATTGAGAGCCCACAAATAAATTCTCACATTTATGGTCAATTGATTTTTGACAGTGATGACAAGATTCTAAAGAATAGTCTTTTCGACAAAAGGTGTTGAAACAACTGGATTTCTTTGCAATTTTCTTCTTTCTTTGCAAGAGAGTGAAATTGGACCCTTGCTTTATACCATATACGAATATTAACTCAGTATGGATCAAAGACTTATATTTAAGAGCATAAACTATGAAACTCAGAAGAAAACTAGGGCAAATATTTATGACCTTGTATTGGCAATGTTTTTTTTTAAATATGATATGGAAAGCACAGGCAAGAACAGCAAAAAACCCAAATTAAATTTCATCATAATTAAAAATGAAATTTCAAATTAAAACTTTGTCCATCAAAGGACATTATCAAGGAAGTGAAAACACAACCTACACAATGGGAGAAAATATTAGTAAATCATATATCTTATAAGGGATCAATACCCAAAATATATGTGAACTCCAACAAGCAAGCCATAAGAAGACAAAAAAAAAATGTTTAATAGGCAAATAACTTGATATGAATGGCCAATGAGCACATTGAAAGATGTTCAAAATCATTAGTAAATAGGGAAATGCAAATCAAAACCACAATAAGATACCACTTCTTATCTACTTGTATGGCTATAATAAAAAAAAAAAGAAAAATAACTAGTGTTAGTAAGGGCGTGGAGAAATTGTAACCATTTGCTAGTGGGAATGCAAAGTGCTGTGACCACTGTGAAAGACAATTTGCTGGTTTTTAAAATCATTAAATATAGAATTACTTTTTTAAAAAAAAAGCCATAGAATTGCTATATGATCCAGTAATCCACTGCTAGATATATATCCAATAGAATTGTAAACAAGAACTCAACCAGACACTTGTATGCCAATGTTCCCAATGGTATTATTCACAATAGCCAAAAGGTGGAAATAACACTTGTCCATCACCAGATAAATGCATGTGATGGAATATTATTTAACCATAAAAAGAATGAAGTTCTGATATATGCAACAACATGGATAAACCTAGAAAACATATACTAAGTGAAATAAGCTAGACACAAACAGACAAATATTGTATGACTCCCATTGTATTAAATACCTAGAATGGGAAAATTTTTGAGACAGAAAGCAGATCAGAAGTTGCCAGGGGCTGAGGAAAGGGGGGAGTGAGGAATCAGTGGATACAGAGTTTCTGATTGGTGTGATGCAAATGTTCTTTAAATAAATAGTGGTGATAGTTGTGTGACATTGTAAATGTACTTAATGTCACTGAATTATACACTAAAAATGATTAAAATGATAAGTTGCAAGTATATTTTATCACAATTTTTTTTTAAAAGACCTAAAATACAAGCC
The DNA here is from genome assembly GCA_008086735.1 of Cheirogaleus medius. NCBI lineage: Eukaryota > Metazoa > Chordata > Mammalia > Primates > Cheirogaleidae > Cheirogaleus > Cheirogaleus medius. The sequence continues at coordinate 6,085,185 of VBSM01001124.1, forward strand.
TATATTTTTTTATTATTCACTTCAACAGTCATAAAATGACTCTGTAAAGTTGTTGTAAAGTTTCCAATACTAACTCATTATGGATCAGTGATAAACAGTTAGTTCATGGACCAGCATTATTTGTGGACCTCTTTGAGTAGCACTGATCTGGAGCAAGATATTTCACCTCAATAAGCCTCAGTTTCCTCATATATGGATAGGGAATAATTATACTGCCTACCTTCTCTGGTTTTCATGGAGTTACATAATCCACGAATATTACTCTTTCCTGTGCCTGACACATGATTGTTACCTCTTATTTGATGATGTTTGTATTTATTTGCATGTTGCATTCTAAGTTTCAAGTAGTCTATATGTGTTTTTGTTAATTATCAAGATTTGTAAGCTCAAAAACTGCTTCAGCCATTCTTTTTTATGTTGGCGCTATACCCTGCATTTTATTTTTGATTAGTATATGCTATACTGCATGGCATTCATTTGTTATATATGATATCTGCACAGACTACATATTTACTGAAAGCCAGGAATGTGCTTCCTCCTGGCAGAAACAACGCTCAGCAAAGTTTCTGCCATGGGACAGCCCTCAATAAATGCTTACGGAACACAGGTATGGCCCCCACTTCCCCAGCTGCACTCAATGCAGTCTTTGGCTCTGAAGAGGCCCCAAATAATCGTGGGTGATCTAACCATAACCTTCACTCAAGATGGTTGTTATGTTTCTACAACAGTTTGGTATTATTTAAACTGTGGCATTAAAGAGCAATCATTTAAAATGTGAGTCATCCATAAAAAATGCTTGGTAACACACCGTGTTCAAGTTCTCTTTGTTCCCCTTACTAAGTAATAGAGAGTGTTAACCATCTATGCTTGACACCCCACCACAGTAATGAAGCACGGCACGGCCTTCAACATGAGTCCCGAGGAATCCTGCAGACAACAGCAGAGCCAACTCAAGTGACATCATTGTGTGGTTTGGAAGTTTCCTATTCACAGAGCCTGGAGCCTAAAACTGAATTCTGAGCACATGTGTGCACGCACACACACACAAATTCTTTTGATTTTATCCCTCCCCACTTATCCCAACATTGTGCCTCACAAAAAAATGCAAGTATAGCAATAATAATAAATCATTCACAGACCCTAGAAAAATTTATTCAGGGAATATAGGTAATGTAGGTGGGATTAAACTCAAAATTAATTTGCATATATAGAACTGCATATGTAAAACTGAATGATTCATGAAATCGAATTGGCAAATTATTTAAATTCATTGAAACCTAAACTAGATGTTCCTAAAACAAATCAATAAAACTCTTCCTTTAATACTCAGGTAGAAGAGAGATAAGGTGAAGTGCCACCTTTTAAAACTTTAGACACTTTAAAATCAGAGAGAGAACAAGTTTCCTCTTCAAATTTTATAGACAAGTATTAATACTATTCAAATATAAGTGGGAAAATAATTGAGCAGGTTTCCAAGAGCATCTTCATCAAAGTGAGGCTAAAGAAGGAAATTTTTAGCCAGAAATAATAATTTTCAAAAACTGAGAATAGAAGCCTCTATGCCTTCTGCAGACAAGTGCAGCACGAACACCCAGCACGGTGGCTGGTGGGGGTGGTAGTAATTGCTCTGCCTTCTCTGTTACCAGGTCTTACCTCCATGGTCTCCTACCAGCGGACTTCTCAGTCATCACAGTAATCTCACTCAGGCCCGTATACCAGTAGCCGAAGAGGAACTTTCTGAGTTGCATAAATAAAACACAAGAGAACTGCATTATTCCACGATTCTCTTTAACTTATATCAAAGATTGGATTTATATGAGATACAAATCTCCTTTGTAAATAAGTCTTTATTTAGTGTCAATATATATTTTAACTCAAAGCAATGTTGTAGCTGCTTTGTTCTGCTGATTCCTTAAGTCACACATACAAAAAAAAACAAACCGACACTATTTTTACCATTTTTCCCTACTTTTCTTCACCAGTTCCCCCAAATTTTTAGTATTTACTCATAACTGACTTTCCCTATAACATGCTTCATTTTTCTAGATACTGGGCCCAGAGGCAACTAAATATAAAATGAAAATATACTGTAAAATATCCAATAAAAATATTGTCCCAAAATTCTGAGTCTACAATATTTCAGGGCATAGCTGGACATAGAATCTAAAAAAAAAAAAAAAAAAAAACATGTTTCTAATTTAAAAGATCAAGTAGGGCAACCAAATTTAGCAAAGACACGTGTAAAGTATAGAACCTTAAAGCTTTCAGCTATTTTAGGCATGTTTTTTCTGCAGTGGGAAGAAGAAAAAACCATATTTTCTTATTCTTTGTAAAGGTTCTTAATTTCACACCAAGATATCAATGAGATTTTATATAGGAGAAACTGCATAAATAGGACACATAACACTCAGACTCGGAGACTTTATTGAGACTTTCTTCAGGTGAGTGAGACATCTACTCACTCACCTGAACATTGACAGAGAACTGTACCTGCTGTGTCCCTGCTCACCAGCGGCCACCTGCTGACCCTGGCCACTGACAGGCTGCACCAAGAAGCTGAAGTAGACTTTGTGCAAACCTAGCACAGCCTTCTGAGGCCCAGCACCCTCCAGCTCACACGACTTCTTTGTCCAGATGGAAGCACTGTATTCATCATGTTTCTTATTTTCTGTATCTTGTGATGTTTTGACATCTTAAAAATCTTGCTGGCTGGGGAGAGACTGCCCCCCTTCCTCCAGGGCCAGCCAGTTCTTAGAGACAGCAAAGGGCTTGGCCTGGAGCATACCTTTCACCTGCAAACCACCCAACCCCAGGTCCATATTCCCAACTGCCTCCTTATCTAACTCTCACACACCAAGCTAATATTTTCGCTGCCCTGACTTATCCCAGGGCCAGTTACTAGGCAATTAGAGACCAACCTTGCTGCCCGGAGCCCGCTGCAATGATCTGAACTAGCCAGCCTTGAGCTGTGTACTCTGCCCTGCCCTGCCTTTCCTGCAGGGGCCTCAGTGAAGGCTCTGGCCTAGACTTTGCCCTCAGCCTGCTTCTGCCTCCAGACCAAATCCGGTGTTTCCTCCATGGCCCTGCACGGCATGGTGTGCCCCTTTCTCTTGGGAACCATAAAGGATAAACTCTTTCAATAGCACTGACCTCCCCATGTCATGACTCAGTCACCTCCACAAATTAAAATCACATGAGAGAGTATCAGAAGTGATGCATATGCAAACAGATTATGCTGGGCTCTTTTGCTTGAGCATTTTGTCCAGAGATGAGCCACACATTAAAATTAATTAGAAAAGGACATATATATGCACAGATTTGTTAAGAAAAAAATTAGAACCTGTTAGCTTCGCTTTTGAACTTTAAAAAGCACTTCTTTTTTAGCCATCAATTTTATTTCAAGGGTCTTTTCCTAAAACTTGTCTGAATTGCGAGATAAAATGGCTTTCCAAATAAAAATCTATAGCTTCTGAGTGAAACGATTGTATTAGCCGCCTGGGTCGGTCGAGTGGCTTCTGCACACTTCCTGAGTAGAAGGCAGCCAGGCCATGCGGCCTCCTCTGGACCGGGCTTCAGGAGAAGAGTTGGATGGAGGCTGGGCTTTTAAATCTTTCACACATTCTTTAGGCTCTTGTGTAAGACATCACAGGCCCTCTGCTGGTAGCAACAATTGGTTACATTGCAGTATAGAATATCCCCTTTCCTAAACAGAGATAGTGTCCATAGCAGTGGTTCTTGACTGTCACTGTGCAACAGAATCTTCTGGAGGGCTTTCTAGAAATACTGATGTCCATCTTCCACTACACGATATTTGGTTTCAGCTGACTGAAAGCTCAAATATTGAAATTTTTTTAAAATTCCCTTGGATGATGCTAATGTTCGACCAGAGTTGACAACAATCATGTGCACATTATCATTGTCTGGTCCTGAGACCCCGCACGTGCATTATGAAGTCTGGAATCCTGTCTCATTTAGCTAGATGGATTTTGCAAAAGCAAGTACATCTGTTAGTAGAATATTTTATGAAAGAAAAAAAAAAGGGAGCGTGGTTTAGTGAACGGAGCATCAGAGTGGCGTTAGGAATGCTGGCCTGCTGCCCCTCCGCTGCCTGCTAAGAGACCACGGCTGAGGCCCCGCACTCGCCCACCTGCAGCAGACTCGCTTGGGAGGGTCTATTCAGTGCAGCTTCCAAAAATCAGGCCTCAAAATAAATGAGATTTGGAATTAAAAAAAATGAATAGGTGGGATTGTGTTCATTAAGGGAAAGTAAATCATTGTTACTAGCCAAGTAAAATTCAGTGCTCTGTTAAAATAGCTTATTTAGAATTAGAGAAAACACCATGGGACAAATCCCAAATTAGTGTTTATGGACAAAAGAAATAGAATCACGATACATAACTGCATCCTCATGTGCTCACAATTCTTCCAGACTTTGTATTGGCTCCTTGACCCCAAAGGAGCAATGTGAGAACCATGGCTTGATAATCACACACGCAAAATGTCCTTCTCATTCTATCTTTTGCTTTAAATCAAACATATTTAAAGTGCTTTACAGTACTTTTTTAAAAATTTTTCTTGATAAGATAAAGAATGATTCTTTAGATGGTAAATGTGTCCACTCTTTCCCTTTGGCAGATTATTTGACTTCTCTAATCCACTAGGATCATTTCGTTATGCTCTATGATTTTTTGGAATAGCTCCTAATTGCATAGCATCCCGAAATTTGACAAACTGATGACTCTCTCTTTAGATCGTGAATAAAGATGTTAACTAAAATCCAACAATGAAATCAAGGCCCTGCTGTTCATTCCTATGCTTCATGCCAGCTTTGGAGCAGCTACTCCATCTCTTTCCATTGCACTCAAAGGCATTTAATGTTTCTGGCATGAAAATCTTGTACTATCTCAGGGGAGGGAGCCAGCACCACTAGGGGAAGAGGTTTAACTTTCTACACGGACTATCTCCATCTCTCTCTTCTCTGTTGGTAAAATAACCAGAAATAATTCTAAGTAAACTGGGTGGGGGAGAACTCTAGGAGATCCTTCTTTGAATCAAACCATGCTCCCTTCACATCCCTAGAAAGAACGATTTTCATCTGAGAGGGACGGTTTAGGTATAATCCAACTTGAGGTCAGAAGAATGGATGAGCTGGCATCTCAAGGCATATTCCAGAACCATGATCTATGAGCTTAGTAATCATTTATTCTATATATTTGTATAGTCCATATTGAAGCTGTTTCTTCAAAAAGAAAAAATCACTAGAGCCACTACTACTTATTCCTGTTTAATTACCTGTGATGTGGCAGTCATAGCTCAAAATTTTTGATTATATCTCTTGCTCTAGACTATATCTTTAGTTCCAGCTCTTGTTACCAGAATATCAGGCTATCAATGGTATCTGTGTTTTAAAACAAAAAAAGGCAGATAAGAGGTTTATGTATAGAAATCTAAGAATCATGAGAATTATATGGTCTGATCCATTGATGCCTATTAAATATTTATAATTTTATATATTATATAAAATATATATAAAATTAATTGAAAATATATCATCTGAAAACATCAAATACTAAATGAGGGAAAGAGATAAAACCATTTACCTAGTTATGAATAATAGCTAGTATTTATTGAGCATTTACTTAGAAAATATCTAGATCTGAGTTAAGATCTTAAAAAGAAAAATTATCTCATTTAATAAAAGCTATAAATGGTAATTTTTAACAACTCCATTGGAGTATTTAATCTTGCTTTTTTTCTGCTTTGACCTATTATACAACAGTTTGATTGAGTTGAAAAATTAAAGTTTTCTTTTTAAATTCTTAATTATTCATGAATTGCTGCAAACTAGAGTCACTGTGCTTCACTAAGATGTCTTCCATTAATCTGCATTGTTTTTTAAATAAATTTTATTGTGTGTATTTAAGGTACAAACCATGATGCTGTGGATACATGTAGATAGTATTAAAACATTGGCATAGTAAAGCAAAGTAACATATTCATCATTTCATATCGTTACCCATTATTTTTTGTGTTTGTGGCAAGAGCAGCTAAAATCTACTCATTAATCTATGGTTTTAACCTTCCATACAATGGTATACACAGACTAAGTGTCAACTAAAAAATATAAGTCATAAGCAAAATTTGTTATTAAATGTCACTGCTAAATAGCTGGTTTAGACTAGAAGAAAATAATAGGAAATGTGTAGGGAAAAGTTAATTCTGGGATATTCAGAGCATAGATGCAAGCAGAAAAAAAAACATTTTTGTTTGGTACAGTAATATGATCATAAGTGAATAACAAGTCAAGCAAGAATTAAAGCAACTGCATTTTCTTCCCAGTAAGTTTTAGAGGGAAATGATGAACAAGAATCTACAAAAGAGGCTACTGAGAAAAGACAGAACAGTTGAGAGGAACGTGGATAGAGCAATTTTTGCAAAATGGGTTTTCTTTGCAGTGTTTTGGCATATGCCTGACATTCTTGTGGTTTAACCTCACTATTGAAATGACACCTGTCCTAGCATGGGCCTGCATTATAATTAGGGAAACAGTGTACTCTGGAGCAAAAAATGATCACTTGCTCTTTGTTAGCCAACAGTATAGTTTTCAGAAAATGTCTTAACTAAATTAAGTGATATGGGTTGTATTAATTCTCTGGATAAGGTTAACAGACATGATTTTAATAAAATAAACGGAACTGTCAATATGGCAAATATGGGATCTATAACTAGATTCCTGAAGTGAAGCACTTTATAATGCTTGAATCAGAATATCACAATGGCAAAGAAATACAGCATGGCTTGAAAGAAGGAAAGTCCCTCCCAGAACGTTTTACTCGAGCGTGGTCCACAGACCAACAGCATCAGCATCACCTAAGAGCTGGTTAGAAATGCAGACCTCTTGAGTCCAAATTCAGATTTTAAGTGACTCTTTCCATGCCAGAATTTGAGAAGCACTGGTCTAGAGTATTTAGTCTACTACCAGAGAGTGAAAAGCATGAAGGGGAAAAAAGTCCTTTTCTAACCGTTTTTTCCTTTTAAACCAGCAATCTCTTCAGAATAGTAACATGTCTTATTTATCGTTGTACTGCTTTTACCTAGTGGCATGTGGTTTAGGCAATCAAATGTTTGCTGAACGAATGAATTTGTTAATGATCCTCTTTAACTCTCTCTGTCAGCTTATAGAGACACTGACCGAGAGGTTGTTTCACCACCAGTCTGTGGTGTTTTGTCATGGCAGCCCTTGCAAACTGGTGCAGGGACAGAATTCTACATGGAAGATATTTCTCCTCCGTAGTTTGAAGAACCCTCTCAAAGCTGTGGAGAAGTTGGCCCTAAGTAAAGTATAATTTCCTTTATAAGTCACCTGTCTTTTCTCAGTGGTTTCTTTAATTTTTTTTTTCCTTTTTCTACTGTAGTTTCACCACATTCTCAGTGTGGATATTTTTTTTACCTTGTTTAAGACTTCTTGTGTTTCTTGAATCTAAGGGTTATCTTCCAGTAATTTTTGAAAATTAATTATTTGGCATTCTATTTTCAAATACATCGTTTTTCTCAATAACTTATAGTCTCTTATTCTGAGACTCTAGTCACACATAGGTTAGATAAACCTTATTATTCTCTGTTCTGTGTCTCTTTCTGTAATATCTTCATCCTAATAAATCTTGGGCTATATTTTGGATGATTTGATCAATTTGTAGCCTAATCTACTATTAATAAATTCATTTAATTTTTTGTTTTACTGGCTACATGTTTTATTACCACATGCTATTCTTTTTTTTCTTTATTTACACTTTTATTCTTTTCTTAGTCTCAAATCCTTCTGCTATTTTAAGTTATTTCCAACATAGTTTTGAAAATCATCTTTTTAGTTTGTTCCTATAATAACAAGTTCTGGGGTGGGAAATCTGGTGACTCTTGTCCATTTCCTCAAATGTTTTGTAACATTTTATCATAAACTTATCTTGGATAGATTTTCTCAGGACCTCTTGAGGGCATGTGTTCACACACAGTGAAGCCACTGTTCACACACACTTAGCTCAGAATAAACCTCTTTAAATTGTCTTACAGAGTTTGAGTTTTTTCCTGTTAAAAAGATGGCACCCAACATGGAGCTCAGAGAACACTCAGGACTCCCCAGAGGAGTAGCCCAAATTGACACCAGGTACGAGCAATAGCCGTTTGGGCCCCTTGACTCGAAGCTTTTCCTTGGGCAGAGCTGGTAAGTCTTTCTGCACCCCAGACCTCCCGCTGTTGGTTGATAGTCCTGCTTTTTTCTGAGCTGTTAGTTCTTTTCCTAGGAAGTTGTTTGGGATCCCAATTTTGGCTTAGAAGTACATTCTGAAAAGTCTTCTCCATTGCCTTTTCCTCCGAAAATTAATCTCAATTGGCTTTTCTGTGTGTTTGCAAAAGAAGAAACCAAAGTGTCCTTTTCATAAATAAATGAGAGACTGAATTCCTCAGCTGTGAAGAGAAAGGGTATTTTATTTCCCCCAGCCAAAAGGTGCCCCTGGGTGGCCAGGGGCTTCAATGGGAGTATCTGGGGCAACTTTCTACAGGGAACCTCACCACCATTGTAATTAACTACAAGGAGGCTTGTCCAGGAAACACATACAAGAGCTTTTGAGCTCTCTCAGAGGTGACAGACACCTGAAGAGAGAAACTGAGACACATAAGAGGGTGAGAACAACGTGTGGTTCTCACAGTTGCGGAGTCCCACCCACAATCAGTACACTCTGATCCACTAAACTAATCCTAGACTAGTTCCGTTCCTTATTTTAAAGAAAAAGGGGAAACAAATCCTCTAAAAATGAGAAAACATAAGGAGAATGACCCTCTTTGGGCACCTCACTTGGTTTATGGCGCTTCTCCTTGCAAGTATTTGTCTAAATAGAAAAGTTCAAAGGCACACCAGGTTTTCTAGGACTCCGGCTGGTTATGGCTAATTCTTGTGCATGTGTTTTAACTGATGAGCAAATTATATCAAGGAAAATTCAGAGCACAAATGGTCAAATTCACACTTTATAGTTAAAATGTTGAGCCTCTTTTTTTTTTTCATTTAAGAACTGGTGCTATAGTAAAGTCTCTTAAGGTCTCTGTCTTTATCTCTCTATTTTCTTTACTGCCTACTCTAAATCTGCTAACTTTTTCTATCCTGATGTTAAGACAAAACTCAATGTTTATGGTATTACTAATTCAAGACTACTTGGAGATCTTGCAGCCAATTCTAGCTAAAATGTAAACATTGAAAAATCATTTTAAACTAACGGAAAAAAAGAATAAAAGAAGCTTTTTAAATCAAACTGCCATAGAAACTGCTTTACCCAAAATTTTTGTCCACAACCTTCATTAGATTAGCTATCAGGGCAACTAAGGCTTAGCTATGTGAACAAGTTCCAATTTTGGCAGAAGTAATTTGGATCTACTCATCTTTTGTAAACTGGTAAGTTTGTATTACTATCTCATGGCTAGAGTTCTGAGGTAAAAGCTATTGAAACTTTGTGTGTGCTTAGATGTGTTTTCTGTGAGTGCATGTACTATGTTATATGTTATATCTACATGGTACCAGATTGGCTTATAAATAAGGAAGCACTCATAAATTAATGAAATCCAAATGCTTTTTGAGTTCTTATGAATTTAGTGATCTTTGGCAAATAACCTAAGTTATTAAAAAAAAGTATTATTGACAAAGTAAAAATAAAATTTCCTTCAAATCGTCACCATACATTTTTACCTGGGTTTACTGCTCATTTTTATGTTTCTAGTGTGTGAGGATTTGACACAAAGGATATAAAACTATAAACCCAGCCAAAAACAAAATGTGTGTGTGATTTTTGATAAGCCTTATTTAATAGTGTTGGTTTAATTATAACAGCTATATCTCCTGAGTTATCAGCAAAAATACCTATGTCTTTAACTTTAAGGGTCTTAAGAGAAAATGTAGACATCCCTAAACAAAAATAAATATCAAACAAAAATAAATCTAGAAAATTAAGTAAACCAAAATAAATTAGAATAAGTAAAACATCAAAAATAGGAGCACAAAAACAGAAACTTATGGTCAAAAGTTTATGAAGATATTTTGGTTTGGGTCTCTTAATACTAGTTGCAGGATGCAGTTTCTTTTACTGACTTCACTGTCTGTGGAAAGGTACACACAAAAATCTGTTTCTGACTCACTCTATCATCTGATATTAACCATATCATTAGGGATTTAATAGCCTAAATCAAATTGGAAGCTTCAGTTTTCCCTTTGGTCTTGCTCACTCTCTGTTCTGTGAGTAATGGTTGCATGCTAGCCAGCTATATGTACATTGCGTTGCCTAGAAAAGTGTTTTATCTGGAAAATTTTTTTAAAAGCCCTCTACTATTAATTTTTGTATAGTAATTTATTTTAAGATAAACAAAATGGATATTCTAATCCAAAGAGAATCTCAGAACAATCTTACTCTTTGAAAGTATTACATGTACTCAAATTTATACTTAAGTTGGAAAATATTTTAAGATCATTTAGATTGTTTTAAAAATAGCTTAATCTTCATCGTGATATAATAAAAAGCATGTTATGACTTTGTGTCATCATTTGAGGTGTTAAGGACCAGTGTTGAAGGTTTGTTAAGTCTACAGTCAGGTGATATCCTGTCAATAAATTTTATTTTGGGATGTTAGTATTTTTGAAAGATCTAATTTGTTAACATCTTTAAGCTTGATGTGTTCTAAAACTTCTACTATGTTTATAAAAGCTAGAAAAGATGTTACATTGTTCAAAATAGCAAGTCTTACTGGAATACTTATGCTTGTTTTCTTGGTAGGTTTTTTAACTTTAAAAGTAGTAATTATAACTATATTTTGATTTCTTCCTGGTCTGTGTATTCATAGCTATAAAAATGGTTAACAGAAAACAACTTAAAATGCTAACTGGGATCTAAGTACACTGCTAACATAAACAAATTAGGTAAATGTAAATGGGATAAATGGTCATAAATAAAATTTTCATAAATTTGGAATCTTAAAGTTTTGTTAAATTAAGTAATAGATATTTATTAAATCTCTGGGTCCTTTTCAGTTAACAAAACAAAATTACATTACAGGGAAACACATGCCTAAAACTTATAAAATGGTTTCATCTATAAAATATTGATATATGGCAAACAATTCAAGATTTCTTGCTTCTTAGGTTTTCACTAAGGTTTGGGATTACTGGGAGTTCAAATTTTGGTTTAATATATATGATACTGTTGTGGCTCTAAAATCAATACCTCAAAATACAGCATTTTGACTTTCTGGACTGACTAAAGAAGCTTCAATGTCTCTCTGACCTCCCCATAGGCTTTTCCAAAAGAAAAAAATGTTGAAATATCTTTACTTGCCTAAGATCCAGACCCATCTAATAGAACAATTATTCTTTTCTTCTCCTCTCTGTAAGACCAGGAATGTGACTATACCTGAACAGACTCTTTAAAAATATAATGTCCTATCTCTACCACTTAATCTTTGTTCCCATCCCTTCATCCTTCCTAGTAATCCTTCATTGCCCTTCAACAAAGATCCCCTATTCTCCCTCCCATGACACATTTTATCAGAAAGTCTTCCTGTGGCCTAAGGGTTACACCGTTAGTTACAATTGCTTTCATCACAGCAACTTGGGTTTGATTCCCAGTCTGGAAATGAGCTAATTATTCATATGTGCACAAACTTTCACTCTTCCCTACTCTTTCCTCTGTTCCATCTTTCGCACCGCAAGAAAGAACCTAGAGCAAACTTCTAGTGACTCAGACCCTTTGGGAAACTCAGAAAAAGACCCCTTTTTGGTCTTCTGTTTTCCTTGCAGAGTCTAAAGAGTCATGGACAGATTCTTTTTAAGTATAAAACTCTGCTCTCTTTTTGTCTTGCATTACCTCTTTGGCTTTTAGGGATACCAGAAATTACTTTGTATTGTGAAAAAAAATTGACCTTGATGTGTATAAT
>VBSM01001124.1:6097248-6118374 GCA_008086735.1 Cheirogaleus medius
CTCAAAAAAAAAAAAAATATTCCTTGAGCCTGGTGAAAAAAATTGTTTTTCCCAGCCATTGAAGCACAGCCTTTAGTAAGAGGACTCGTGTGTATGTAAATATCAACGCCCAGCCGTTTTCTAGCCTGATAATCCTCTATCAGCGTCTGCAGCATTAGATTGTGCGCTGACTGCTCATGTTCTTTCTTCAGATTGTTACTTTTTTTATTATTGCCTTAAGTATATTGAGAATTAATTATTTATGATGATTTATCAAAATTCCGTTTTGTGTATGGCATGCACGTTAGGGTGGAAAAGCTAGTAGGTGCTCACGGCACAGGTGGAGAAAGATTTCTCATGCAGATATTAAGATATATCAAAGTAACACAAGTTTATTTTACCCTATAGAAGGACAGAGAGAATGTGAGGTGGGGTGGCAGGGAGGAGAGCAGGGAGACAAGACTGCGTCGCATCCCAAAGAAAGAGAAGAGGATGCCAGCAGAGAGGCCAAGTGGCTCACTGCTTTTAAGGGGGACAAAGAGAAGAAAAAATAGCGATGGCCGTCAGTTGATAACAAAAGCTGCAGCAGGTAGATAACAAAAACTACAAGAATGTTAAAGTCCAAGAGTTGGTTTCCTGCTTTTCCTTGGAGAAGAGATTATCACAGGAGATGTGAGTCTGTCCTCCAGATATAGTTGAGTCTGTAGCTCCTTCTTCTGCTGTTTACTCAGGAATCTGTAAAAGCTGATTCTCAAAAAACAGTTTTGAAAGAGAGAGATTTACATCTCTTTTCTGTCCATTCAGCTCCTTTCAGAAGCTGTGCAAAACAGAACTCCTGCTGGGTGCCTGTCAGTGAGAGAACTCATGGGATTGATCTTTAACTGTTACTGGGGAAATTGTAGAATTAGGTATTTTCCTGTTATTTTTGCAAGGCCGCCCCTTTCAGTGTAGTTCAACTTATTGTCTTTATTTCCTAGTGTTCATATGCATCTGGTGTTTAGATATTTTAGCTCACGAACTCCTGCTCTGATAAAAGCTTTGGCTACTCTGTCTGGCAGTTTCTTAAGGGCAGGAGAACAGAGCCCAGTCTCGACCCCTCTCAGGAGTTTAAGGAGACGAGAGGGGGTGGGACCCAGGGTAAGGAGCCCCATGCACTGGAATGTTCAGCCCTTCTGGTTTGCACCTACTCCACTGACAACGCAGAGAGTAGAAGGGCTGAGAGAAGACAGTCTCCTAGGTGTTGACTTGCTCTCCCAGGGGGTTTGAAGAGAGGTTGGAGGAGTGAACACCTGGCTTTGCCCTGCTCCGACATCACCCTATGAACACCACTAGTCTGGCGTTTTGTCTGTAATGTCTGTCCTGAACAGAGGAAGCAATGATTGCCCCAGCACAACTCACAAAGAGCCCAGATGACAGCTGAAAGCTGTCCTTTACCTTTCCTCTCACAGTGGCCTCCTGCGGTCCTCTGCCCAGGAAGCAACTGCCCCTCCAGTCACAAGCCCAGGCTGACCTTGGCCTTCCTCATTCTTTTATTTCTCAAACCCTCTTCTCTTCCCTTTCTATTGTTTCCATGGGTTTGATTTACAAAGCACCAACAGTTCATATTGATTTAATATCTTGATAGAAATCCAAAATCTGATGTATTAAACTTCATTTCTGGGTATTTCTTTTGACTCCTACTATCTCGGACACACATTAAAAGTCATTATGATATTTTATTCAACATTTAGGGGACTTTCAGATATGAGAGTTTGGGAATTCACATAGTCTTAGAAATTATGGAAACCAGAAATCACTTCAGTCTTTTCAAATCTGTGGTCCTTATGCATTTGAATTGGCTACTCCTCTTTCATTCTTGGCCATTTTTCCATGAGATTGTTTTTAAAGTCAACTTAACATCTCTGAAGTCATATTATATGAATTTTATGATAAACTCTGTGTTTAATAAAATTAACAGGAATGTGGCAAAGAAAAAATTAAGAGCCTTTGTGTCCACATTATGAGAACATAAACAGAGTTTCTGGTTGTTGTTTTTTTATGAGGTAGTGATATAGTTATGGTTAAGAGTGGTTAAATGTGGGCTTTAAAGTCAGAAATTCAATTTTGATTACGTGCAGGCTCACTCAATTATTAACTACATAAACTTGAGTTGGGGTCTTAATCTAAGTTTTGGTCTATGCATCTGTAAACGTGGTTGATCATAGTACCTAGCACATGCTTTGTGGGAGGTTTACATTCTATAATAGGCACTTAGCACAAGACTGATCATACAGTAAGTACTTAAGTAAAAACTATCCTTATTGTTATTATGTATAGTATGATTTTTGGCTTAGAAATATTGCAAAAGATCTTCTTTTTCATTCTTCTTATAAAGCATCATCAATTTGCATGTCTCACATTTATATTTATATTTTAAAAGTGACAAATCAGACTAGCAGATACCCAAGTATTATTTAAGTGCAAACCCTTAGTTTCCTCTTTCAGTCTAACTGGTCTTCCTTATTATTTGCAGTTTCTGCAATATGTAGTAACTTATATGAACCAGAAAGACTTCAGAGCCATTTAAACATATAGGATCATTTAGTCTAATAATGATTTGGAATTAAGACATCTATCTTCTAGGCCTAGTGATACTCTCCCTATCTCACAGCTTTTATATTAGGATCACAAGAAATAATATATGTGAAATGCATTGAAATTATAAAAGTATATATAAATATTAGTTATTATCATAACATGTACATAAAATGTTATAAAATAGCTAAATTGTGCCTGCATGATTTTGCTATTAAATATATTTTGAATACATTAAGGATTTAAGACAGAAATTCATATATTATTGAATGGGAATAACTTTGAAGAAATTATCTTGTTTAATGATTAAGATTTAATTGAAGTTTTTGTATTTTGCTTTTGCAGATTTCTTTTTAAGAGATAGAGTCTCACCTGTCACCCAGGCTGGAGTATAGTGTCATGACCATATCTTACTGTGACCTCAAACTCCTAGGCTCAAGCGATCCTCCCGCCTCAGCCTCCCAAGTAGCTAGGATTACAGGTGTGCACTGCCACACCCAGCTAACTTTTTATTTTTTTATGAAGACAGGGTATTACTATGCCCAGACTGGTCTTGAACTCCTGGCCTCAAGTGATCCTCCCTCCTCAGCCTCACAAAGTGCTGAGATTATAGGCATGACCCACCACACCTAGCCAGGTGTTGTAGATTTTTATTAATACAACATCATTTGACAGATCTTTGAGTCATTCATTTAGATTTCTAAGATAGGGTTTAGGAGACTTTCACTCTGGACAAGAAGGAATAACAGGGACTGATTCATACTCCTGCCTAAATAAAAAGAAAACTGGAAAAAATATGTGAAAATAATACTTTATCAATGTCTGGGAGCTCAGGACAGTGATTCCCAAAAGAAGAAAAATAAGGCTTATGACCATCCATGTTCTCTGCTCCAAGCATTCAGTGGATTTTGGCACAGGGAGGGGTGAAGCAGGAACAGGGCTAGGGTGAAGGAGAGGCCAATGAGATGCAGAGGCTGGAAAATTTAGAGAGCCTCTCACTTTCAGGGCCATGCAGGTGCAAAGTTAGCCCAGGGCAAGAAGAATGTGGAGCTTTTCTTGAGCTGGGGTGACAGTAGGTCCAGGTGACAGGAATTTATAAGAAAGAGTACTGAATAAAGATGACTAGGCAGAAAAACAGTTCCATATATCTGCATTGAGTCCCCTTGAGTTTCTGACTGGTTACTAAGTTCTACTGGTGTAGAGTGACCCCAAGTAAAGGAGAAAGGCAGCATTACCATAGGTAACACAGGGCTATTGATACTGAGTTTCGGCCCACCAGCCTGAAGCAGCCTCACCAAACAACTGGAACACTCAGTCAAGATCCAAAACATGCATTACTTAAGAGGAGGACTGTATTAGCCCATCTGTGTTGCTATAAAGAAAACACCTGAAGTTGGGTAATTTATAAAGAAAAGAGTTTTATTTGGCTTGTGGTTCTGCAGACTGTACAACCTTGGTGCCAGCACGTGCTTCCGGTGAGGGTTTCAGGGAGCTTCCAATCAAGGCTGAAGGTGAAGGGGGAGCTGGCCTGTCACATGGCCAGAGAGGGAGCAAGAGAGGGAGGAGGGAAGGAGGTGCCAGACTTGTTTAAACAACCAGCTCTCAAGTGAACTAATAAAGTGAGAACCTACTCATTACCCCATTAGCGTGAGGAGGGCACCAAGCCATTCATGAGGGCTCTGCCCCCAAAGCCCGAACACCTCCCACCAAGCCCCACATCCGGAAACACTGGGAATCAACTGCAACATGAGATTTGGACGGGCCAAACATCCAAGCCAGTTTTAAAGTAAAGGCTCCTCCAGACTCACCCTAACAACGCTTAAAAACAGCTTTCAAAAGGATCCAGTTCATCTGCAACTAAATTAACTACCTTCCAAAGGAAAACGTAACAATTTTTAAAGGGAGTTAATAAAACTAGAGACACATTATAATATTAACAATCCAATTAAAATTGCTAGACATATGAAGAAGCAGGAAAATGTGACACAAAGGGAGGAGAAAAGTCAATCAAAGGAATCATGACACAGGTATGGGAAAGCAGACAAGGTCTTTTAAAATACTATTAAAAATACATTCAAATATTTAAAAGAAAATATTAAAATAATGAAGAAAGAAATGAAATTTTCACTAAATTTGGGAAGATTGAAATCAAATAGGCAATGTTTTCCAAATACACCAAGTTAAGTTAAAAATCAATAACAAAAAGATAAATAGAATATCCCCAACACTAGAAAGTTAAACACACACACACCCTTCTCAATAACACATGGGTCATTAGAAAATATTTCTGACTAAATGATAAAGAAAACATAATATATCAAAATTTTTGAGATATACATAAGACAGGCATAAAGGAAAATTTATAGCTTTAAATTACTATTAGAAAACAGATTAACATTAATAATCTAAGCTTCTGACTTCATAAACTTGAAAAAAAACACCAAATTAAATTTTAAAACATAAGTAGAAAGAAGGAGATAATAAAGACAGAAGCTAACATCAATACAATTTTTTAAATGGAAGCATTATAATTCTATAAACTCCTTCAGAAAATAGAACTTGAAACTTTTGAATTTATTTTATGAATCTACCATGACTCTGATAGCAAAATCAGACAAAGACATTACTAAACACCAATATCCTCAATGAACATGAATGAAATATTTCTTAACAAAATATTGGCACATGGAATTCAGCTGTATATACACAAATGATTATATATTATAAGCAAGCAGAATTTGTCAAAGGAATGAGAGGTTGGTATAATATTAGAAGATTAAACAATAGAATTTGTACATTAACAAAACAGAATTCTGAAGTAATGTGCCTTGCTAATAAAATATAGGAGAAGATCATATAGTCATATCAATAAAGGAATAAAATGCCTTTGACAAAATGTATTTCCTACTTATATTAAAAACTCTCAAAAAACCAGGCAAAGAAGAAACTTTCTCAAATTGATGAAGGGAATATATAAAAAATCTACAGCTAATATGATACTTCTTGGTAAAATACAGAGTGCTTTTCCTTGAAATTGGGAACAAAACAAGAATGTCTACTAAATACTTCATGCAAAGATAAGGAAACAACCCAAGTGCCCATCAGTACATGAGTGGCTTAATAAAATGTGGTATATGTATACCATGGAGATCTACTCAGCCACAAAAAACAAGTGATATAGCACCTCTTGTATTATCCTGGATAGAGATGGAACCCATTCTACTAAGTGAAGTATCCCAAGAACGGAAAAATAAGCACCACATGTACTCACCAGCAAATTGGCATTAACTGATCAACACTTAAGTGCACATATAGTAATAACATTCATCGGGTGTTGGGCAGATGGGATAGAGGAGGAGGGCATGCGTATATTCACACCTAATGGGTGCAGTGCGTACCATCTGTGGATGAGACACACTTGAAGCTCTGACTCAGGTGGGACAAGGGAAATATATGTAACCTAAACATTTGTACCTCCATAATATGCTGAAATAAAAAAATACTTCGATTAAATATTGTCCTGGAGGTCATAGCCAGGTAAACATGGCAAAGAGAATAAGTAAAATACAGATTAAAAAGAAAGAAAACTATTAGCAGATGATATAATTATATATTAGAAAATTCTAAAGAATCTACAAAGGAACAACTACATCTAATTAACAGATTAAGCAACTTTGCAGAAACAACATCAATATGCAGAAAAATCAATTGTAAAATGAAATTTAAGAAACAATACATTCTCAGTTGTATCAAAAATATAAATTTATAAATAATGTTTACACAAATTTAACAAAATATGGTCAGGATCTGTATGCTAAAACCTACAAAATATTTCTGAGAAAAATTAGAGAGCTAAGTAAATGGAGACATACACCATGTTCATTTATTGGAAGTCTCCACATTGTTCCAATGTCAATTTTTTCCAAATTAATCTATAAATTCAATGCAACCTCAAAGTATCATAGAATATTTTTGTAGACATTTACAAGCTTATTTTAAAATTTACATGAAAATGCAAAGGACCTAAAAAGACTACAACAATTTGAAAAAGGTAGAAAAATAAAATATTTAATGACAAAGTTTGAGGACTTGGACCACCTGATTTCAAGACTTCCTATACATATAATTAAGATTCCTGCAGATTAAAAAAAAAAAAAAGACTTCCTATACAGCTATAACAATCAAGATAGTGTGATATAGGCATAATGACAAACTTATAGGCCAGTGAACCAGAATAGAGAATTTTTAAATTGATCCACATTATATAATCAATCAGGTTTTTACAAAGATGCCAAAATAATTCAGTGAGTGAAAATAGCCTTTCAACAAATGGTGCTAGGACAACTGAATACTTGTATCAATTCCATACAAAGAAGTAAATTTGGTATGGGTAATAGACCTAAACACAAAACTAAAACTAGAAAACTTCTTGAAGAAATTTTCACAAAATATGATATATAATGATTTCTTAGGACACAAAAAGCACAAACCATGAAACAGATAAATTGATAAATTAAATTTCATCAAAACTAAAACTTCTGCTCTTCAAACCACAAAATTTTAAAAGTAGAAAAACAATCCCCATACTTAGAGAAACTATTTAACATGTATCTATCTGACAAAGGTCTTATATCCAGAATATATAAAGAGTTCTAATAATTCTATAATCAGATAACAAACCAATTTTTTAAAAAAATACACAAAATATTTGAGTAGCAACTTTGCAAAAGAAGACATAAGAATGGCCAATATGCATATGACCATCATTAGTCATTAGAGAAATGCAAATTAAAACCACCATGAGACAATCTCTAGACTGGCTACACACTCTATAGACTGGCTAATATTAAAAAGAGATAAAAAGTGATAATGCCAAGTGTTGGCAAGTATGAGGAGCACCTGGAACTCATACACTGCTCGTGGAAGTGTGAAGCGTTACACCCATCTTGGACAAAAGTTTGGCAGATCCTTACATAGTTAAATTTATACTCACCAGTAATTTCCCTTCTAGGTATTTGCCCCAAAGAAATAAAAACATATGTCACCAATAAAAAACATGGACACAAACATTCATAGTCATTATATCCATAGTAACTAATAACTGAAAACAATACAAATATCCATTAACTGGTGAATGGATAAAAATTATGATATATTTGTACAATGGAACACTACTCAGAAATAAGAAAGAATGACATCGCAAAACGGATTAATCTCAAAAAGATTATGCTAAGCAAAAACCCAGAAACAACAGAGTAATGGTGTATGATTTCATTTACATGGCATTGTTGAACAGGCAATATTAATGTATGTTGATAGAAATAAGATCAGTGGTTGCCTGGGTCTGAGGGTAGAGGGTTACTGTCTGCAAAGGGGCATAAAAGGAACTTTTAGGGATGCTAGATATTATGTCTCTATTGAAGTTCTATGAATATATATATAATCAAAATTCATTGAACTATAAATCTAAAACAGCCACATATTGTAAGTAAATTATATCTCAGATTTTATTAAAACAAATAGGTGTTGTTTTTTCATGGCCAAAAATTTTTAATCAAGACAAACAAACAAACAAAGCTGATTAAAGCTCAGTAAGTAAAGAGGACAAAGTCACATGTTTTTGTTTTTATATTTAAAGCATTAATGTTATCAGCATAAAAACTCTGAGTACATTTAATAATTCTTATCAATTACAATTTAAAGTCACACAGTGAAGTTAAAAAACTTCAAATGACAACACTAAAAGAGAAATTTGTTTAAAAGTTATTATGTGGATTTACTATAATAATGTGAGCTTATTATTACAACCAAACAATAAAAAGTATACAAATATGAATAGTCTCAACTCTCCCATGGATATGCCCAACACTCTCTCCCCTATCCCCAACATCAAACTTTGAGAAAAACAACATAAGCAATTTTCTGTACATTCTGCCATACTCTCTGTTCATGTAAAAATGTACAAACATCCATTTATATTAAGAAAGAGTTTTTCCTCTTGTTTACAAAACTGGAATCAAATTCTCTATGACATAATATACACATATGGATGTAATATGAATATATTTATATTCTTCTTTATAACTTACTTTGCACTGAACATGTTTTTAAGTTAATATCAATAGATCCAACTTAACACTTTCTAAAAACTGCATAGTTTTCCAGAGTTTGAATGGACTATAAATATTCCACCATACCCATGTTGATGGACATCCCGATTTTTTTTCCTTTTTTTTTGCTATTACTATTTACTATTATTGAAGAGTGCCAAGCTCGCAGTATCTGCTCAACAAATATTTGTAAATCAAGGAATGGGTGCCGGAATAAATGTCCTGTGCTTAAATCCATAAAGAAAAGAGTACATCAGAAAACACTTTTTATCTTCTTTGCTCCTGTGGTTGTGGTTTTCACTTACCCATGTCATAGGTATTCAACAATAAAAACAAAAGTTTTCAATTTTTAAAAAAATTTACCACCAAATAATATGAGAATGCCAATGTTTGAAATGGAAGAAAGTTGAGCTACCCTGGCTGGAGCAGAGTGGCGGGGCAGAGCTCCACACCGAAGCATCAGAAACATCTGCATGGAGATCTGCAGAAGAGAATTTGAAGTCCAGTGGTCTATGACTCAATTAATTCATGCCAGACTCCCATTACTATTTCTGTGGTTAATACATGAACTTGGAATAATTCTAATGCTGTTTTAATGGCTGTGAGATTTTTTTTTCAGTGAAAATGCTCCTAGTAAAATCACAAATATCTAAGCCAGAGCTTTGGCTCTGATTCTTGCACAATGTTGCCACTAATTTCTGAAATGGAAGGATGTAATGTGTGAGCACCATAATAAGTATCATATAAATATTTACATCTGAGTCAGACTTTAGAAAAAAAAAGCATAATACTGTAGCCTGCTATTCATTGTAAGTAATTTTGGAAAGATGTCGAAGATAGTGTTCAGTTGCATTTAGTGCAGGAGGTGCTATAAGAACATATTGTGCTTCATATAGAACAAAAATTGGTCTACAAGTATATAAAGCCTAAAATTACTTACCTATATTTGTGTCATATAAATATAAAACATATTTAAAATAGATTTCCAATAACAACTTCTGTTTTACCTGGATGAAGATCAAGATGTTTTCTTAACCCAGTTGTTATAGATGTATCCCATATTCTTGCTCTATTACAAGTATCTGGCAGGTTCTATAAAATTGGATGAAACCTGTATATTTTGCAACTCTAAAAGTATGCTCATCATCAGCTAGTATGAGAACACTCTTAATAGCAAATGTGCTGTGACTGTTACTAACTGACTTATTCTTGCCTAGCACAATAGTTAGTACAAGAACTTTCATGGGAAACCCATGTAAGAAATCGTTTGTTAATATTTATAGTTAGAAAAGTGTATCTTTATGAGAAGATATAAGGCTTCTTAGATTTCTGTTGCAAAACTTAAACTCTGAGAGTAAGAATATCTATAACAATTATATCATTAAAGATGTTTTTACCTTAGATAGAAATTCAGATTCTAACAATGCAGAAATTAGATTATAATTGCATTCTAAAGATCTGAAATTGAAATGGTGTGATATGCAGTGGCTGTTTCTTTTTGCTATCATTTCCTTATTGACAGAATCAAATTGTGTAAATTATTTCTTTACCGATTCCATGAAAGGTTGAGGATGACAGATAATTGATAGTTCCTTGATGAAAATGGTGCCAAATAAATTGGCACTGAACGAAATGTTACGAGTGACTCGTCACACTTCTTATCAAGGTGGCGTTGTCCAAGGCTGTCTTCTCTTTGAGAAGGGACCATGTTTCGTGCATTTTTATATCCTTAGCTACAGACACAGACCTACTGCGTAAAAGTGTTCAATGGTTGTTTAATTAAAACCACTTACTACTTTATTAAAAGGAGGACTTTTTCTTCTGATGACTTGTATTCATATTAACACTAAAATGAAACTTCATAGTTAAATAATTACCCATACATCCCAATACATATTAGACAAATTTGCAAAGGAGGAATATACAATAATCACAACTTTGTTATGCGGTAACAATGGTAATAATATCACCATTGTTCTTTCCTGTCACTGGGTCATCTTTTCATGTTGTCATCAGTGGCTTGGTCATTATAGAATTTTGGGTGACCAGGACTACATACAATTCATATGGCAACAGATGTACTTGTCATGGGGGAAAGTTTGCAACCTATTGTTCACATGACAAGAAAATTGATGGAGATATTAATTCATGGGTTAGTGGATTTTTCTCCCTGCTATAAAAGTGTCAGAAAGAATAAAGTGTGTAGGCTTTGAGCCCGTGTCCCCAGGATAGTTAGGAACTTTTGCTTTTGAAAAGACTTAGTTGTCCAAGGGCTTAGGCTTGGGAGGATGGCAGAAGCTTTGGCCCAGGGAGATCAAATTGGTCTGAACCAAAAGTAGTTTCTCTGGCAGGGAGGAAGGCAACAAATGAGGGGGATGGGGAGACAGGTTCTCTCAAGTAACTATCAAAGCCCTACATCCAATTGGCCTGTAAGCGGGGAGGACCTCACTGAGCCTGAGCACTTGGGGCAGAGCCACATGCCTTTAAAAGGACCGCAGGGCTCAGGTAAGAATCTCAGGGGTGGCCAGAGGCTTTAACCCATTTACTGGGCACTGCAGAATTCCAGGATGCTAGGGGAGCCCACGGGGAGGCCCATAAAGCCTTCCTTAAGTTGAACTTCTTACCACAGTGGGGCTCAAGGGTCAGATTTGCCATGAGTTTTTGAAACAATGTAATATAAGCTCTTTTTTCACACCCAGATTTGTGTATTTCCTGATTTATTTTTAGTATGTCTTTTCAGAGAAAACCATTTAATAAGGCATTCAAGAAATGTTTGCAGATGGATCATATAACAGTGGTGCCCTCCTCACCACCTCAGGGCGCTCTACGGCCCAGTTCCCCTGAGGCTGGGCAAGTTGAGTAAAACAGATATTCCCCTTTCCCCTGTAACTTTATAATCAGAATCCTTACCTACATATTGCCAACTGTCCAGATTTGCTAAATACAAAGGTCCCCCTGATGTCACCATAGATCTTACCATATTATATCACCAAATGTAATTATTATTTAAGATTAAAAATCTCATATAATGCAGGGATTTTATACCCTCAGAAGACATGCTTTTATCCTCTACAATGTTAAAGGGATTACACTATTTTCATTCACTCAAAAAGATATAGTACTGGTTGCTATGTGTAAGCACTGTTTTAGTTATGGGGATACAGCAAGAGAGCTTACATTCTAGTGAACAAGTACATATGTGCAACAAATAAATTTAATATAAACTTAGCAATTTATTATAATGTCAGGGTAAAGTGACATGAAAAATAGAGCATTTAATATAATGTCATTCAATATGTTAGATTTAGTATAATATCAAAGACAATGCCAGACATTAATATTTAATATAATGTCCAACAGAGATAAGTGGCATGACAAAAATAGAGCTGAGTAAGGAAATAGAAGTTGATGTGGGAGTGGTAGAGATAGGATGGCCCTCAAAGACTTCTGGACACAACATCTGAATATAGGTGTAAATTAAGCAGAGGGAAAGTCATGTGAGGGTTTGCCAGAAGAGCATTATTCCTGGCAAAATGAATAGCAACTGAAAAAAATTGAGAATAAAAACATGTCTTGTTTGAAGAACAGTCAGGAGACACAGTGTCTGGAATAAAGTGCTTGAAAGTGTAACAGAGTAGTCACCCCTCTTCCCATAGATATGGAAGGGAAATATTTAGAGTGAGGAATATGTAACAGAGGGAATGGCCTGGAAGAAAAAACAAAGCAAAAATATTTGCTGTCTCTTTGAAACTTTTCCTACTCTTTTTGAGAACTCAAACCTACATCCCACCTCAGGCCAGCGGTAGGGAGGAGCAGGGACAAGGCCTTTTGCTCTTATCCCAGGTGGTGCCAGCCCCCCAGGTGGGCAGTTGGTGGAGTTCACAGGCTTTGTCTTTGGCAGAGACAGGACTATTAGAATAGTTAACCACAATAGCCTAGAACTGAGCTGCCCTCCCTTTAAAGGCTCTATATTTCTGCCTATGTTCAAGAAATTTGGATTTTGAGTCAAGAAGTTCTGCCATTTTTCCTCCTTTGCCAGCAAAGTAAATCTCTTTCCTCCTCCCCGAAACATTTGTCCTCTTTCTTCCGATTCCGCCTCATGGACAAGTGTCAAGTTTTCAGTAACAAAAAGAAACACATAAGAGGTAAGTTCAAAGAGTCAGACGGGGCCAGTTTATGCAGGTCTTCACGTAGGTCAAGGTATGATTTTGGATTTTATTATGAGCAAAACAGGAAGTCATGTGGGCACTATACTATTGGAAAGCAAGTGTGGAAGTGAAAACAGCTAGGAGGCCAATGCATGATCAGAGCTGAATGTGGTAGGCAGCAGTGGAGGTGGGAAAAAGTACACAGGTTGGAATACATTTTGAAAACAGAGATGACAGAACTTGCTAACAGATTAGCTTTGGAGAGTGAGGAAAAGGGAAGAACCAAGAATAAATATTAAGTTTCTTGCCTGTATGCTGGATGAATAGAGATGACCTTTTCAGAGATGGGAAAGACAGGGGAAGGAGCTGGTTATGAGGGTGCTTATGGTTTGAATGTCTTTTCACTCCAAAACTCACGTTGAAATTTAATGCCCAATATGGCAGCATTGAGAGGTGGGGCCTTTAAGAGGTGATCATGAATTAATGGATTAAGGGGTTGATGGGTTTAAGGGGAGCAGGACTGGTGGTTTTATAAGAAGACAGACCTGAGCTAGCACACGCAGCCACCTCACCACGGGATGCCCTGAGCCACCTTGGGATTCTGCAGAGAGGCCCCACTAGCAAGAAAACCCTCACCAGAGGTGGCCCCTCTACCTTAGACTTCTCAGCCTCCCTAACTGTAAGAAATAAATTATTTTTATTCATAAATTCCCCAATGACTGGTATTCTGTTATAAGCAACAAAAATGGACTAAGACAGGGTAATCAGTCATTGTATTTAGGATTGTATTAATAAGTTAGAGTTTCCCGTCAGAAAATATGTCAAGCGGGCAGGTAGATATACAAGTCTCAAAAGTGGTGGGAGGTCAAGGTATTTAAATCCATGAGCTTTGAAGAGAACACCCAAGGCTTGAGGAGAGAAATGAAACAGAGAACACAACCAGATGAAGCCCCAGGATGCTCCACACTGAGAGGATCAGAAGGAGCCTCTGGTGAGTAAGAACAAAACTAGGCAAGTGCAGTGCCCTGGAAGCAGAGAGAAAGAATTCTTTCAAGATGAAGAATCAGATTATTCAGTTGTATCAAGAGCTACATTTTTGGTAAATGAGAAAAATCAGACTTGTTATTAAATTTGTCAGAGTGAACAGTGATAATAAGAATGGTGAAGGGAAGCTGTAGTTTCAAAAGCCTTAAAATTCCACATGGGTTGAGGAGAAAATAAGAGGGGAAGAAGCAGCAGCTACCAGAGCCAACTCTTTCAAGATGTTTTGCTATAAAAATGCACTGAAAAATTGTGATTCCTGGAGGGGTATTAAGAGTCAAAGATGGTTTTGTTTTGTTGAGAAGTGAGGACTATAGAACTCTCAGCACATAACAACTCCATCGAATCCCCTGTGCTAACAGAGAGCCTACCAAACTCTTGTATGGCTTCGAGCAACTTAAACCATGTCCTGGGGTGACCCTCCCCTATTAAAATGCCTGTCTGAGAAAGCTCAAGGCTTCCATGAAAATTTACTGTTTTTTTCTTCTCACTAACACCTGATGATAGGCCCTGACCTCCCTTTCTTAGAGCATTTAAAATAAAATGGGCTTACAATTGTGATACCTTCCTCTGTCCCTTTAAGATGTATATGTATCTCCTACAACTCAGGAGTGTCTTTTTCAAAGACTAGACAGCCATTCCTTTGAAATGTAACCCTCAGGAAGGATGGATCCCCTGTCTTCCAGTCTTTATGGGAAGATGGAATCCTACCTTCAATAATTGCCAGCCAACAGAACAGCTGGCCTAATCACATTTACCCTGATCAAGCCCTTGCAATTTTTCACTTCCCTGACCCTACTGAGCCCCATCTCACATGCCCTGCCTTCAAAACACCCAGACACCTCTGCACAAATTGAAAAAAAAAATCGGCTGTTTACCCTACTGTCAGTGATTACTGAATAAAATCTGTTTTCACTGTCTTAACTAATTTCTGGCTTTGTTTATCTTTGACAATAGGGAGAGATGACTGCATGTGGGCATGTTGACAGGACTGCTCCAACAGAGAGAGGAAGACTGATGATACAGGGAAGAAAGTAGACAATTTTGGAAGTCCAGATCTTGAGTAGGTGAGGATGCTGAGTAAATTACAGGATTGGCATCCATCCACTGCATGAGGAATACAGACAGTCCACGGGTCCAGGTCCGGGTAGAATGCTAGGATTGATGGCAGGGGCAGCTGGAGTACTCTTGGGAATGCTTCTGCATTTTAACTGAGAGAAGGAGCAAGACTGAGAATGATGAAGGAAAAAGGGGCTTTTAGAATTCTGAAGAAAAGAGGAAGTTGCAAAATAGTTGTCTTAGAAAGTGGGACAGTAAATTGACAAAGGAAATGCTTTGTTCCCTATCACTGCAGCTGTGATCAAAACCCAAGAGTAGCAAGTGAGATGATTGTGTTTCTCTCTTTATTGAGAAGGTGCTATGGCTGCCTGGTCAACATCCTTTCTCCAGCCCAGATCTTCTTCCTTCTTAATCCCAAGCTTTCCTCCACTGCTGAGGCTGAACTTCCAGAAACTAGCTCTTTACTACTACGTCTTTCAACTAAGCCTTTGCTTATTACCAGTTTTGGCCAAGGAGAAATGAGGAGAAATCCATCTGGGGGGGGCGGGATTTTTCTGGGAAATATTTTGTTCATTTATCAGAGAGAGATGCTCTAAAAGAAGTGCCTGCTCTTGTCTTACGTCCTCAGAATTCTGAGAGAAGGGTGTGGAGTGGGTACTGTGGCAGCCACCTCACAAGATGAGTGGAAACAGAGCCTCTGCAGTCATTTGACCCAGAGTTCTGCACTACTAACCTATGGAAATTCCCACCCTGGAATTTTGTCACTTTAGTTTTGTTAACAAACCGCTATTGTTTTGACCACTTCTAAATTAGTGTTCTTTTACTTGAAACCAAACAACCCAGCTGATACAACATTTGGATTTGGTTAGATAAAATTAGGAAATGAGGCCACAACCTGTGATATTCAGAACATAAAATAGACCAACATCAAAATTCATATATATTTTTTAAATGGTGTAACAGAGTAAGTCAAATGGTTTAAATACTTTGAATTCTACATTATATGACTACAAGGTCTAATTTGCTATAGTGAGTTAAAAGAAATCCTAAGGCCCCCAAGCAACTAAACTCCTTTGGCCCCCTCTTGGCCAAGGGAACCCCAAAGCAACCTTAAAACTGAGTTCCTGGCCATGACTGGGTGGGAGGTCAAACATGTCTCATTATACCCCCTCCCTCAGCTAAACAGAACAAACCTTTTGAAAAGACTTGCTCCACCCTTGATTTCAATTAACTGCCCAATGCTGCTTTTTGGGGGGGGCGGGGTGTATTTTGGCACAACTGACCAGCATTCCTTTCTGATAAGAGAAGACTGACCAGGGAGTAGTTCTGACCAGTCTATGGAGGATGTGTACAAAGGGTTTTCATGTCCTGTGCTTCACCTTTTGACATCAGAGGGCTGAAAACTCCACCCTCAGATCATGCTAAGGCTGCCATTTCTGAACATGGATCCCATGAAGAGGCATGAAATTCAATTGCGCATGTGCATGTTTCTCCTTTCATAAATATCATGACTCCTCCCACAGCTTATTATATATGTATATTTGGCCACCCTGCTCAACATAACTTCCTGTTCCCTGTACCATTCCCTGCAAGTATGTGTTTCCAGCTCCTGGTCAGAGGCTTTGGTTCCCAGCCTATCAGAATGGCCACCTACAGGGTGCAGTCCTTTATGAGAAATAATAAAGCTCTCCTTTCCAAATTTATGAACCTTGTTGTTTCTTCAGTTGACATTATGTTGAATTGTAGGATTCCATATTTAAAATCATAGTATATCATACAAGCTCTAATATCAACATAGTCTAAATTCACTCAATTTATAAATGCATGCAATCTATAGTTGAAAGTAATGATTTGGAATAGGGGGCAGATATATGTCTAAAATACTTTTAACTACAACAGTTTTAATGAAGAAATTATTATTACTAAAATGACCATTGCCAGAAATCAGTAAGCCTAAAAATATCAAACTTTGGAGGAATTATAACCTATGATTATAACCTATAACTTGAAATTAAAGAAAAATCTCATTTTTCCAACATTCTTTCCTGTTTCTCTGCTGTGGGTGGATCACCATTACCAAAATATAAAAATCTCTGTGGATTTTACAGAAGGTCAGTATTACTCTATGCCTATATGCCTTTTATTTTACATGGGGGTTATGGAGGTGAGGATCAAGAAACTCATTACAAACCTGAACCTGTGTGAATATGTAGCACACTTGGATACTACCACCGAGCCTTACTGAGTTTCTGATGATGGGTAGAGCATTATAATTCTGAATATGTTGTGATCTTCAGAATGCCTTTTACAAACTGAAAAACAAAATGCCTTTATATGACACTTAAAGATAAACACTTCTGAAAAGAAGCACTTCCTTTCTTTAAAGTGTTATAGAGCCCCTCTCAATCTCAAAAGAAATTACCTGAAGAGGTGGAGACAAAAACAGTCCTCTTTATGGTAATCTGCTTTCCTTCAATGAGGTGGAATGCTTTAGCTATTGAATGCTTTATAGCTTTTTGTATTGGAAATGTGGCAGAAACAATTCACATAAATTCTATTGGTGTAAACTATTGTTTCTCTTGCCACCAGCTTTTTAGCTGATGTTTTGTGCTGTGATCTTTATGTAGTGTCCCATTAATGCCAAAAAGAAATACATAGATGGAAAGAGAAAAGATCACCTCCGTGAGTTTTCTAAAAAACAGATTTGGCATAGAAATACTCACCAAGAATATAATAAACAACTAACTCTGGGCAATCACTATTAGAATTAAAAGTCATACCTGGTCCAGTCTCTTATTTTTCTGCATTTGTATTCCCCTAGATTAAATTATGGTGAATATTATTGGCTAAAACAACTGAAGAACTCATGTCAAAATTATTTTTTCATAATATTTTCTGAGATATACATTTATTTATGTGGGCTAATTTGCAGAAATGTAAAAGTTTTAAAAGTTAAATTGTGAAAACTTAAAACTAGGATAACCTATACTTCTGTACTTCCTTCCCTGAGACAGCAATATATCATAGGAATAAAGTTTAGGGGAGGCAAAATCTCAGTAAACACAATTAAATCTTTTCTTTCTGCATATAATTAAGACCTCTGGCAACACAACCACGTAAATATCTATGTAAATAAAATGTGTAACATAAAATTACAGATCTATCAATACTTATCACATTACATAGACTCTATATTTTTTAATTAATTTCATTTCTTAGAATTTATCATCCTCAAGAAATAATTAAGATAGGTACAGAGATCTTGCTACATTAGTATTGTTATTAATGACAGCAAAAATAGGAGGGGAAGCAGTTTTATCTAAAGAGCCTATGAAAGAAAACTTGGCTAAAAAAGAAAGATGGTAGAACCATACAATGGGATACTATGTAGACATCACAAATTATTGAACAAAGGTATAAATGACATGGAAGTATATTTGCAATATATCGTTAAGTACACAAGCATGTTACAAAAACTCTATAAGATACTATGTGCATTTGTGTGTTATTGGATGAGTGGCCATCTCTTGCACCTGGGAAAGGACTTTGTTTTGCTCACTGTGCCTAGCACAATGCTTGGCACATAGTTGCCACTCTGTAAATATTTGTTTATATATATTATATATTTCCCTTCTCTGATAATGAGATTACTGAGATACTAATCAGATAAATAAAATTTGTTTGTTCTCATGTTTTATTTACATTTTTACATTTTTTTACAATGAGCATGTATTACTTTTATAAATACAAAGCTATATTCTACATTGCAGGTTTACCATCTGAATACTTTACACATATCCTTTTTCTCCCATCATTTCGAACAACATATATCACTAATTCAAATGAGATTCAAGTTCCAATATCTCAAATGGAAAAGAGATTAACAAAGTAAAAATGGAGTAGAAGAATACTACAGAACAAACCTGCTGCTGATCTTGTAATATTTGGTAAGTTCTCAAGCCAGTCGCTGGAAGTTTCTACTTTTATATGTGTGTTGGCCTCTGCCAACACACATATAAAAACCAAAAAAAGTAAATTGAGCTCTTGTTTCCTCAGAAAGCTCCTGGACAAGATTCCCTTATTTATACTTGTCGACGGTTGCCTTCTCTCTGCTTTGTTTTAATTTTTAAAATCAACTTTATTGATTTATTATGCCTATTTAAAGTGTATACCAATTGTATAATATACAACCATTTAACTCTAGCCAGAATCAAGACTTAGGGGACAGAGCCCCCAGACTCTCCCATGTCTGTTTGCATTCAACCTCTTTCATACTACAGCCGCCAGGCATCCCCTGATCCGCTTTCAGTGCTTATAGATTCATGTTGCCTGCTCTAAATATGTAAACAGAATCACACAATATGTACTTTTTTAAAAATCTGACTTCTTTTGCTCAACTAATTTTTTGAAATTTATTTACATTGTTGCCTAGGGTAGCTATTGCTAGTTCATTACATTTTATTGCTGCATAGTATTCCATTGTGTGGCTACCCAAGAGTTTGCTCTGAAATCACATTTGATGAACTTTTGTGTTGTTTCCAATTTGGGGCTATTATGACTAGTGTCTCTATGAACATTTAAATACAAATTTTGTGGGGGCATGTTTTCATTCCTTTTGCATGAATATAAATATCTAAGAGACCACTTGTTCTGTTGTATGATATGTTTAATTTTATAAGAACCAACCAGTTTTCCAACATGATTGTAGAATAGACGTTCCCTCTAATAACATGAGAGTTACGGTTGCTCCAGTTTCTTGCCTATACTCGATATAATCTTTTTAATCATGAAAATCCTAAGGAGTGTATGCTGATATTGCAGTGTGGTTTTAATTTCCATCCATTGAGTTGTTCATATATTTTCTCCTCATTCTGTTAATATGGTGAATTACATTGATTGATTTTAAAATGTTAAACCAGATTTACATTCCTGAAATAAACTCCATTTATTAATGATTTATTATCCTTTTTATACATTGTTGGATTCAATTTTGTTAAAAATTTTTACATCTTTAGACTGTAGTATCTTTGTCTAGTTTTGCTATCATGATAAATCTGTCCTTATTAGATGAGTAAAGATAGATTCTTCTCTTATGTAAAACAGTTTAAGTAAGATTAGTAAAATTCACAAGTGAAGCCATCTGGGCCTGGGATGTTCTTTTTAGCAGATATAAAGCTATGTGCTAGTTCTTCTTTTCTGAATTTTGGTAATATGTATCTTGAGAGAATTTCTTCATTTCATCCAAGGTATTGAATTTATTGGCATAAATTTGCTCATAAAACCCATATTATCCTTTTAATATTTGGAAAGTCTGTAGTGATATCTTCTTTTAGACTTCCAATATGCTAACTTATATCTTCTTTTTTTGCTTTGTCTAACTAGAAATTTATCAATTTTATTGATCTTTTAAAAGAATCAGCTTTTTTTTTTCATTAGTATTCTCTATTGTGTGTCCATTTTCTATTACATTGATTTTAGCCATTATGTTTATTTCTTGCCTTTTTTCCTCTGGGTTTAAATGGCTCTTCTTTTTCTAATTACCTTGGGTCACTTATTTTAGATCTTTTTCTCTTTTCTAATTATTTAACACTATTAATTTTCTGCTTTAGTCTTATCACACAAATTTTGACATGTGGTATTTTTTAATCATTGTTCAGTTCAAAATATTTCTCTTATGTTTACTTTTTGACCCATGGGTCAATGAGAGAAGTATTGTTTAATTCCCAAATATTTGGAGATTTTCCAGAATTTTAAAAATTTATTTCTAATTTAATTCTATTGTGGCTTGAGCACATGTTCTGCATGATTTCAACCTTTAGAAATCTTCAGATTTTTTTTCTGGTTTGTTGTATGGTCCAGCAAATGGTCTATCTTGGTTAATGCTCCAAGTACACTGAAAATTATTGTGTTATCTGCCTTATTGAGTGGAGTGTTCTCTAAACGTCAACTAGTTCTAATGGCTAATAATATTGTTCAAATGATCTATGCATTTGCTGATTTCTTTTGTATACTTTAATGCTGACAGAAAGAGGAGTGTTGAAATTTTCATCCATCTTTATAGATTTTTCTAGTTCCTTTACTTCTCTCAGTTTTTATTCCATGTCTATTGATGGCCTTGTATAAGGTGCACACACGTTTAAGACTGTTATGTCTTCTTAAGAAATTGACTCTTTTAGCACTATGAAATGTCCTTCTTTTTTTTTTCTTTTTTTTTT
>VBSM01001124.1:6118474-6128957 GCA_008086735.1 Cheirogaleus medius
TAAGTTCTAGATAGATTCTTGTTATCAGGCCTTTATCAGTGGTGAAGAGAGCAACATTCTGTGGCTATTGCAGTGAACTTGTTTTGGGAGTATGTGAGCAGTTCACCTCTCCAGTAAATTGCATATCGCAATAAAAAGTCATCTCTTGCAGTTCTCACATATTTTTCATCGTGTTTAGTGAAATACCATAAATGTTGAATAATAATACCATGGGATCCATGTAAAGTGCCACTAGTGATGCTGGAAGTGTTCCCCTAGAAGTAAAGTCATGACATTATAAGAAAAAGTTGAATTGTTTGATATGTACTATAGATTGAAGCCTATGATTGCCTACCATTTCAGACAGATGATCCATCTTGTAAACAGATAATATAAACTTACATTATCAGTAAATACAATATAGTACTGTATATGTATTTTCTCTTCTTTATAATTTTCTTAATAATGTTTGCTTTTCTCTAGCTTACTTTATTGCAAGAATACAGTAGGTAATACATATAACATACAAAATATGTATTACTTGACTGTTTATGTTCTCAATAAGGCTTCCAGTCAACAGTAGGCTATTAGTGGTTAAATTTTCAGGAAGTCAAAAGTTATATACGGATTTTTGACTGGGCAGGGGGCTGGTGCTCCTAACTTCCGCATTGTCCAAAGGTCAACTGTAGTAAGGTTTTGCTATTTTATTCAGTCTATAAATCTCTGTCTGCTAATTAGAGTGTTTAGACCTCCTTCATCAGTGGAATTGTCAGCATGATTGGTTTCAAGACTTCCATCTTATTATTTGTTCTCTACTGATCCATTTGGTTCTTTCGTTCCTTTAAGCCTTTCTTCCTGCCTTTTTGGATTAATTTAGTACCTTTTAGTGTTTAGTATTTGATCTCCGCTATTGGCTTATTAGCTATGACTCATTGTTGTATTTTACATTGTTTATTCTAGGGTTTACAACATATTTCTTCAACTTATTACCATCTACCTTCAAATGTCATTACAGCACTTTCTGTATACTCTAAGCTACTTAGGTGAGTATCTTCTCTTTCCCCCTTCTCATCCTTTGTGCTATTAATGCACTTAACTGTGACATATATTAAAAACCCTTCAATATATTATTAATTTTCCTTTAAATGGTCAATTTTTTAAAAGATAAAAATATTCTTTTATATCTACTCATCTATTGACTATTTCTGACAATCTTCATTCTTTTTTGTAGATTCAAGTTTCCATTCAATATCACTTTTCTTCATTTCAAAAAGTTCCTGTAATGTCTGTCAACCTAAAATAATCAAAAGGGTCAGAATCCAATTCAAAGTGAGTTTATTCACTTGGTAGTTTCTATTGCCTGTTGTCAAGTTCATTGATTTTCTTCTGCAATGTCTTTTTCTGTGAATTTCATATTAAATGTAGTCTTTTTTATATCTGGAAGTTCCATTTGGTTATTTCTTTATCTTCCATTTCTCATTATTTTGATATATTTTTTTAAAATTTTAAGCAGATTCTTAATGACTGTTTAAAGTCCTTGTCTGATAATTCCATTATTTTTGTCATGTCTAGGTCTCCATCTCTTGTTTTATTTCTCTCTTGGTCACACTTTCTTTCTTCTTCGCATACCTATACTTATTATATGGTGTTGAGCATTGTCAGTTTTACATTGTTGCATATCTAAGTTTGTTTATTTTTAAGGAGTATTGACTTTGAAGTGGCAGGTAACTTATAGATCAGCTTGATTCTTTTGACCTTGTTTTTAAATTTTGCAAGGGTGATCTGGTGGAGTCTTTAATCTAGGGCTGTTTGAGCTCTACCACTGAGGCCTAACCCTTTTGTGACTATATTGAATGCCCTGGATATTTGGCTAAGTCTCTTCATTCTGACTGGCTAAAGCTTGAAGGTCTACCAGCCCTTAATGAGCTCTGTATTTTCTAACCGCATGGAGTTTGCTTATGTATGCACAGCCTATAATCAACAACAGAATTAAGAGATCCCAAGCAGATTTATTTTATCTGTGTATTCCCTATCTCCTGCAAATTTTAGTCCCCTTAGAGAGGACTCTAATCTCTCTTTCCTCAATACACTGAGATCTTAATTCTCTGCTTGAATTCTCCCTTCTTGCACCACTTTCTGGTAAAAGGCAAAATATTTACATGCTCTGAAGAGAAACCAGAGTATCCTGCACTGCTTTCCAGAAAGTGCCTCCAGGCAGAAAGCCAAGGCAATCTATGACTTCACTTCATTTGATTCCCTCAGGGACCATAATCCTGTACCACATGTCGTCCAGGGTCTAAAAACTGTCATTGTATGTATTTTGTCAAATTTTCAAATTGTTTATGTAGAGAGGGCAAGCCCAGTGCTGGTTATTCTGGCATTGTGGAAGGGGAAGTTTGGTCTCTGCTTTACTGTAATTTTGACTTTTGTTTTCCCACAGTAGAGCTCCTAGGAGGAAGCGATGATAAAATTTGCCAATGGAAGACCACACTGATTCACTTTACTAAGGGAAGGAGAAAAAATAGCAGGAGAGGCCTAGCTTACATGACCCAGGTCCCATAATCCCATTCCCTTAAGGCTCACAATATTTTTAAATTTGCAACAGCTTAGATATTGAATTACTTTTTTACACACCTCCAAACCTCTGAATTGACAAAGATTTGGTTTTGCCAACAGGACCTGCAAAAAGTAAATCCCATAATTGGCATAGGCCTAATATAATTAATTTTCACCTACTTCCTTAATAAGAATATTCATCTTTCAATGAACATTTGGATGACTTGATAGCAAAGTAATATAATTCTATAAATTTCCAGGCAAAGATTAGGAGTTTTGTGATCCTAACTGAGCTTTGTACCTTCAATGTTGGAACTCAGAATTATTCATCCACTTGTCTACCTCCCCATGTCCTTGTTCAAAGGGGAAGTCCAGTAGAGATCAGGGTTAGGAGGCGCAAGAGTCTGGAGTCAGCCCACAGCTTGCAATTGGAAAAGTCAATTGCACTGGGGGGTTTTGATCTGGTTCTATTAAAAGGGAAAACATAATTTTAAAAAAGAGATAAAGGAAAAAGTGAAGAAAAGTAGGATTTTTTTTCCTTTTATGGCACTGAATAAATTATAATCTCTCTTGACTCTTCCTGCTTACCCTCAATTTCAACATGGAATCTGTTTATAATTCCTTTTCATCCAGACTCTGTTACCTATTCTCAGCTCAACTTCCAGTCGTCTAATCCATGCCTCCTCTGTCTCTTGCCTGGACAGTTGTGATATTCTTATCTCCTGACCTTTATTCTTTTCCTTCTGAAATTCATCCTCAGTACTGCTACCATAGTTAACCTGTCAAGTCAATGCTCAGAAACCCCAAGTGAATTCCCATTGCACATGAGATGATATCTGAACTTCATTCTAAGTCCTCCAAAATCCTTGTCCTCCGTCAATGCCTCCAGCTCACCAGCCTCCTGCTCCAGCTCAAACACCATTCCCCAAGGTGCCATTCTCACTCCTTCCCTCTAGTCTTTGTTCTTGCCATTCCACTATATTAATACATAAAACCCTTTCTCAGTTTCACAAGGTTCTATTTATTTTCAAGATTCTTTTGGCCCACACTTCCTCAGTGAAATCTGCCACAATTTTCCAAGCAAAAATGCTCTTTCTTTGGGACCACACAACTTTTGAACCATCAGTAGAGCACTCACCATTGAATTAGTGTTCAAGGGATCTGTCTACTTTCTGTTTATTTTTGTTTTTCTACCATCCAGCACACCAGAAGTGATCAATAATGTCTATTTAAACTAATCGAATTGCAAAAGAGTTCATAATTAGGGCAAGCTATAATCTAAAATAGATATGATCAATGCCTAGAATCCATATTAATATATCAGATTACAGAATAATTGTGAAAGAACTTTGGTGATGTAGCTAATCTGGGTATTATGCAGGTAATATGAGGGTGAGTGGAGTTGATTATTTTCATTAACTAGAATTATTGTAAAATGCTGTACTGAGAATGACTTTGGAAATCATCTAATCCCAGTATGACAAATAGATGTCAACCCTGGTGCTGACTCTAATTGTTTGGTGCAGGCTGCCCAGAACACCACTTTAGGGAGTCTATGGCCATTGGTAGAGGACACAAAATTCTGTAACATGTCAGTAATGTTTATCACGTATTTGGGAAAAGAGAGTGGGGAGGGGAAATCCTAGTGTGTGAACTAGTTGCCAGCCTCTGACGACCAGTCCTTATGTTCCTGTGGGACCACAATTTAAACATCTTAGAAATCTCCATTTCTGTCACATTTTTAAGACCTCTGTACAAAAAAAATTGTGATCTGCTGTGGTATGTAATTTTAATATGTGAAAACTTGTGTCATGGTGTCATGTCTAATCCGTAACTTTATGCTGTGGGTTAACCAAGCCTCCTCTAACTCTGCCTTTGAGCAATATGGAAGCCTGGGCTATCATTCTAGTAGGAGCTCCTGCAAACCTGCAGGTCATGGCTGTATTTCTCCACTGTTTCTATTTCCACCCATCCATTATCCCACTACCCATGTGAGTTAGTCAGGATTCTCCAGAGAGACAAAATCAGCGGGATATATGAAAGGGGATTTATTGGGGGAATTGGCTCACATAGTCACAGAGGCAGAGCAACCCCACGAGACTCTGTCTGCACGCAGGAGAACCAAAGAAACCAGTAGCTAGGCTCATTCCAAGTCTAAAGCCGCAGCTCTGGGGCAGCCGACAGTGCAGCCCCCGGTCTCAGGCTGAAGGCCTGAGAGCCTGCAGGAGGCTGCTGGTGCAAGTCTCAGAGTCCAAATCTGAAGAACCTGGAGGCTGATGTCCAAAGGCAGGAGGAGAACAAGCATCCCACTACAGAAGAGAGAGAGCAACCCCCCTGCTCCTGCCTGACCAGTTGGTACCTGTCCACCGTGCAGACAGGTTTCTTCTGTCAGTGCGCTGACTCACACATCAGTCTCCTCCGGAAACACCCTCACAGACACACCCAGAAACAATGCTTCACCAACTCTCTAGGCATCTCTCAGTCCAGTAAAGTTGACACCTACAATCAACCATCACACCACCCATCCATCCATCCATTCTGTATTTAGCAAGGAACTACGCAGGGCTGTCTTCCCCAGGATAAATAGCCTCCATTATTTTATACTTTTTATAAATAACTTCCATTGCACAAATCACTACTATGACTATCTTGTTAACCTGATGCAGCCCTCCAGAGTTATGAAAACTGTACCTATGTTTGGTATTTCACTAAATAAGGTAATAAAAATCATATTGGAAAGGCACTAGGCAAAGGTTAAGAAGTGTTAACAAGGATCTGCCAAGCGCAGACCAGAAAGGGAAGCTCATGCTCTCAAATCTGCTGCTTGGCTCAGTGCCAGCTTGTAACTCACAACCATCTTCATGTCAGTTGTCAACAGAAAAGAAGAAAAACTCTGTAAAACAATTTAATGAGGTTTATTCTGAGCCAAATTTGAGGACCATGGCCCAGAACCACACCCAAGAAACCCCGAGCAAGTGGACTCTCTCTGGCTGGGCTACAGTTTGCTTTTATACATTTTGGGGAGACAGGGGTTATAGGTAAAGTCATAAATCAATACCTGGGAGGCATACGTTGGTTTGGCCTAAAAAGGTGGGACATCTCAAAGCAAGGGCTTACAAGTCACAGGCGGGTTTAAGGATTCTTTAGTTGACAATTGGCTGAAAAAGTTAGGCTTTGTCCAAAAGACTAGGAATCAGGGGAAAGGATTGCTTGCATTAAGATAAGGGTCCTCCATCTTTTATGTGATGCTATACCAGAATCAGGTTGGGAAGTAAACCACATCATAAAAACCTGTTTACTGAGATTTTATCACTTGTAGGCATGACTCGCCAGACTCCCTTAGAAAGGAATTTTTTGGGCAAATAAAAAGATTAGAGTTCAGTCCTCACATGAACATCAGGTCCCGTGCCAGCCATGCTGTATGACATTCCAGGCCATGGCCACCAGCTCTTATTTTCTTGACTAACAGCATTTCCACCAGCACCACACTGTGATTTTGAAGCTTACTTTCTGCCGCTCTAATTTCTATCACTGCCACCTCTGCTTTGGCATTAGGAGGCCTGATAATGTACTCTCAGTATGACACTGCTTTATAGAAACAATAGCCTTGCTACCGCTCTATTTAGCATGCAAAATGCTCCAACCTCCCATCCTTAAAATAAAACAAAGCCTTTCTGGCTACATTCAGTCTCTCTTTCCCTTCACAGCAAAGCTCCAAAAAGAGGGTTCCAAGCTCACCATGTCGTCTGCCTCCCCTCCCACAGCCAGGGCCTTCCACCGCACACCAAGGTCCCGCGTACCTTCTTGCTCCTCCATCCAGAGATACCCTTCAGGCTTTCTCTTTGTAACAGGGATGATAACTCGGACTGCTTTCCCCCTGGGGATTAAGATCAAATTGCCTCTAACAGTGCCCCACCCAGGGCCGGGTGTGGGGAAGCATAAGGCTCTCCCCAGTCCTCCCCTGGTTCTCCCAGCGTAGAGCCCTGCTCCCCTCCACCAGTGCTGTGGTGCGGTGCGTGTTGTTCTCCCTACAACAACCCTTAATTTGCAGCTTAACCCTTCTCCATTACTTGCACAAACTACGCTCAGACGCATCTGAATGTGGGCAGCAGAATTTCCTGATAGTTTGGCAGAAGCAGAGGGGATGGGTTGCACCAAAGCAAAGCCAACAACTTCAGACATGACATTAGCCATCCCTCTTTTTCGGAGCACTTCGGCCTCCCTACCACTCCTTCATCCCACTGGTGTTCAGCATCAGGACATCTCACTGGCTCCATCCTCTTCCTTCCCCTCCGATCTCTCCCTGTTACCTCATTCTCAAGTTTCTCCTGGGCCTCCCTCCCACCTCGGAACACCAGATTCTTCCCATTCTATTAGGCGAAATCACTCAACCCTCTGCACGTTCTACACCCAAGCACTAGACCTGGCCCACCTAGTTAAGCCCAGCAAGCCCAGCCTGGCAGAACCAAGTGATCTCCATTTGGCAAAATCAAGTCCTCCTTCTAAGGCAATTGGGGCTGTACATACATTGTTTTCCTCCATTACATCTTACAACCTCTCAACAGCATTTGGCAGTTTGATAATTCCCTCTCTGAAGTGTTTTCCTCTCCTGAACCTCTCTTCTGATTCCATGCTAGTTCTCTATTTATTTTTCTGTTTTGTAGGCTTTTATTGATCTTCACATTTTTAAAAATTGGTCCTAACCTTCCCCCATGTGTTTTTACTTAGAGCAGCTCTGTCCAAGAGAAAGATAATACAAGCAACATATGTAATTTTAAATTTTCTAGTAGCCACATTATAAAAAGTGAAAACTAAGAGGTAAAATTAATTTTAATAATATATGTTATATAACTCAATATAGACCAAGTTTTATTCATTCATCATGTAATCAAAATAAAAATCATCAGTGTCTATATTTTATGTTTCTTAAACAAAATTTTCAAAATCTAGTATGCATTTTACACTTACAATATGTCTCAATTCAGATGCTAAACTTTCATCAAAATATTTTATTTGTACTCGGATTTTATAAATTTTCTACTTGAAAAAGTGGGTTTACGTACCAGAATTATTCAAAGCATACGTTCTCCAATAAATTGAATGAGTACTAAAAATCATTATCCTTTCGTATTTGCATCTATATTGACAAAACTGATTCATCATTTTTCAAAGAATGTATTTGACTTTGAAGCAAAAGCATAGCTGTCCAAGCTTAGTAAATTTGCTAATTCTTATGTCAACTCAGTATTATTAACATCAAATTCAAAGGAGTATTGCATAAATTATAAAGCAGCTCTACATTTACTAATATCAACAAAGCATTCTTCAAATTCTTCTGGTGGTTCTTGTAGCAATTTACATAGTTCTGTCAATTACAATTAAAATCCGCATATCAATTCATGTTGGAGAAACGTTTAAAATACTTTGTATTACAGGAAGTTTCAATTTCAACATAAATTCTCATACCTGTCTAGTTAAGTCATAAATAAGCTTTTCTTTCCTTAGCACTTCAAATTTAGCTCATTCATGTACAGTAGGATGTCAGTGAGAAAATGTAAATCATGCTGAAACATTTTGTTTCAATTATTGACTCTGTGGCAAGCATTCTTTTTGTGGTAACAGGGTACTTGGATGTGGTTAGTTAGTGCAACTGAGAAGATAGATTTTTAATTATATTTAATTTTAATTAACTAAAATTTCAATTTAAAAACTGAGGCTGTGTAAAATGTTTTTCCGTTAAACACAACTTTATTATTTGAGTAAAAAATCATGTTTTACAAGCAGTACAATGTGTAAGGCACCATCTTTATACTGTAGCGTGCATGCTGGGTGTATGTATCATTTCTAGCTATTGTTGAAGACTTGATTCAGTTTGAATGATTATTTTCTATGCACTGATATAACACTATAATGTATTTATTAGAACATTTTATATATGGAGCACAAGTTACAGTGATACCTATGTACACCAGCATTCGTAATTAAATTACAATACTTATTAATGATCCCATAATTAAATCATTTTTACTTTGTTTACTTATTTATTAATCCACTTGACTATAAGCTTTTAGGGCTTGACAAAGACTCTCTCCTTTGACCAAAATCTTAGGCTCCTCTTGTTTCAGCCCAATCAGGTTCATTGCCGGCTGCTCAAGCCGAGATACACGGAGACAGCAGGGTCTACAGTGGAGAAAGGGTTTAGTATCTCAGGCCCCAAGTGAGGGGATGGGAGGAATTTCCCAAATCCATCTTCCTGAGAATTTGGGAGAAAGGATTTTTAAAGATAGTTTGGTGGGAAAGGGGTAAGGAGATTGGGTCTGCTGATTGGCTGGGGATGAACTCGTAGGGTGGGGAAGCAGAGACTGTCTTCTCAGTCAGGAGATTTCCTGGGTAGGTAGTCCACAGCTGTTGGATCTGTTCCCATGCGTAGCCACAGGTCTGGTTGGCATCAGTGGGTCCCCGAGGAATACAGAGTCTGAAAACTATTTCAAAGATCAGTCTTAGACTTTATGATATAATAGTAATGTTATCTAAAAAAGCACAAGTCTTGGGCTTTACAGTGCGATGTTATCTATAGAAACATATGTCCTTGGACTTTACAATGGCAATGTTATCTACAGAAGTATTGGGGGAAGTCACCAGTCTTGCTCCTGTCAGGGAGGAGAGTGCCATTAATCAGTTACCAGTAACAGTAGTAAGGAAGTTAGGGAAAAATGGCTGGTTAACTTCTGGCTATATCTATACTTTTATAAAAACCAGACTTTGATTACTATTTGTACCTTCTGGTCACACTCTGAGTCCTCTGCTTGACTAGGCCTAAACTTGGGCCTCCTTCTTTTGTCCTTGCAGAATCCAGTTTGAGCAAGAATCCTGCTAAATCAGGTTAGTGAAAAAGCTCCCAGCCTTGGTATCTGCCCACCTCTCACCACCTGGGTGTCTGACCACCCTGGCCTGCCTTCAGCAATATTCCCATCAAATCAGTGTAGCCGGAAATCCATTATCCTCCATGTTTGCTTGTAGTAATTTTCCATCCACTGACCCTGCCCTGCTCCTTGGTTATAAATTCTTACTTGTCCTTGTTGGAGGCAGAGGCGAGTCCAATCTCTCTTGCCACTGCAAGCCCTGCTGAGGCGATTCTACTGTCTCCTTCAATAAAGTCGGCCTTACCATCTTCAACAAATGTTTTGATGAGTTTTTTCTTTAGACCTTTGCCTTTTTCTGCTCTGTACTTCTAGTGCCTAGTACAGGACATAGCAAAGAATAGGTGCTCAATTAGCACTTGTTGACTAAACTGTCAGGGCCTGCCATGCACATGTTCCCTCCCATTCCCTCCCCTGGAGGACATGCCAGTATTGGAGCAATGCATTTAGATGCCTAGATATGTTCCTCATGTAACATATGGCATATCCAGCAAAAACAAAACAAAATAAAGCCTTTAATAA
Source organism: Cheirogaleus medius (assembly GCA_008086735.1). Classification (NCBI taxonomy): domain Eukaryota; kingdom Metazoa; phylum Chordata; class Mammalia; order Primates; family Cheirogaleidae; genus Cheirogaleus; species Cheirogaleus medius. The sequence goes on from VBSM01001124.1 coordinate 6,128,452, forward strand.
GACAATGCTTGAAAGAAATTCTGTAGACTTTATTTTCTCAGTGTGGGTCTTGAAACTTTGAGAGTTCAAATATTCAGAATGCTATCTATAAAACGATCAGAAAAGGGTTGCCTTTAATTGCAGGCTTTATATATTTTCTTGAGAAGATCGTGGCTCATCCCACAGAATCAAAACAATATATGCTTTACTTGTTATGATTAGAGGCAGTTTGAAAGGTCAAACAGACCTGGGATTCAAATCCTGCCTCCTCCACCTGGCAAGCAACTTAATTTTTCTAAGCCTCACTTTGCTCAAGGGCAAATGGGCAATGATACTAGTTGTCATCCCTTGAGGTCACTGTGAAGACCACGCAGCATGCAAAACACTTAGCACAGCACTCACGTGGTAAAGCCTCAGTATACCTTAACAATTTGTATTGTGAATAACAGTAATAAGCAAAATGTGTTAGATAGTATATGTTTGATTGTAAACATCATAAATAGATTCTGATTAACTTAAGCAAAAAA
>VBSM01001124.1:6129008-6152313 GCA_008086735.1 Cheirogaleus medius
AAAAAAAAAAAAAAAAAACAGGATGCAAGGCAGCTCTAGGAATCTACATTTCGTGAATCGAAACATCTCTAACATAATTAGAATGATTCAGCTCCAGTGATTTTTCTGCCCTCTGCTACTAGGTTAGATATTCAAATTTCAAATTCCCAGAAGAGAGTCTGATTGGTCGTGCACGGATGGCTTTGTGTCAACCCCTTGGCATGGCGCTGGGGTTGGGAGGTGGCTTGCAGGGCTATAGCACTTTGATTGACAGTTCCTCCAAGAACATGTTCACAGGGTATGGATTATCTCTCTAAGTAAAATTGGAGTGCTGCTATCAAAACAAGGAGTAAGGAATGCTTTGCAGGTAAAAACAGCAGATGTCTTCCACATATAATTTTATTATAAGCTATAAATTACACAGACCCTGTTTGTACAAGATACAGAAAAACTTATATTATTATCTAGTTTGTTTTGTGAAACAGAAGAAAAACAGGTGGAAAGCTACATGCTGAGGATGTGGCCCTGAGATAAGAATTCTTGGAAGGTTTGAGCTGGGAGAGGTGGTTTTCCCAAAACAATCTACATCATTTGAGCCTGCAGGAAAATTTGAATTGTGGTGGAGAGATGCAAGATTCTAGATGAGGAGAGTCTGGTTTCTAGAATCTGGTGCTTCTCCACCACAATTCAAATTTGAACTCTAGCTGGTATGGTGGCTCACGCTGTGATTCTAGCACTATGAGAGGCTGAGGCAGGAGGATCACTTGAGCCCAGGCATTTGAAGCTGCAGTGAGCTCTGATGAGGCCATGGCACTTTCGCCCAGGCAATGGAGCGAGACTCTATCTCAAAAAAGAAAAAAAGAAAGAACTCTAAAGCACAACATGAAACAAGAGAATGAGCAAAAATTAGAATGGAAAATAGAGAGCAAGATGAATTAGGTTTGGAAGAGAGCATCCAGTTCAGTTAAGGCCATGAAGAGGTTCAGGCCTTATGTTTCTCTGACTGTTCTCAGAGCATTTCCAGTGCTCCAAGGTGTGTGCATCAAAGGACCAGGCAAGGAGGTTCCACAGGGCCAGAGAAGTACCAACTTCTAAGGCTCCAAACAGATGTGGCTGCTGAATTGTTTCTGACCTTACCTTGTCCAGATGTTTTACATCTTTCATCAGTGAATTTCTTCATTGTCCTTGAACCAGTATTTTCCATATGCCAGTCTGTAGACCCGCGCTGACTTACAACGCTTTCACTGATGTGCAGTCAAGTCAAAAAATAGAGAAACAAAAATTCAGATTTCTGGAGTGAGGCTTTCATAAAACTAAACTTACTCAATTTGAAGGGTTTTCTTTTATTCTAAAATTATGTCCTTCTCACACATTTTGATGTTAAAATATCCTTATTTTTAATGAAAAGATTGCAAAAATGGGTGGTAGTTTTTAAAAATATCTTTACTTGGCACAATAAATATTGGCAACTCTATATGGTTTCCTCTCTTGATTTTTTTAAAATAATGTTAATCTATGGAATATAAAATCTGAAAACCACAACTCTAAATGTTTCCAGTTCTCTCACCATTCACTTCCCACATGGGTCTTTGTGGGGACAGTTGCTTCCTGCAGTGCCTATCATCAGCAAGGAGCGCGGAGATACACGTACACACCCTGCTTCTCCACTTACCAGCACCTGACCGGGGACAACAAGTTCAATTTTATGTGCAAAATAGCAATAAGTATTGCACCTACTTCGTAATGTTTTTTTATGGGATGCTGAATAGGTGTTCATTCTAAAATAAAGACTTATTTCTGTTACTACTTTCAGGTAATCTTTTATCTCTCAAATTATGGAGTTCAGACTTTAAGGACTGGGTCTTTTCAACTATATCTCAAAATACTATCCATATCACGAAGGGCTAAAGTTTGAAAAAGTGTGCTCCTTCCATATGGTCTGACATACGCTAGCCACTTGTCCCTCAAGAATAGCCTCTCTATATGTGACAAGAGTCTGACTTTTCCTGTACTGTGCCAGGCCATATCCCTGCCTGATATTTGGCAGGACACATCTATTGGCAGGGGATATGACATGGGGACACTGGGCAATAGTTACAAGGTAGTTCTTTGATACTTTTGGTGCCTCAGATCACACAATCTTCATGGTTGTGGTAGCACTCTCCCATCAAGAGTCTCGCATGAGGATATTACTATTTAAACTTGTCATGTTCCCTATGGCTTAAGTGCAACTTGTTGGAAGATGTCAACCAGGATTTGAGAGGAGGGAAAGATGTGAGTCTGTCTTTAGTTGCTTAAAACAAGGCTTTTCCTTTAAATGCTCCTAACATTCCTATGGGTGTGGCAGGAGTGATCATTTTTGAGTTAATTTTTGTGTAATGTGCAAGTTTTAGGTCGGAGGTTCTGAGTTTGGTTTTTTTTGTTTGTTTGGTTGGTTGGTTTGGTTTGGGTTTTTTCGGCATAGGGATGTACAATTTCTCCAGCACCATTTGTTGAAAAGACTTTTCTTCCTCCACTGAACTGCTTCTTCACCTTTGTGAAAAATCAGTCGGCCACACTTATGTGGGGCTATTTCTGGGTTCTCTCTTCTGTTCTACTGATCAGCATGTACATCCCTCCTCCAGTACCACACGGTTCTGAACGCTGTTAAGTCTTGAAATCAGATAGAATGATTCCTCTTACTTCTTGTATTTCAAAGTCTTTCAGATATTCTAGTTCTTTTGCCTTTCCATATACATTTTATAATAACCTTATCTATACCAACAAATAAAAGGCATTTGTAGTCCCCCAAAAAATCCCCTTGTTGGGATTTTTTTGTAGGAATTGTAATAATCCTGTATATCAGTTTTAGGAGCATTGACATCTTTTACCTTGTTGAGTCTTCCAATCTATGAACAAAAAATATCTGTTTATTTATTTAGATATTTTATGATATCTTTCACCAGTGTCTTAATAGCTTCCAGCACGTAAACCCTATACATGTCTCGTTAGATTTACACCTAAGTTTTTAATTGTTTTTGAGGAATTATAAATGGTATTACATGTTTCATTTCAGTTTCTATGTGTTTTTTGCTAATATATTGAAATACAGTGGGATTTTCTTGTTTGCATTTTTTGTACATTGAAAGGATTTTTATGATGTTGCAAAATGCTAAAGAAAAACATCAGGTACTAGTGGCAGCATTAACATATATTAACCTGTCAATTACCTTTTCTCATTCAGTTTGAAATCACCTTGGTTCTTAATATAGCAAGTGATTTTTGGTTAAAACATGGCCATTTTGGATACTGTGTTGTAAGACTCTGGACCTTATTTAAACTTTGTGTGAGCAGGCCCACTCGGACAACTCTGACAATCTCATTATTGCCAGGTGCAGCTAGAGTCCAAGTTGTCTACTCAGCCGCCCCTGCAGCGGGGAGGGGGCCCGTCTTGTTAACACTGATGCGCTGAGAGGAAATTCGCCCCCACTGGGTCTCCTCTGAGTGCGCCCTGGCTGGAGGGCGGCGGGCCAGCTCCCCTGCCCCTGCCCCTTCACCCCGTGGGCCTGAGGGCGGTCTTGCCAGCCTTGTTGCTGCTGGGTGCCGAGTGGAAGTCCAGGCTCCCCACGCGGTCTCCACTGCGCTGCGGGGTTGAGGGGGTGTCTTTATCTCGTGGCTGCTACTCTGACATCACACTGAGGGAGAAGGGGCTTGTCCCAGTGAGGGCAGAGTCGATGCTCCCCATTCGATCTTTGCTGGCAGGGGTTGTGGGGAGGCCATAGGGATTTTTTGTAGTGTTGTTATGTTCTAAAAGTTTTTTGTCTGGCTAAGCTGCTCCTGTCCTGGTCTTTTGGCTGGAGAGGGCCAGCTTTTCTTGGGGCTCACGTGTGCCTGTTGGCATCACGGGTTCCATCTTTTCTGATACCCAGTCAGGGATAGGTAAGCAAAAAGAAAGCACAGGGACTCGCTGCCATGTGGTCCCCAGGGCAGGTCCCAGGGCCCCTGGCGATCTGTCTCTGCTGTCCGCCTTTCAGAGACATCTCATGTCTGCTTATATAGAATGTCCAGGGTTTTGAGTTTCCTTAGAAGGAAGAATAGAAAAAAATACATCTATTCCATTTTGCTAGAAGTGAAGTTGCGATTCTTTTTGACTCTTCACATCTTATTCCTTTGACCATTCAACACCGCAGAACACAAACTTGTATTTGGTTTTATCTGCTATGCTTAATAAAGACATACTTTAGGATGAGAAGCTTTTACTTCATGTTGTTTTCACCTACTCATTTTTCTCCTTAAGATAACCATTTAAACCCATTCTCTCTCTCTCTCTCTCTCTCTCTCTCCCTCTCTCTCTCTCTCTCTCTCTTAAAAAAAAATGCATTGCATCCTGAGATGAAAATCGCCTTTAAAAATATAAATTACAAAAGTGAATGGTGATTTTCCTCTGGTTTTCCATTGATATCAGAAAGAGCTAGAATGTCAGATAGAATCCTTTAGAATTGTAAAGAAAATGGGAAAAGTAGCAGGGGTTTTTTCCTCACTTGTGATATAAACTTGTTTGCCAAGACACTGTATGTCTAACCCTGTCTAAATCGAGAAATAAAAGCTACACTCAATGACTTCTAAATTTTCCCTTATCACAGCAATTCTATGATTTAAAGTTCATAAGCAGACAATATTGTGTACCTTTTAATTGTGTAATGGTCACCTTGGGCATGTTAAGCTTTTATCATTTTGAAGTTTAAAGCTCAGCTCTGTCAAACAAGGTGAAATCAAAGGCACTTCATCCAGTGCCTCTCAGCGCGATTCTGCGTAGTCATTCCTGCGTCCCTTGTTTCACTGCGGCAGCTTCAACTGCTACACTCGCAAAGCGGTTCACTGGCAGAATGTTCCTACAGTAAAAATAACTACTTTGTGGTTTTGCTTCATTATCAACATCTGAAACATTTTATCAAATGTAAATTGGTTGGCGAGCTCTGGCGAGCCCTGGCGAGCCCTGGAAGGCACTCTGGACCGGGACCAAAACATATCGCTGGCACATTCCCACACTCTCTTGTGCAACGAGAAGAGGGTGGTCCATGCTGCCTGAATATTTGTCATCGTTAAGCTTCTCTAAGGCTGTCTGAGGTGTACAGACAATGCCATAGTCACCCAATCCATCACAGCACTTAATATTCCAAGGAGCATCCTGAGAAGGAAGCCTCTGGCGACTGGAAGGTTTCCATGGAAAATTCCAGTTTCAGAAACCTGGGCTTGGAAAGCTGAAGATTATTGATTTCACGCAATGAATTTAGAAGCCTAGTGCACAGAGGAAACGTGAAGGATGGGGCTGGTGTGCAGATATGGATATTGTCATTGGAATTTCTCTCAGGTGGCTTTAGCAATTAAATGTAACAGTCCCCACAGGCTACATTTCTATAGGCCTAGAGCAACACTCGCTTTCAAACAATAAAAGAAAATTTAATAGAAGACAATAGTTGATAAAGCTATGTTTTCATGTGCAGTATTTGTTCTGCTCTGATACTAGGTTTTCTGGCTTACAGCCCAAAGTAAATTTCAACAAAGGCTTTCTGAGAGCTTTCCTTGGGAAGGGGCTTGAGTCAAGATGGGAGAATAGAGCTCTGAGGTGGGGCGTGTTTGGACTGGGGGCTAAGGCTGAACCAAACATTTAGATGAAAGCTAAGGGCTCAGCCAGGTGTGTAGTCAAGAGGGGGGCCCTGGAGCCCTGCCAGCCAGAGGCAGTCATTAGCCAGGCTGGAAGGATCAGCACAGGCAGGCAGGGGCCCCGAGCCCAGAGAAACAGCACAGGTAGCAAGGTCACGAGCCCAGAGAGTCCATTCAGACGCCTATGCAGAGTACTAACAGGAAGGAGACCTTGATAACAAGCCATCTCTAGCTCAGAAGTCTGTACACGCTGCCTGTAAAGACAATAACCAAAATGCAAACACAATGAACCTGGGGCTGGGAGGTAGAGATAGATGTAAAAACCTGGATGGAATGAAAAGGCACATTTTGGTGGGCACAGCCCTTATTCACTCATTTTTTTTTTTCCATTCAACAAGTGAAACACAGAGCTAGCACGTAACTGTGCTAGAAAATATTCTAGGTGCTGAGAATACAGCAGTAAACAAAAGAGTCCCTGTTCATTAAGAATTTGTCAAATAATAGAAAAGTAACAAAGAAAGCAGAGCATAACTTCAAGTATTAGTAAATGCTAAAAAGAAAACAGAATAAGAATCACAAGATGTCGATAATGGAAAGGAAGCCACTTAGCCACTTTAAATATGCTTATACTTGAGGGACGCTTCTCTGAAAAGAAGAAATTTGAAGAGGGGCCTGATTAATGCCAAGGAACTTGCTATGTGAAGATACCATGGAACAGTGCTCCAGGGAGAACAGAATGTGCAAAGGCCCTGTGGTGGAACTGAGTTTGGCATGCTTGAAAAATAGCACAGTCAGTGTGCCAAGAACAGATTGAGCAAAAGGAAAACTAGCAAATCGTGAGTTTGGACAGAGAGGCAGCAGGAAGATTTTGTAGAACCTCCCAGGCCCTGGTTAGGAGATGGAATTTTATTTAAATTGAAATGAGACATCACTGGAACTTTTTTTTTTTTAAAGAGATGGGTTCTGGCCAGGCACGGTGGCTCACGCCTGTAATCCTAGCATTCTGGGAGGCCAAGGCGGGAGGATCATTTGAGCTTAGGAGCTCCAGACCAGCCTGAGCAAGAGCAAGACCCCATCCTCTACTAAAAAAATAGAAAGAAATTAGCTGGACAACTAAAAATATATAGAAAAAATTAGCCGGGCATGGTGGCGCATGCCTGTAGTCCCAGCTACTCAGGAGGCTGAGGCAGAAGGATTGCTTAAGCCCAGGAGTTTGAGGTTGCTGTGAGGTAGGCTGACTCCACGACACTATAGCCTGGGCAACAGAGTAAGACTCTGTTTCAGAAAAAAAAATAAAAGAGACAGGTTCTATCTCTGTCACCCAGACCAGAGTGCACTGGTGTGATCATAGCTCACTGCAGCCTTGCCCTCCTATGCTCAAGTGATCCTTCTGCCTCAGCTTCCTAACCAGCTGGGACTACAGGCATGCACCACCATGCCCAGCTAATTTTTTAATTTTTTATAGAGATGGGAACTCACTATGTTGCTCAGGCTGGTTTCAAACTCCTGGGTTTAAGCGATTCTCTCACCTCAGCTTCCCAACATACTGATACCACAGGCATGATCCACTGCACCTTGGAAGATTTTTAGTAGGAAAATTATTTGATTACACTTCATCTTAAGAAAACCACTCTGGCTTATGTTGAGCACAAATCAGAAGTAGGCAAGAATGAAAGCAGGAAGAACAATTAACAGTCCAGACTGAAAATTATGGACCAGAATTATAGAAATATAAATAAATAAATATTTTTTAAAACATGTATAAAATTAGAGATAGTACTGACAGATTTTGTTAACAAGTTAGTTGTAGGGGGCAAGAGAATGGACAGAATCAAGAATATTCTTTGGTTTTCAGACAGTGAACACAAGAATTCCAGGAAGGTTGTTCTCATTCACTCTCCCTTAAAATTAAAAGCCACCATTTGTTGTTTTGGGATTTTTTGATAGAGGCCAATCTCACTGGGGTTAGGTGGTATTTCATTGTGGTTTTTATTTGCATTTCTCTAATGATTAGAGATGTTGAGCATTTCTTTATATGTTTGCTGGCCATTATTCTGTCTTCTTTGGAAAAGTTTCTGTTCATTTCTGTTGCCCATTTCTTGATGGGGTTGTTTGATTTTTTCTTGTTAATTCTTTTGAATTCTAGATAGATTCTTGTTATCAGACCTTTATCAGAAGTGTAGAGAGCAAATATTTTCTCCCATTCTGTGGGTTGTCTATTTGCTCTAATGATAGTTTCCTTGGCTGTGCAGAAGCTTTTTAATTTGATCAGATTCCATTTGTTTATTTTTGTTGCTGTGGTGATTGCTTTGAGGGTCTTCAAAAATTCTTTGCCTAGGCCGATGTCTGAAAGGGTCTTCCCAACATCTTCTTCTAGGGTTCTTAAGGTTTCAGGCCTTAGGTTTAAGCCTGGAAACCTTTGTGGAAAAGAATTTGGAGATACCTCAAAGAGCTAAAAATAGAAATACCATTCGATCCAGCAATAGTATTATTAGACATCTACCCAAAAGAGCATAAGACATTCTATACTAAAGACATCTGCACCCAGTTGTTTATGGCAGCACAATTCACTATTGCAAGGATGTGGAAACAACCCAAGTGCCTGTCAATTCATGAGTCGATTATTAAAATTTGGTATATGTTTACAATGGAATATTACTCAATTCTAAGAAATTACAGTGAGCTAGCACTGCTTATATTATCCTGGATAGAGCTTAAGCCCATTATCCAAAGTGAGGAGACACAAGATTGGAAGGATGGGCTCCACATGTACTCACCATCAAATTGGTACTGACTGGTTAACACTACGGTGTTCAAAGGGTGGTGGTGTTCACCAGGGATTCGGGGATTGGGTGGGTAGACCCACAGCTGAGAGATGTGGTGAGCATTGTGGAGGGGAAGGGCATACCTCTAACCCTTGCTAGGGAGAGGCAAAGATATAAAATGCAACCAAAATGTTTATACTCTCATATTTCCTTGAAATAAATTTTTTAAAAAATTATATTAAAAAAGTAAAAGCCACCATTTCTTGGTTACTGCAGATTTTTGTTGTCAGCCTTGTAACTGCTCATGCTTGTCACTTGCAGCATAGCTACACCATGCAAATGATCAAAATCAGCACCTCTGGCCCTGTGGGGCTCTTGGAAACAAGTCCATTTAGCTTCCTACAAACCCCACAGGGTTCCCCGAATGGCGGTGCTGAGGCCCAGCACGAAGCAGCTAATGCTGTGTATGGGATGCAATTACAGGAAACCCAACTCCAGTCTAGCTAATCAAGTGTGCCAGAGAGCAGCATTTCTTAGATGTCCACAACCACACAATTCCCAGAGTCTGTTTTGTATTCTGAAATACATTTCTTTGAATAATTTTTTTAAAAGTGAAAGTGTTTTGAATTCCTATAATCTTCTGTTTAAATTTATGGAAAGAAATGCCTTTTATGCTCTACTGGATAGAAAATATAACCAAAAAAATAAAGCAAAAATAAAATAATTTCCACACTAGGAAAGGAAATTCAAAATTTGCACATCAGATGAGGAAAGTTGGACCATCATTAATTAACAAATATTCTTAAATTTGGATAAGCAAATGTGTTCTGTTTTCATTGTGTAATCTTGATCTACAGAGACATTCTGGACCTGACACCAATTAGCCACCCATTTTTACATACTTTAGTGTCATCTAGAGCACCTACCTTGAATAAAATGATTTCAAGTTCTGCTACCTTTCTTTTGCTTTCTTGTCAAAATAAAGACCATTTACCAAATGGTACTAAAAACTGTTCTTCAAAAAATAAAGTGTAGCTGTACAGATAGGTGTGAAGAACAGGATGGGCGGAAGCAGATAAACTCTCCTGAATCCTGGCTCCATCACTTCTTAGTTGTGCGGGTCTTATTGTGTCATTTCACCTTGCAAATCCGTGGTTTCCTCATCTGTATAATAGGGATAAAAATACCCACCTCATATGGTTGCTGTGAGGACTAAATGAGGTAATGTAGGCAAGGAACTTGGAGCCTAACTTAGAGTAAGGACTTAATGAATGAATGGCTGTTCTTTTGTAATAGTTATGGACTCACAGGAAGTTACAAAAAGACTAGGGAGAGGTCCCTATACCCTTCACCTGGTTTCCCTCAATGGCTACATCTTACACAGTCATAGTACAATATCAATATATATGTATAGTTTGATGTCATTTTATCACACGTGTGTATTCTATACAAAATCACCACTATAATCACGATAAAGAACTATTCCATTACTACAAAGATCTCCCTTGTGCTATTTATGAAGTCACATCCACATCCCCACCATCTCTTACCCCTAGCCACCACTAATCACTACAGTGATGAATCTTGCATTACTATAATTTTGTCACTAAAAGAAAGTTTTATATAAATGGAATAATATTAATACCACGTGCAACCTTCTGAAATTGGTTTTTTATTTTCATTCACCATAATGAGATCCAAGTTGTTACATGTATCAATAGTTTCTTTCTTTTTATTCCTAGGTAGCATTCCATGGTATAAATATATCACAATTTGTTTCGCAATTCACCTATTGAAGGACATGCTGGTTGTTTTCTGTTTGGGACTATTACAAATGACACTACTTATGAACATTCCTGTACAGGTTTTTGTCTGGATATCAATCTTCATTTCTTTGAGATAAATGCCCAGGAGTGTGATCACTGGGTTTTGTGAACTTTTTAACTATTTCTCCTTGCTGTTGAAATTATGAGTCACAAGTTTATAATTGTTGCAATACCAGAGAGCACCAATAAACCCTATCAAAGAGGAGAGGGAGTTGAATAAAAAAAAATCATTCAGTAGTGTATTAGTCCATTTTCTGTTACTGATAACAGAATACCTGAAACCGGATAATTTATAAAGAAAAGAAACTTATTTCTTAAGATATGGAGGCTGAGAAGTTCCAGCTTGAGGGGCAACATCTAAAGAGAGCTTTCTTGCTGCTGGGGACTCTCTAAATAGCCCCAGGGCAGTGTGGGGTATCATATGGTGAGGAGGCTGAGTGTGCTACCATACTAACTTGGGTCTCTTTTCCTCTTCTTATAATGCCTCCAGTTCCCCTCCCATCATAATTCATTAACCCATTAACCTATTAATCCATGAATGGATTAATCCATTTATGAGGGCAGAGCCCTCATGAACCCATCACTTCTTTAAGGCCCACCTCTCAATGCTGCTACACTGGGGATTCAGTTTCAACATGAGTTTGTAGGAGATATTCAAACCATAGCAGGTAGGATTGCAAAACTATGTCAGTCAAGATAACTATTATCATATTAGTTGTTCTAACAAACAACCCTACAAGCTCAGTAGCTCAAAACAGCAGTAGTTTATTTCTTCCTCAATTAATGCCCAGTGTGGATCAGGCAGCTCTTCTGAGTGGCTTTCTCTAGTCTGTGGCTCCTTCCATTACAAAGCCGCAGCACCTCTGCCACCTTTGCTTTTAGCTGGGTGGATGGGAGAGGGCAGGAGGGCACATGAAAGATCACTCTGGATATTGCAGGAGTCAGGCCTGGAAGTGGCATATATTGCCTTTGTCTACATCCCATTGGCCAAAACCAGTCACGTGGCCTCCACTAACTGCAAGGAAGATTAGGAAATGCAGTTTTCCTGGAAGAGGCAATGGAGCTTCTGTCTGGCCAGGATCCATCACAGAGAAGCTCTGTACCCACTGTGCGCAGCAGCTGAGAGCCAGTGGAGAGATAGACTCTGTTTTTGCTACGAAAGCATTGCAAACTGAATTTAATCTGGTTTGAGGTGCACTTTGTAGCAGTCCTTGAATCACTTTCTATGAGCACAGCTGACAGAGCTAATGCAAAGGTAGCCCCTGCATCACATGTGCCCTGGCACTTGCTGGTCAGAATCATGAGCCGTTGACACATATTCTGTATATTAGATGCCCCTGACTGGAAGCAAATGATCTTTGGGAAGTCAGGAGTGAAGAGCGGATACAGAGAGAAGAGTAGGAAATGCGTCAAGACCAGCCTCGTCAGCCTCACCTGCTGGCTCTCAAGGGTTCTGAAGCTGAAGCCTGGTTAATCTAGGGTCACCTGAGGGTCACATCCGGCCCTCTGCCTGTTTTGGTAGGGCAAGTGCGCTAAAGACAATTGTGTTCTATATGTTTAAACAGTTTTTAAAATTCAAAGGAAAGAATAACATTTTATGTCACTAAAAATTACAGGAAATGCAAATTCCCTTGTCCATAAATAAGGTTTTGTCAGGTCACGACCATATTCATTTGTTTCCATGTTATCTACGGCTACTTTCGCACTACCCGGCAGAGTTGAGCAGTTGGAACAGAGACCACGGGCGGCCTACAAAACCAAGAACACTAACTACCTGCCTCCAGTGTGCACACCCAAGAATAACCTGGACCTCATAGCCTTCCAGTAGTTTTGAAAATGCCATTAGGTTCATGGATGGCTGTGCTTCTCTTAAAACCATCTTTATTTAGTGACTTTTCAAAACTGGAAAATTAGCATTTTTTTTTAAATCCACTTCTAGCAACCTTTCATCATCTACTTGCCACAAGAACAGTCATCTCCAGGATTAACAATTTTACTGCTGAGCCGGAGGGATGATGGTATTAGCCTTGAAATCCCTCAGCACTGACCCCTGAGTCTTCAGTTCTGAAAAAGAACTGAAACACAGTCAGCTCTGCACCATCCTGAAATATTACATAACTGCAGCACAGTCATATTATGGGACTGAAAACTTTCACCATAAAAAGATTTTCCCCAGGTATGATGTGTACAAGCTTTTAACTGTATTTAGAAATCTTTAGCTTTTTAAACTTGCTTGTTCCCCTTTGAGCAGCAAGTTCAAAAGTGTCAGCAAAAAAAATCACAAAGTTTTCTTTCAAGAAAATTATTCCCATACTTTCCATGTTGTGAAATACTTCATCTTTTAAAATAAGCTGCAGGAACTCAGCTATAACACCACAATTTACAGAAATGAACAAATAGCACTTGGGTTATTTTGATATCCTCAGAGAAACACTTGAATCTCTTTTCTAACACCTTAGAAAAATTACATTTCATGCCTTCTTAACAACTTGCTAGATTTTTTTTCTCCATACCTGATTCTGTTTTAAATGTATAGTCAATAAGAGCACTGGCTTAGAAATCAGACTGCTCAGGATCCAAATTCACATCTGACACTTAACCCATGTGACTTTGAATAAAATACATGATGCTCCATGTCTCAGTTTCCTCCTCTGTAGAATGGGTCACACAGTGCTGACTTTAGAGAGTTATTATGAGAATTAAATGGGGCATGTCACAGAAAGTGCTTAGCCTAGTGCCTAGCACATAGAAAATGGTCAATAATATTATCTAATATTAATGATTATTATAGTCTCACTGTTTTACAACTGCATGGTTATCAAATATAAAAACAGCATCAGAGATAAATAGTGGTCACTTGTCAATAAAACATAAACCATCTGTTAGTGGATTAAGCAAATTCAAACAAAAAGAGCTTCTTCCATTTAGTAAGGTTATAGAGTGAAATATATTAGTTATGTGAGCAGAAATATTATACATATTAATATTAAAGTAGTTGTTTTGCATTAAGCTCTCTCAAACTCTTAGGAAATCTTAGAATTTACCTAGTTTGACCAGTGGTCTCATTAAGTTATCCTGCCCCTACTAAATTCTTCCCATGGTGTGGAAAACATTGACCCTTGGAGAAATCCATTTCAATTTGAGATTTTTTCCTTAGACTGAGTAGAAAATTGTTTCTCCAGTGCTTATATCCTTTGGACCAAGTCACACGTTTTGGAGACAAATCTCATACTGCTCACCCTTGACAGTCCTTCAAATATTTGATAGTATCCATGCTTTTCCTGAGTTAACTTCTGCTGTTTCTTCAACTATTCATCACACTATAGGATTCGTGGGGCCTTCATCTTCTTGGCCACACATCCTATTGAGTTTTAACTATTTAACACAACCCCATTTTCACAAAATACCTTCCCTAGACTCTGCCCTTTGGAAAATGAACAATTACATGGATTTACCCATCTGCGCTGCTAGATAAAAGGATTCTATATATGTTCTTAGAGCAAAATTCAAAGCAAAATTATTTGATGTTCACTGGGTTCTGAACTTCACTGGGTTCTGTTCTGCAGGTTAGAATAACATAACAACAATATGGAGAGGCACCAAGAGAAACTAGAAATTTAGGACTCAGTGCCTAGAGACTTTAAAGTTGGATGTCTTGTTTACTTAGTTCTCCATACCTCTAAATGGAGTTGAATAATATAGAACCCAGCAGTTAAATGAATGGGTTTTTTTTCTTTCCAACATTGTGTCAAGAACTGTGAAGGATCTGAGATTTTAACCTACTGTAAGCCAACAACTGAGTATCTGCCACAGTTCTGTGGATGCCGGCTGAAGACATGAGATTCCTGGGTCAGAGACAAAGGAGTGTGTCATCCAAGACACAGCAAGCAGCCTGAGCCTCATGTTCCAGTTGTTTCCACTTGATCCACATCCCATGGGGGCGCTGGTGGAACAGCACACATGGATGCTGAGTGTGTGGTGGGTTTGATTACAGCTGAGAAACCTCGGGCTTCAAAATCCTCCCATTTCTTATAACAGGCTGTAAGCAAGGTTACCCAAATTTTTCCCCAGAGGGAGACATAATCTTTATTAACCTGGACACAAATAAGCCTCCCCTCTGCTTCAGAGAAAGGTGCTATTTCTATTTTCCATGGTTGTTCCCTATACAAACATCCTCGAAAAGAGAGTCTAGGACAAAAGCTGTCAGGGCCTCTGTTCCGCAAGATGTGCGAAGCATAAAAGATGCATGGAGACCATCTCCCAGCACACAGTAGGCTGCTATTAGGGGGAATACTGACTTCTCCAGAACATTCAACCAATCAGTATTTACTGAATGCCCGCTGTGTGCACAACATTCCTCTAGGTACTGTGAAGGGTAAAAGGTCCATGGTCTCTGGATTCCAGGAATTTAGAATGTATCAGGGACTACCCAGCCAGAACAATAGGGAACAATAGAAGATAAACTACAGCTAAATTAGGGATGATCCACTGATTCACACAAATAAATATTAGATGCTCGGTGTGAGCACTAGCATTTAACGAGTGCCGACGGTATGCCAGGCACTAATCTAAGCACTTTGCACATATTAAGACAAGGATGCGAAGTAAACCCTAGTATTACTGCCCCTTTTATAGATGTGGAAATAGAGGCACAAGCACACCAGTAGCTTGTCCATAACCACACAGCTAGGAAGTCACGTTTGTGCCCAGACGTGGGCTCAGGAGCCACAGATTATCCCAAACACAAAACTACCTGCCTCATCACAGACACTGACCCCAGCCAGAACTCTAAAGTCAGGCCAGGGACATCCCTGTCTCCACAAAGCTCTAGCCTCTAAAGGGGACACTTACTAGTGACCATTAGCTTGATGAAAGAGGGAAGGGAGGGACATTACTGCAAAGCAGCCCAGCTCAGAAGTGGTTGCAAGAGTCAGGCAAGCAGTGAGGACAGCCTGAGCCAAGGAGAGGGCGGGGAGAGGGCCCAGAAGAGGGACAGTGGAGACGTGATGTGTGAGAGGGGCGAGTAACTGGAGGTCAGAGGTGAAGGAGAAAGACCTGTCTAGGCGGACCCCAGTGTCTGGATGGGGCCCCGTGTGCCTGCATGTCACTGGCCAAACTCAGTGAAAGCAGGAGGAAAGGTGGATTTGGGGAGAGGGCATTGACTCCATCTGGGGCATGCCCAGTTTGAGGTAACTGTGTGATGTCCAAATCGAATGCCGAGTAGACCCAGAACAAGGACAACAGTCGCCACCATAAATGTGTGTGATTTGGCCCAAGGTGCCTATGGAGCATGACAAGAGTATAGAACCCAACCGGAGGAAGGAGAACTCGAGCAAGCCCGCGGTGGTCAGGGATTGGACAGGCATCGGTGTGTGGGTGGCCTTAGTGCATCAGCCTGGGGAATGGGGCGTACTGGGCAGTGGGAAGAGCCTAAGGGGGAAAGGACGGGTGTCATGCTGTCATTGTTTATAATTCTGGGTCCTGGTAACTGGATGGGTCTTTGTTTCCTAAGTGCTCAGGAGGGTGGAGGTGTGCAGGTTTGAAGGCAGAAGCCAGGACAGTCTCACGTATGGAGTGTGTCCCATAGAGACTTGAGGGGTGGGGAGAAGAGAGGTATCAATGTGGGATTTGAAGTTTGCTGCCAGCATGTATAACTGATCTCCCTCATCCATCGTCCTTATAAAATGTAGATTTGTTGCCAATGCTGAGCTCCTTCAAGGTGATCTGGGGTGAGAACAGTGGCTGCAGACAGGAGCGCCAACACCTGGTGATGCCGTGAGGATGCTGTCTGGGAGCCTTGCAGCACATGCCGGATCACATCATTGCCCCAGCCGGGAGCCAGGTGCCCTTGTGACCACCAGCGTGTCGGACATCACTCCAGGGAGGTAGATCTACACTGGCAGGAGCTGTGGCATGCTACCACTTCAAAGTCAGAGGGAGGTTGCGGTGACTAAGAGCCACTGTCCAGCTGTGGGGGACATGCACAGTGCAGGAGGGGCATTTCAGACAGAGTCCAGGTCAGCCTCACAGGAGTTCTAAAACTGGTAAGCGTAAAAAACTCCCTTGGAAAGTGGCAGACTCCAGATGAATGTTTAAACAAGCCTCAAGAGAAGTCAAATCTCTTAAGAATTGAGAGTCTTTTCAGGGAGGGAGAAAGCAGATGTTGGCAGACAAGTTTGGCCTGTTGAAGGGTCTCAGCCTCGTTGGCTCAGGGATGGTCTACCACCGGCAAGCACTGGGGAACCCTGATCGGGGATATAGGATGCTCTGGAAGCTGGAGACAGAGACCTGGAGTCAGTTCTATGCACCAGAAGGGAAGAACTTGAGTAAGTTGGGAGAATATGATATTTAAAATAATAACAGAAGTTTTAGAGAGGCAATAGAAATTCATGGGAAAATTTCGGGGTCTGGCACCGTGGGAGAAAGGGCAGGAAAGATTTCAATACACAAAAGAGGCATCGTCTTGGGCTCGACTGGACCCTTATCATTCCGCAGAGGCCAGATGACAAGGTACCTGCCTTCAGGGGGCCTGGGCCTCGGAGTGTATGGGAACTTGAGCCAGGCCTAGATGGTAGGGCCTAGAGCTAAGAGGGAAACCCAGGTCTGCCTGATTCCAAAAGCCCATGTTTTCCCACCAAACCATCTGGCCTAGGCCAAGAATCGGTGCCATCATGTAGTGGAAAGGACACATGCATGCATCACAGTGGGCTCTAGGAGTGGGGAGGGTGAGGGCAGCTCAGAGCCCTGGGCACCCAGGAGGGACTCCAGAAGGAACAGGGGGCAGAAGGAAGCTGGCAACACTGAGGACATCCAGCCTTGGGCTGATGCAGGCTCTGTCCCCACTCTGTCACCCCTCGTCTTTCCTATCCCTCTGCCCCAAGGAGAGCTGAGTTAAAAGAAACTCAAGTTCACATAAACTTTATACCTTTATCCAAGCAGGGACACTGATATTTCAAAGACCTAAAAGTCACTCTTCTAGGCCATGGGCAATGTCAGTGACAAGACAAGAAATGAGGACCCCTGACTCCTAGGGTCATGCACCTGCCCCCCAAACCTTATTTCTTCTGGAGTCACAATTCCATCAGGATGGTGAACTCACTGCAGGCCATTTATATACCATTCATCAGGCCAGTGTGTCAAGACTTTTTAAAGGTTGAATATTTCCCTGTTTGCTTTTCAAACTAAAGGTAAGAATGCATACCTGGTAGTTAGGCAAAAGTTAAGACTGAGGCAATAGACTGCATTTTAATTGCTTTAATAGTATTTATATAGGCCAAGGAAGTGAGGGCCATAAAAACAAACAGTGAAAACACCTGCAGGAGCTCTGCTGTGTGCCAATCTGCTTAAAGGGACTTGCTGTGGGTTTTCCGGCTGCTTTCCACGTCTAGCTGCACATCACTGATATCTCAGCAAAACCAATTCAAACTCAGTGAGCCTTTTAAGTGGTTTTTCAGCTTATTCTACTGTGTCCTCTTCCAAACGTAGTGTATGGTTCCTGGTTTGATGTGCTCATTCAGTTTATCATTGCAATATTTAAATTATTTTTCCTTTCCTTCACCCCATGCTCTGGCCAGTGATTTGGAAACATACAGGATTTTTCCTGGAGGAGAAACAATATTCTTTGTATTTTATTGGTAAATGAGAACTAAATGATAAGCTTTAAAAATGAAAGTATGTCTCCAAAATTGTGTAACAAGGGACATATTCAGTGGACTATTTTTCTTCACCTGACCTACGGGGGCTCATTGCAGTCAAAGCCCTCTAAGGAGAAAGTGGCTACATTCCCACCAAATACATGCCCAGGAGTCAGGGGAGGGACCCTATATTCCTTTCTTAAGAGGCTTCTGGGCAACTAATCTAATCTCTCATCTAAAACACACTCAAGATTCATCTAAAGTTTTGTCAAATATGTTTTGAATGATCTGAGACAACAGTAGATCATGCTCCCACAGATGAGGTAAAGTAATAATTGCTTAACTTCTTAGAATTCCTGTCCTCACATATTTCCTAAAGGAAATAGAGCATACAAAATACAAACATCAGAAATAACAGTAAATTCTTAACACTTGAATAGAAATTTCTCCTAATTTGACTCCTTAAAATGATAACTTGGTTTTTATGTACTGCCAGAAGAAAAATGCATCCTGTTTGGTGTTAGTAATCACATTTTCTGACAAAATTTCATTGTCATTTAGTCATTTGGCATCTATTCCAACTAGTTCAAGTAACTACATCATTTAAAAATATACTGTTAAAGAAAAAATTGATAAGGACAGCATAGTCCATAAAACAGCTCATTTTCTAGTGTTTAATCTTAATTAAATCTGCTAGTCTTCCTGAATGAACCATTTAACATAACCAAAAGAGAGAAGTAATATTTATTTTTGCCAACTATTGGCAGATTATTTGATTCTAAAATAATTACTTATTAAAAGATGTATATGAGGGTAGTGTGTGTGTGTGTGTTCACATGTGTGTGCTCATGTGTGTGTTTGTATAAATTGACTATAGTGGCTAGATTCACGGCTGTACCTCTAAATGGAGGGAACTCTAAGTTCTCTTGTGGCCCTTCTGCCCCTGTTAGTCTCTACACAGTAGAGAGAAATCACTTATCACTTGGCCAAAACCAGGAATAAGAATAATTTTCCATATAGTGGGCAAACAGTTGACATTAAAATAATAATAATAATTATGGACCAGGTGCAGTGGCTCATGGCCTGTAATCCTAGCACTTTGGGAGGCCAACGAGGGAGGAGTGCTTGAGGCCAGGAGTTCGAGACCAACATGGACAACATAGTGAGATCCCCATCTCTACATGTCTCTAAAAAACAAACCTAAAAAATTAGCTGGGTGCAGTGGTGCACATCTGTATTCTCAGCTGTTCTGGAGGCTGAAGCAGGATGATCACCTGAGCCTGGGAGTTTGAGGTTACAGTGAGTTGTGATAGGGCCACTGTACTCTACCCTGGGTGATAGAGTGTGACAATGTCTTTAAAAAATAATAATAATAATATTATCAATTATTAAAACAATTGTCACAGATCATGCTTTATACTAAATATTAATTTCTAGACACATATAAATAGCAACATTATCTACTAACCTTATAATCAACATAGTTCAATAAATAGTAATAAGACAGTACTATAATCATATACTAGGAATGAATACATCAATAGTGCTGCTACAATCCTGCATTTTTATTTATTGTAAGTCCTCTGAAAATAAGCACTGTGTCAATCTCAACACTGGACCCTGACTTCCCTACCCAAGACTGAAGTGCCAAAACATTTTGGTAATCGTAGAGGATCTTTGGCTATTTTTAAGGAAACATTAACTCTTTTGAAGACATACAGTTTCCTACAAATTCTGGAAGCACATTTCAGAGTGCTCTGATATTAGGGGTATCTCTTCATGACAAAGGCCACCCTGAGATGTCATTACACACCTTTCTGTGAAAGTCTCAGTGTGGATGTGTTGAGTGGTGTTCAAGTTCTGCTGCTGGGCTTCCCTGAGTACATAACTGCTCAGACTATCTTCATGTACCCAGTGACAGAAAAAGAACACCTCGTTCTCCTTGTCCTGTCAGCCACAAGCCTACCAATTGACCAATCTACAAATTGTACCAAGAGGATTTTCACATTGTCCCTGAGTTTAACAGCTGTTCCCTGATGGCTGAGAGCAGCAGTCCCCAACCTTTTTGGGACTGGTTTCATGCGAGACAATTTTTCCACAGACTGGGGCTGGGAAGGGCATGATGAGCAATGAGGGGCAGCTGTAAATACAGATGAAGCTACAGGTCCGCAGCCCGCGGGGTGGGGACCACAGGTAGCGAACAGAAGCGCATCTCAAACAATGTAGAGTTAGCAGCTACTGAAGCATGACTTCATAGAACTTCTTTCAAAGCACTTATCTTAGTTTGGGTATCCCAATTTTGTTTCAACTCTTGTAATTTTACAGGAACCAGGAAGAGAGCTACAACAAAGACTACAACAAAACAGAAATTTACACTTTTCCTCTTTGTCCTAGATAAAGAGTTCATTGTTAGATACGTTTGTTGCCTTTACAAAGAGACTAGTTATTTCACTGCTACGAAATGTGAGCAATTCTGAAACTAACACCATATTGACCTCACTGCTAGAAAACAATGAAATGAGGACTTGTGGGCTACCCTGGTCAGGGAGTTCTATCTAAGAATAAAGGGCTATATCGGATTGAAGTGCCCTCTCAAAGAAATTATCCTACACTTCAGGCTTATTAATTGTTTTGCTTTAAGATGCTTATGATTAACAAGTAGCAGGATATATCAAGAAAGTATTTTGAATTACATTCTTTCAAAAATTAAGGAAAAGCATCTATAATGGTTCTCCATTAAAATGTAATAAATTAAGAAGCAGCATAGAGAAGTGGTGAGGAATAAGTGTTTTGCATCACACAGAACCTGGGGTTTGTACCCTGGCTTTGCTATGAACCAGCTTTGTGACCCTGGATAATTATTTAAGCTAAGACTCAGATTCCTCAGATGTGAAATAGGAGGAAGAAGAAGAATGCCTTTTTCATAGTTTTGATGCCTGGCAGAGAGCAGTACTCAATTAGTGTCCATTGGGATTATTGTATTTATTCAATATTTAACTAACATTCACTTACTTACAAAACATTAACTGAGAATCTGCTGTGTGCCAGACCCTCTTTTAGAAGCTGAAGACCCAGCGTGAAGATGACCATTTCCGGCGCCTGCTGCAGCCAGGCACTTTGCCCACTGTTTCCCCTGCACTGACACACTTCAAACTCAGTGGTATGAATATTCGCATTTTACAGATGAAGAAGCTGAGGAAAAAGTTAAGCAGCAATGAAGGATGGAGGCAAGATTTGAGCCTCGGTGCTCCAGCAGGAGAGCTTGCATCCTTCACCACGGTGCAAGTTCAGTTCGTGAGCCAGCGAATGAGCAAGTGAATGAACGAGTAAATCCACAGACTGATGCTGGCTATGAAGACAATGAATCAGGATAAAGGACGAAGGATAAGAGAATGACAAGGGACTGGGGGGAGTGGAGGTCAGTGAAGGCCTCTTTGAAAAGGTGATGTCAGAGCAGAGATCTGGGTGTCATGAAGGAAAGAGCCAGGCTAAGGCCCGCAGGAGCAGCATTTTAGGTCAGGGAACAGCATTCCGGGTCAGGGAACAGTACTAATGGGTAAAGGCCCTGCAGCAAGCATAAGCTTCATGCGAAAATTAAGTTTCTTTCTAAATTTTCTCAGGGTCTCCATGCCTGCCCTGTTCCCTGCCTCTTTCCCCATTACCCTTCTGAATGGCTTTATGTTCTTCACAGTTCCCCATTCTGTGTTCTCTCATTGCCTTCTCTTGCTAATTTCCTACATATGGAGGAGCATGAGCGTAAAAAGAAAGGATCAGAAAAAAAGGGAATGGAGGGAAAGTAGAGAAAATACTAAAGGAAGACTCAGGATAGGACCTGCTACAGTGGATGCTGCTATTGTCATATAATTGGTTGGAATTTGTAAAACTAGAACCCATCAGGGACTCTATCCTCCCTGTCCCCTTCTCCCCTTGCTAATAGCCCAAAGATAAGTTTTGTGCTCACTTGTAGTAGCTTTTCTTAGCACAGGTTTTCTGATACAGGTAATCCTTCAACCCCCATAACTTTATTACTTGAGACTTATTGATTGGATCTGTAGTTCTTTTTACATGTTACAACTCATCATTTTGGGATATAGTTATATCATTTAAATGAACAGGTAAAAGCAATGTAGTAATTATTTGCAAAACAGATACTATAATTTCCCTTATAGTTGCATGGGTAGTGCCTCCCACACTGACTCTGAGCTGGGGTGCCACCCATTTCTTTGGGTCCTGGAGGCTCTTTTACCCCACGTGAACAAGCACAAGGTAGGCTCGTGGTGGAGGGAGATGTTCCAGCCTTCCAGCTGACCCCACCAGATCTGGAAGTAAGGCCATCCTGAACCCTCCAGCTGCACCTGAGCTGGACCAGACCAAAAGCACTGTCCAGACAGGTTACAGACTGGTGAGAAGTACTGGATGTTTGTTTTATGACACTAAGTTTTAATGTGATTTGATGCAGCAAGAGTGGATAAAAGGAATAGCACTTTCTCCAGGTAAGCTCTGGAGAGTAAATACACTGCCATATTCTAAAGTATAGTCTTAAACTGCTTAACTTCTCACTGATGTAACCTGCTCATAACTTTTACTAATGAACTTCCTTGAGAATATAGGAAGGCAGCTTATTAAATGTGAAGAAGGCAGAAAATTGAAAATGAAAGAAGTAAGACAGGCTTTTGAAAAGCCAAAATAATAAAATACATCCAAGTTGAAATTTATTAATATGGAATATGGAGTTTTATATTTTGGTCTATAATATGTAAAGCATAAGTACAGCATGGTTTCCCATGTCTTGGTTGAGGTATCTGCAGAAAAACATTTAGGGTGAATTCTCTCCCTTGATGCACAGGAGATGAAGAAAAAACACAAAGAAATATCAGGGTTGCCTGTAGGACATGATTGGGTATTGTATTAGAGTTGGCTAACTGCTCTAATAAACAGATCTCACATTATTTAATTTATGACACACAGAGAGGACCGTTTCTTGCTTACAGAACACAGCTGGAAAGGTGAGCAGATTGGGAGAGTGCCCCTTTTCCAGACAGTCCAGGAGTCTGGGCTGACAGAAGCTTTCCATTTCAGTGTGTGGCTTCAATGTCCCTTGGAGGTCTTCTCTATTTCAACCATGCAGAGGAATAATTAGCATGAGGGACTCTGATGGCAGGTGTTAATGTGGCTTTGAAATAGCCTCACTTCCTCTCTCATTCCATGGGCTAGAGCTCACATGACAATCCAACTTTAAGGAAGACTGAGAACTCTAGCTCTAAAACTGCAATGAGATATCACTTATCTCCAGTAAGAATGGCCTTTATCAAAAAGTCCCCAAACAATAAATGTTGGCGTGGTTCCGGAGAGATAGGAACACTCCTACACTGCTAATGGGACTGCCAACTAGTTCAGCCTCTGTGGAAAGCAATTTGGAGATACCTTAAAGAGATACAAGTAGATCTACCATTTGATC
>VBSM01001124.1:6152413-6219776 GCA_008086735.1 Cheirogaleus medius
GGGCATGGGCAATACACATAACCGTAATATTTGTACCCCCATAATATGCTGAAAGAAGAAAGGAACGTGGGATCTGAGGAGCACTCAGCTTTTTCCAGCCCAGCAGCTCTTAAGTGAGCACACCTGCCTGCCATTCCTAATCATCCTACTCTCCTGACAAACCCACCCTTTGCCTGCCCCATCCCCTTCACTTTGAGTGAGCCACTGCCATTAATGCTCACAAGATTATAGTCTTCAGGTGAGCTGCAGAGAAAAAACTGCTAAGATCCATTAACTTGGGGAACTTTATTCAGTAAAAATCAATACTGTGGATGACTGAAAACTAGCAAAAAGGCTCATTAATATCACTATAACGTCCAGAAGGAGAGAGATGCAAGACTCACTCTTCACTGATTTCCTCAAACACAAAGTATTGCATTCAGTTGTTTGTATTGCACCCACACAGGCTAAGGAGGGGCCCAGAGCCATATAAAGAGAGTTAAAAGAATCGGAGTTCTTCAGGTAAGAGCAAAGAAGGACCAACAGAGAGGCCATAATTGTCTCTAAATGCACATTTTTTAAACAAAGCTTTTTCTGTCTACAAAAAAGAGAAAAAAGAAATTTTACCCATATATCCATCTCCCAAAGACAAGCACTGTTCTTATAACTTTTTAAAATAGTTCCTTCAGGATTATTTTCCATGCATAATCTTTCTAAATATTCATGCATTTTATCAATCTTTCTAATTTCTGTTGTGCTTTTGTCATTTATAAGGACATGAGCATTTATTCATGTTTTTAAAAACTCTTCATAAATACCATTTCCTTACAATACATTGCTTTGCTGTGAAGACACATTATAGCCACTGACTGCTGAACATTTGACTGCTCCCAAATTTTACTATTATAAATATCACTGGAATGCATATTTTTATGCAGAAAAAAGTCTTTTGCAATTCATTAAATCAAAGCACTGTCTACATGCATAAAGTTTCCTCACAGGTATTGCTAAATTGCTTTCCAATGTTTTTCTCCCACTGGTAAGTGGATAAGAGTCCATATTTCACCAAACTCTCTCCAGGAGTTTATATTACTTTAAAAGATATTTTCTAATAGAAAATTCATATCTCATTATTTTAATCTGCATTTCTTTGATAATTAGTGAAATTGAACAGTTTTCTAAGATTATTAATCACTTATATTCCTACATTTGTGAATTCTTTTTCATGTAATTTAGCCAACTGTCTAATCAGAGTCTTGGAGTTTTTCTTATTAACTTATATGATATAACTATACCAACTTTTTAGCATATCTGTCCAGTTTTTTTAAGTTTCTTTGCCTTTGTTATTTTTATTCACAACTATTTCTATATAAGTTTTAAATGTTAAGGTACTCAAAATTATTAGACTTTTATATTTTCTGCCAATGTGTTTTAAACTTAGAAAGTTCTTTCCAATTCAGAGTAAATAAATATACATTGATCTTTTTTTCTAGTTTTTTGGAGGTGTTTTGTTGTTGTCATTCTTGTTGTATTATTTGTTTGTTTTTATATTTAATTCCTTAATTAAACTGTAAGAGTATTTTGGAAGTTCTGGGTAAAATAAAGCTTTAAAGTGATTTCCCCAAATAATGACCTTTAAATATTTAAATAGATGCCATGTGCAGGTGTGGGTTGGAGAATTAAATTGGCTTTGCATGGCTTAAAGAGAGAGAATTAGAACCAGTGGGTTAAGTTATAAATTATTGGTTTCATTAAAAAAATAACATTCTAAGTGGTGGTGATATTCAAAATATTAAACCACTGCTATGGTGTGTGCTCCAAACATCCAAGTCAATGCCAGCTGCAAAGACCTGGCAATGACCTTCAGGTGTGACAGGATGAATCTCAGTCCTGGTTAAAACTACCTGAATATGAGTGAGCCAACTTGGGGTTAACGGTTCAGTGACCATATGCCTCAGCCCAGGAGAGTCCTGGTTTATGCCTGTTGTCCAGGCACGATTTATTCTTTGATGCTTTTTTTCACTTTTAATACTCTCCCAATTTAGATGACCCTGGTTAAAGGGTACTTCCTCAATGAAGGTATTCAGCTAAGGTGCAGTGACCAACTTGGGAGTGGAAAAAGGAATTCTATTAATAGCATTTTATTGTGGAGTGCGCTGGGGGTTTCCCAGGTCCTGTTGTCAGATCCTTATAGCCATGGTGCATCAGCTGTGCCTTGGGCCCTGCATCCTTTCCACAGCTTGATGAGCGCTTGTGGAACTGCATATATGCTTATACATTTCTCCAGCTGAGTTCCTTTATAACATGTAACATTGTTGGTTTTACTTCTGCTAACATCCCCAGCTGGTGCCCAGCATAAGGCAAACACAGTATGTCTTGGTTGTGGTCTTCTGGAAACTACACAAAGGGTTGACTATCCACAACACACATACCACCACCCTACTCAAAGTGGGGGAAGTGGGAGACATCCCCACTGGGGATGGAGAAAAGTCACCTGGTTGGGGTTGGATTGTCAGCAACTGTGAGATTTACATGGCTTATGCCACGTAGATGGAGTGGTAGAGCCACCATTAAAGGGGATGTAATCCTGTCCCTTAAAGAGTCTCAGAGTCTGTAAGTCCTCTTGAGCCCTGAGAATAATCAAGAAGACACAAAAGAGTTCCCATATCATCTCCAGACAATATTCCAAGTGGCTGGGGCAGTCTGGCCACTCAGCTTTCCACTATGCAGCATAACACCCAAGGGCTTTTGGGGATAAACACGTACGGCAAAAGTGTGACAACACATAGAAAGAGAATTAAGCCCCTCTGAGTATACCATATCCAATAAAAGGAAAAATTAAAGATAGTTCATTTTAATGATGAAGTATTTACATCAAAGTAGTTGAATAAAATCCTATATTAGGTAAGAGGGACTGGTCAACTCAGGACCTTCAGCACAGAAAGAATTTTCTAGACTGGCCAATAAAATATGCCTGACCCAATTTTGAATTAGGGCTCTGGGGAATCAGGTTCACATCTGCAACAGAGCAGACCTCACCAAGACTCTACCTATGAAATGGGACAGCTTATATCAGACTCTGTCTTCCTTAAGAGTGCTTGAGGTTCTGACATGGCTATATTCTGGGAGTCACGGGAGTCCCAGACTGAAAGGGGCGGCCTTGCAACAATGACAGGAAAATATCTAATCCTACAATTTCCCAGTAACAGTTAAATATCAATCCCATGAGTTCTCTCTCTAACGGGCACCCTGCAGGAGTTCTGATTTGCACAACTTCTGGAAGGGGCTGAAGGGACAGAAAAGAGATGTAAATCTCTCTCTTTCAAAACTGTTTTCTGAGAATCTGTTTTTACAGATTCCTGAGTAAACAGTAGAAGAAGGAGCTACAGATTCATCCACATCTGGAGGACAGACTCACACCTCCTGTGATAATCTCTTCTCCAAGGAAAGGCAGGAAAACAACTCTTGGACTTTGACATCCTTGTAGTTTTTGTTATCTACCTTCTGCTGCTTTTGTTATCATCTGACGGCCATCGCTAGTTTTTTCTTCTCTTTGTCCCCCTTAAAAGCAGCAAGACACTTGGCCTTGCTGCTGGCATCCTCTTCTCTTTCTTTGGGATGCCACGCAGTCTGGTCTCCCTGCTTTCTTCCTCCCACCCCCACTCTCTCTTTCTCTCTCTCTCTCTCTCTCTCTCTCTCTCTCTCTCTCTCTCTCTCATTCTCTCTGTCCTTCTAAAGGATAAAATAAACTTTTTTACTTTTATATATCTTATAATAATTTCTGCATGAGAAGTCTTTCTCCACCCACACTGTGAGCACCTACCAGCCTTTCCACCCTAACACAATATGCCCTTTCTGCAAAAATGCTGGCTTGAGTTAACCTGAGAAGGGCCTTCCAGTTATTTTGGCTCCTTTGGCAATGTGTAAATGTGAGATCTTGTAAGCAATGCTACAGTTCTTTAGGACCAATAAATTCCTAAAGGGAGAAGATGCAGATAAGTATTCCCAAAATGTAGTCCAGACCTCTGCTTGAGGGGAGGAGAGTAGGGCCCTATTGGTTTACAAGGAGCCCATGTGCTTTCACGATGGGCTTTGTCCTCTTATTCAGGGCATTTTAATAGAACATCTCCACTGGCATTGCCAACATATGTTGGAAATGCTGCCAAGTCCAGCTTTTCTCCGCCATCTGCAGCTTACTTTCTTTTCCACTTCAAGGGTTTTCCAGGGGTTGACAAGGTAGAAAAATATAACTCTCTGGCTGCCTCATTCCAGCCCCCCTTGAGTCTCCTGTATTATAGTTCCAAAAGCAGGAAATAATGATAAAGCTGCCACTTGGACCCACTCTTCTCTCACATGGCAATGCAAAGCACACAGGTCCTGTTGTTCTCTTGTGTTTACGGCAAGTATTTTCCAGGAAGACACAGGAATCTGCAAAATGTACGCTGGAAAATTACTTTGGGGCACTTGGTTCCACCCTCAGCATATCCTGAACAGTGGCCACATTTCTTTGTGGAAATCATGCCCAAGTACACTGAAAGACAGCATGTCCTTGAACATCACAGCCTTGACACTCAGAGAGATAAACATCCACAACCCAGCCCCAACTTCTCTACCCAGAGATAAGTATGAAACTGCAGGATCGCCTAGGTGGTGCTGCAGTGGCAGATCAACAGAAATCTCAGGAGTTTCAACACATAAAGTTGTGCTCATTCAAAGCCTTCCAGGAACCCATCTGCTCTGTAGGGCAGATGCTTTTCAAGCAGTGATACAGGGATCCTGCCTGAGTTGATTTTATCTGAGGCTGTGTCTTCTCAATGTGGCCAAGCCAGTCAACACAGAAGGGAACGTGGAAGCTGGAGGTTGCTTAGAAGCTTTATGGCCCATGACAGGACGGGCATAGCTCAGCTCTCCTCATTCCAAGGGCCAGGACCAGTCACATGGTGCCAGCTTAACCACTGTGGGGAAACTTCCCCTTTCCCCCCAAAAGTCTGCTGAAAGGTCAACTTACAATTAAGGTAGATTAATAAGAAAAAGAGGTTTATTTGCCATGCACACAAAGGGTACCACAGAGTGATTACCCAATATGCTGGTGGGGTCCAGAAATTTATACACCCTCCTTTAAGAGGGGAGGGGGAGATGAGGAATATAGGTAATTCTGTTTCGGGGCAATAAATGGTTGCCAGGGAGAATGAATACCTGGGAGAATGAATGAATGGATGGGGGAAACAGGTTGACTTGTAAATGATCCTTTTTGCAAACTGAATTAATCTGAGAGACAGGTATTATATTTAACATGATTTGGGCCGGGTCTGGTTGCATTCTTGATCTTCTTTCCTGCAATATGTTGAGTTAACAGGGAGGGGAAGGGAAGGCGATTGTTCTTTCTGATGGGTCCGTGTAGTTTATGCAGATGGAGGGACAGCCCCTTCCAAAGCCTGCTGATCATTAAGGGCCTTTAATTCAAAATACTCTTTATACCAAGAAGTCATGTTTTGGGGTGAAATTTCCTGAGCTCCTTCACAGCACGGGAGACTAGGAAGTGGAGGGCAGCACCTGGATGTGTGAATAGCATTAAACGTCTCTGCTGTAACCCTTTTCTACATCCTGGAAAGCTGGAGGAAAGACTGTCCTTCAGGAGTGTCCAATTTATTATAGTAATATTAGACTTTGATGCACAATACTCATATTCTGTGCAATACCAGATGATTCAGGGATGCAGGAGGGGAAAAAAAGATGGCAATGTTCAATAGTTAGAATTATGGCCTTTTGACACCCGCTTTCTAAACTCAATTACATTCATTTATATCTCCCATTATAAATGATATATTTTATTGGTTTTCCTAATCTCCTTTATTCTTTGTAGAGATGTTTAACAGTCATCAAAGTTTATTATAATGTACTTGTTAATGTTTTCAATTTAATTCAAGCATGAAGTGGGGTTTATGATATTTCTACAACAAAATTCATTATTAATTGTTTCTCCCACCCAACACTCTTGTTTTCCCTGTTATGTTTAATTAAAAATCCATTTGAAACACAACCATAGCCTTACAAATATTTCAAAAACTCTACACTGCATGAGAAATGCATGAATCATTTCTCTAGATTGCATCATTCTCTCATTGTAACACTATGCTTTTTTATTATTTAGCACTTAAGAATTCAGGGGAAAGATTCATAAAGTTCATTAATCAGTTCACATTTAATCATATCTTTATAATTTTAGAAGGGTATATGTGCTTTATAAAGTAGATCATGAGCTTTCAGTAAAAATTACTTACACTACTTTCAGGCCAAATTGAGACTATAAAGCAATGATCCTTAAACAGCACCAAGCTGATTTGATAAAAAATTAATAATATGTCAAGTAAATGATAAGATTAACAATTACTTGCCTTCTTTTCTTAGTGAATCTTTTCCTATCTCTACTTGAAAGGCTGTTAGTTCACTCAAATTTAAAACAAATTTAAATGCTTCAATAATAAGAGCATTTCTAACTACTCATCTGGGTATAGTTGTGAAGTACTACATTATTGCTCAAATATATACAATACCAGTTGAATTGGAAAGTCATATTTTGGTGTTCATGAGAAGAATAATAGACTTAATATACTTTGTCCTACAAATCAGCTTAGAGGTGGGTTTAAAGATTCTTTGATGCCTAAATCTGGCTTCCCCTAGCACCTCTACCCTTACCTGCCTTGAAAAACTTGCTCTTTCCAGAAAGAATTGTTTAAAAATTTTAAAAGGCTTTTATTCCTAAGACATTCTTTTCAGTTTTTAAACTTACATTGTATTTTTTGTCTCATTAAGTAAACAAAGAGAATTTAGCTAAATGTTTTTTAAATATAAATTTTTCCAGTGGATAATATGCAAATCAGAAGCAACCTTCCTAATGAAATAGTAATGAACATTGAGAGTTAAGAATTCTGAATCTCAGAATCAATGGTCTAGATCAAATACACTTACGCATTCAGAAAGTCAGTAAGTTGCATTGAAAGTAAAAAGCCTACTAGCCGGAAAGGGTGAAGGGATATTGTTGCCAGTTCAGGGGTCAAGACGAGTCCAGGAAGTCTACAGGGCAAGGTTAGGACATGAGATCAAAAGTGTAAAGCTGTAGGACTTCCCAAGGCCAGTGGTTGTGGTGATAGCCAAGACACATGGGAGTAGCTTCCACCACCGCAGACGTGAAGGCTTCTACAAAAAGCAACTTTGCTCTCCTAGACTGACTGTCTTATGTGGTCCAAAAATGTTTTGTTTAAAGGACACTTCCTGCATGAGTGACTCCAAAAGAAATCTTTCTCTGAGTTCAGGAGCTCCTGATCTCCAGGCTGCTTCTCACTGGAGCTGACTTCTGAGGATCGTCCCGCCATACACAGCCTGGCATGCACCAATGTCACTAGAAGCTAACTTACCAGGGCAAATCAGTGTCGAACAAACATCCCTATATTAAGAATGAATACATTCTAAAACTGGTAGAGCCAGTTGAAAAATTCAGAAGTTTATTTGTGAGACAGACACAAATAACCCAATAAGTAAAAAGATCCTGACACAGACGTTGGCAGGGCACGTCTGCCAGTCAAGAAGAAAAAATGATTCTTGACGTGGGAGGTTTACGTGCTAACCAGGTGTTTCACTTTAGCCATTCTTAGACTTTCACCATTTTTCTATGTTTATTATTCTTGTAGAGACTACTGGAAAGAAAAAGAAAAATGCCCTGGGTTTTCAGCACTATTTTTTAAAAAATTGAAATATTTTTACTGTGACTGCTGATCTGGGCCTGTCACACGCACCTGGCCTCTGTCTTGCTTCACCACCTCATCCCCCAGCTCTGGGACAGCACATCTCTTTCACAGATCTGGTACTGCAGGTCCTGAATTAGTATGCCTGTCCAATGGTGAGGAGAAATATTTAGATTCACGGAAGCAGTTATGTTTAAAAATGGCAAAACATGGTCCCCAAAGTAATAACTGACTTTGATAAAGATTAGAATTAAATCCTGCCGGTCTTCAGTTAAAATCATGTTAAGTCGGCCTACTGGGAAGTATTGCTATAATAAACAGTGAGGTCCAAGCCATCTGCTAAACCCGTAACTGTTAGACATAACAACTGCCTTCCTACCCTTTTCTGCCTTCCTTTCTCTATCCCTCCACTTTGCCTTTCTTCCTTCCCTCCATGTAAACAAAACATGATGTACACACAAATACAAATATATATAAATATAATAGATTTTATTTTATAGAGCATCTTTAGGATCATGGCAAAATTTAGGTCCAGAGATTTCCCATATACCACCTACTCCCACATATGCTCAGCTTCCCCTAGTATCAACATCTCCCACCAAGGTGGTACATTTGTTACAATTGATGAACTTACATTGCTGCATCATTACCACACAGAGTCCATAGTTTATATTAGGGTCGACCCTTGGTGTACATTCTATGGGTTTAGACAAATGTACAATGACATGTATCAACCATTATAGTATAATACAGAGTAGTTTCATTGCACTAAAAGTCCTCTGTGCTCCAATTATTTATTTCTTTTTCCCATCCAATCCCTGGCAACCACTGATATTTTTACTGTCTCAATAGTTTTGCCTCTTCCAGAGTGTCATATAGTTGGAATCACACTGTATACACATAGCTTTTGCAGATTAGCTTCTTGCACTTAGTGATACACATTTAAAGTGCCTCCATATTTTGATAGCTTCACAGTTCATATGTTTTTAGTGATAGTCCATTGTCTAAATGTATCATATTTATCCATTCACCTACTGAAGGACATCTTGATTGCTTCCAAGTTTGGGCAATTATGAAAAAAGCTACTATGTGCATCTATGTGCAGGTTTTTTGCATGGTCATAAATTTTCAGCTACCTTGGGTAAATACCAAGGAGTTTGATTGCTGGATTATATGGTACGAGTATGGTTAGTTTGTAAGAAATTGCCAAGCTGTCTTGCAAAGTGGCTGTGCCATTTGCATTCCTACCAGCAATTAATGAGCATTCCTATTGTTCCTCATCCTCGCCAGAATTTGTTGTTGTTAGTATTCTGGATTTTGGCAATTCTAATAGGTGTATAGTGGTATCTCGCTGTTTTAATTTGCATTTTTCTGATGAAATATGATATGGAGCATAATATACTTATTTTCTATCTGTATATATTCTTTGGTGAGGTATCTGTTAATGTCATTCAACTATTTTTTAATGAAGTTGTTTGTTTTCTTGTTGTGTTTTAAGAGTTCTTTATATATTTTGGATAACAGTCCTTTATGAGATGCATTTTAAAAAATATTTTTCCCAGTACATGTGATTTGTCTTTTCCTTCTCTTGATAGTATCTTTTATACAGAAGAAATTTTTAATTTTAATTAAGTCCAGTTTATCAATTCTTTCTTAAATGGATTATACCTTTTGTGTCGTATCTAAAATGTCATCTCCAAATCCAAGGTCATCTAGATTTTCTCCTATGTTACCTTCTAGGAGTTTTACAGTTTTGGGTTTTGTATCTAGGTCTACAATCCATTTTGGGTTAGTTTCTGTGAAGGGTGTAAGGTCTGTGTCTAGATTCATTTTTTTTTAACATGTGGACGTCTAGTTGTTTCAGCACCATTTGTTAAAAAGACTATCTTTTCTCCATTGTATTGCCTTTGCTCAAAGATCAGTTGACTTTATTCATGTGGGTTTATTTCTAGACTCTCTATTCTTCCCCATTGATCTATTTTTCTGCTCTTTCACAAATATCACACTTTCTTTATTACTGTAGCTTCATAATAAGTCTTGAAGTCAGATAGTGTCAATGTCCCAACTTTGTTATTGTTCTTCTGTGTTGTGTTGGCTATTCTGGGTCTTCTGCCTCTCTATATAAATTTGTCAATATCTACAAAATAACCTGCTGGGGTTTTGTTTGGGATTGCATTGAGTCTATAGATCAAGTTGGGGCAAACTCTCATCTTGACAATATTGAGCTTTTCTATCCATGAATATGGAGTCTCTTTCCAACATTTATATTTTAAGATTATGATATATGTTTGAAATATATGCCTGTCAAATATCTATCTGCTCACTACATGAGCAAACTAGAAAATGCATGTCAAAGGTAGCACTTCTTATATTTGATTTTATTTCTCTACTCTCTACCTTTCAGACTGGCCTCACACCAGACACCTACAGTAGAAGAGGAGGAAGCATGGGTAGGTCTTCATTCTTCCAGCACTAGCTCAAGGCAAGAGGAGAAAAAGCAGTGTGTTAATAAGGGCTGAGATGGTATGTCGTGGTCTGGCTCTGCTGCTTTCTAGGTGGCGGATTCCTCTGCTGAGGCATTTTTCTGGGTTCTCTGGAGACCTCCCAACCTCACTCTACCTGCTGGGGAACTTTGACCCTGGCTCCCAGCATGGGTGATATGTTCTCCAGTCTCTGCCTCGGCAGCTTCATCTAAAAGAGGCCCTCTGACAATCACCTTGTCCTGGCAAGACAGCCCCAGCCTGGCTACTTCCTGACACCACTTTGTCCAGGGCAGAAAACCTGGCACTTTGTCCCACCTGACTTCATGCGCTGAGGCCGCTCCGCGCAGGCCTCTCTCGTGGCTTTACTCTCTCAGGGATCACTGGTTACCTCTCTCCTTTAAGCTTTTCTGCTCCCTAGGCCCTCACACTTTAGGGCACAAGAGGTTTTTCTCCTCCAAGTGAGTACATCTGAAGCCCTCTCATTCTGTCTGAGGTAGAGATGTGGGGATGGTGGTGTGAGCAAAGCACCCAGTAATTAGCGTTAGAGAGATTCTCACTCACCCATCTCCTCTGATCACACTCCTCCTGTGTTTGTAGGTGGAAGGGAATGATGGGCCAGGTTCCTTGGGACAGTCAGTCCAGGGGCATGATCTGGCTATGTTCTCTTTTAAGAAAGTATGGTCTCTTCTCAGTCCTTGTTCTCAGCTTTTGGGTGTCAGCCAAAAATCTAAGACCGTAAGAAAATTTACATCTAATGTCCCTTTATGTACAGTTCATACAGCTGGGAAACTCCCTCTCTTTTTTTTGGTGCAGGCATAAGGCATCATGTTATCAATCCACAACTATATCTGGCTAGGTCTGAGCCAAGTCCTGAGGAATTTACAAAGGATGACTAGATGACTAGATTGCAAGCCCTTGAGAACTAATCATTCCAATAAATAAAACAAATGGCTTTAGTTTAAAACATATTAAGTAACAACAGACCTGTGCCAATTGGCACAGCCCGATTAGGCTGGTCAGACCAGCCTAATGAAAACAGCACATGAAAACAGGGATGGGGAGCTTCCTCTGAGGCCAGAGCCCCTGGAGAGGGCAGTGGGAGGTGCTGTCACCACTGGTCATGGAGTATCCCTCAACAACCCACAGGACAGTGGTCCAGTGGCCAAGGGCAAGAGCCTTGGAAGGGAAGAGTGCGTGAGGAAGGGAGGCAGGGGCATCCTGCCCAACCATACCGGACGACCTGGAGGTGTGCAAATACAGGAGGCCACTGGGTCACAGCAGCCTCACCTGGGTCTCCACTTCTTCAGGGAAGGCACTTTCCTCAGCCACAAACAGCCAGGAAAAGCTGACATGTATGTACCAAGTATCTGAGGAAAGTGGATGGAAGAGAGAAGCGTGGCTTTCACAGTGAGAGAAATGCAAGTAAAGAATGAAAAATTGTGGGAAATAATCTTTGTGGTTGCTGGACTGTGTTTCTTTGATTGCATGAGACTAGATCATGTTGGGGGTGTGTTATGAATGCTGCATGTAAATAATTAGGAAGATAATGCAGTGCTAAACAGAACAGTAAAGATTATGAGCACAACAGAAATTCAGAGAGTAGGCTGATAAGAGTAGGCTGGAGTGGGAAGGGACCAACTTCATGGGACTTAGAGGACTGCTTAGATTTGGCTAGGCCAAGAAGGGCAGGAGAGTGCACAGCAGGAGAGAAAACAGCTTTAGGAACCAAATAACAAACATTGTCAAAAATATTATGCCAGCTAGGAAAAAACAAAATGCTATAATTTTCTTGTGTGTCTTTGTTCTCTCTGTAGTCCCAGCCTCAGGAGCCCTCCTAAATTTGGTAGTTTTGCCTGAAGTCTGCCTTACGTGATCCAGGTCGGAAGCAAGTGGAGTGCCTTCCAAATGCTTTACTGTGCATTTGTCCCTCCTTCTGTTTGGCTGCATCTTGCTGTGATTGAGGCAGACACGTGGCTTCTATTTTAAATGCCGTTCTAGGTTTTCTTATTCAGGTCAACCTTCAAAGGACCTTAGGTCACAAGTACAGCCAGATTAGGACTTTATTCACTCTCATAATTTATATTCATTTGCCATGTGCCCCTTCAAAGGAAATATTGGTTCACCCGTTCCCTACTCATCCATATTCTAGCTTGACTCCTTCATGTATTGTGTATTTATTTCTACCTTCATGAGTCAGTGGAGAGAATGAGCTTGCAGATCGTGCTAGACAGGAACAGAAGACATGTCTTACCTTCTCAAAACATTGCACCAGGACAGTCTTGTTGAGACAAGCAGCTACGGCATGACTATGGCAGAAATGTAGATGTCAGCTCCACCTCCACCCCAGTATGGTCTCCAAAAAGTTATAACATCACATGTAAGATCTGTGCCTTACTCTGTTTTTCGTTGTTCATAACAGAGCACCTGAAGCTGGGTAACTTTTAAGAAACAAAAGTTGTATCTTACAGCTCCGGAAGCTGAGAAAACCAAGGTCAAGGGGGCACATCTGGTGAGAGCCTTCTTGCTGGTGGAGACTCTCTGCAGAGTCCTGAGACAGCACAGGCTTCACATGGTGAGGAACTGAGTGTGCTAACACGCTAGGCCAGGTCTCTCTTCCTCTTCTTATAAGGCCACACGTTCTGCTCCCTTCACAGCTCATTAATCAGTTAATCAATGAGTGGATTAATCCATTCACAAGGGATCATGACCCAATCACCTCTTAAAGGGCTCTCGACACTGCCACATTGGGGACTAAATTTCAACATGAGTTTTAAGGGACACACATTTAAACCACAGCATTCTGTTTTTTGGCTCAGCCCCTTCTTTCCCTCCCTCTGTCTTTCTTTCTCTCTCTCTTTCCTTTCCTTTCTTCTCCTTCTTTTCTTTTTAAAAAATTAGTTTTTTCTGAGGTATAATTTATATACTAAAATTTAACAATTTTAAGTGTGCAATCTGATAAATTTTGGCAAATGTACAGAGTCAGGTAGCCACCCTACAATCATGATACAGAAGGCTTCTGCCACCCCAGGTGTCCCCTCAGAGCCCCTGCAGTCAATCCCTTCTCTTAGCTCTGTGCCGAGGACACTTTGTTCCATTCTTAAATATGAAGAGGGATGTTAATCTAAAAAGAGGATGGTAATGAAAATATCCCCTAAGGCTTCTTGTTCTCAATCTACAGTGATTTTACTTTGCTAGTCATTTCCTAATTGACATCCTGAGCAATCAGAAATCATTAAAATCTATCTACCTTTTCCCCACTTATAAGAGCCACCAGCTGGACTTGTCATTTTTGTTGACTTGCTCCGTGTGTATCAAAGATATGTCATGCTAACTGGCATCCCCTCAGAGGCTGAAAACGAGCACTCTGAGCTTAAAGAGAAAGAGACTCACAATTGCAATTAAATGTAATAAAGCCATGTTTCCTCTTGGGTTACAATTCCTCAAAAAATGCTTTAGGATCTTGACCCCATTTGTTTAAAATTTCTGCCGAAAACTCTGCTCTTGTCTGCAGCTGATCTGGGAGCGATGGTTTTGGCACCCATCGAGTAGAAAGTTTGCTCAACTTTAATTTTTAGCCAGAATTGTGTGAGCTGAACCAATTGAGATGGTGTTGATTATTGTTTCTGCTGTTAATCATTGGTCTTCTTCAATTAGAGCATAAAAAAGATGAATTTTTCCTCACAAATTGATATGGATGGTCTGTCATTGTGGGCTTCACCTACAAGATCATCTTATACCTTGTTAAAATGAATTATCCATGTGTAAACTGTTGTTCATTTCTTTTGGGCATTGTCCCCATAAATTTTTCCTATAGCATCAGTGATTGTACCATTCTTCCACTCAAGCTTGACCATCAATTTGGTGTTTGTTCTTGCTTCGATTTTCACAGATTTCATGTTGCTCTGACAGGGGCTCTTTTCAAGCCGATGTCTTATTCTTCTCAGTGCCTCAAACTGGATCCTGTTCAGACATGCTGTAACAAGTTAGTATGAGTTTATTTTGGCACAAAAAAGTGTTTAAATCCATGCAGAGTTTGTTCATAGTACATGTTTTCCATGAACTTTTTGAGGACCCCTTGTATAAAGAGATGAACAAAATGCATTATAAACCATTTATATTATGTGTAAAGCACAGTGCCAGGCTCTGGGATACTAAACCAGAATAGGCTGCGAGTCTTGCCCACAAGCTTGTGGCCCAGATAATCAGCAAAGGTGGTAAGTGTTCCGTGCAATGACGATGGCAACACTGTTTGCCTGGGGAGCACGCACAAAGAACAGGAAGCCTGGCCTTGTGGTCAGGGAAGCTTCCTGGAGATTGTGATATCTAAAACCAGGCTTGAAAAACATAAGGAATATAAAACCTGAGAATTTGTTTGTCAGGGTTGTTCACGGCAATAAGTGAGTCATAAAATAGAAATAGGAGAACTTTTAAAATTAAGTAGTATCATTCAGAGGCACTCAAGTGAGAAAAATTAAAAATCTAATCTGAATCAGATCATATTCAAATATAAAGTGATTACCTTGAATTTAAAAAAAATAGAAAGAGAGAGAGAATGAGAGAGAGAGAGAGAGAGCATACGCCACGCCATGGAGCAGGCACTGTGACGGGGGTTGAAGGCCCAGGCGCCATGTGTGAGGGGCTGACACACTTGCTCCACCCCACGGGAGCCTAAGTCATCCATATCTGGGCACTTGGCAGAAATCATGCTAAATAGGAACTGAGAGATTAGTGTTCCCAATCTGGCTTAGTCTTTGAGGAACTCAGTTTACTCACCTATAAAATCAAGAGATAGAGTTAAATTATCTCTAGTGCTCTAACCTCTAAGATTTTCTGATTTGATGTTCATGTGGCAGGTGTTTGTAACTTTGTCATGAGGTATAATGATGTTAGGATATTTTTAAGGAACTTTATTAGAAGGATAATGATGGCCATGTCCACCCATGGCTCACTTCAAAGGAAAGCCACATCAGGCAATTATTTTTCTTCAATTTGCTATGGTTTTTCCCATGTCAGACAAAATAACTCTGTTACCCTGGCTGAAATGACTCGGCAAGATCCAAAAACACCTGTGTAAATGTATGTGACAACTATAGCATGCCAAGGAACTTGGCATGAAACACAACCAGTATGAGTGACCCAGCCAGAGCTCTTCATGCTAGTATGAACTTCATACACAGAAGAAAAAGTGGATTAGTAGAGCTACTTTTGTATTCTACACAACTATGAGCCATTCTTTAAACACTTCATGATCTGCTGAACAATATAGTTTTAGAAATGCTGAGACACAGAATGACTCTATAATTGCCGAATATGTTCCTAGGGTTCCTCATTAACTACAGATATTTTTACCTAAACCTGCATCACCCAGAGCAGGCGTGTCTTTTCTTTTCTAACTATGAAAACCTCAGGGGAAGGCAGGAGGCTGTCTCTGTCTGAATGAGGTTTATGAAGACAGATGAGTAAGCAGCTTAGTTCTGCCAAGGGAATAGGTTATTCGGGAAGATATCCTGCAGCATAGTACTAGCAAGTTAATGCTTCAGAACTATATAAGTTATATTTGTTTTGGGATGAAGGTGAAGAAATAAATTAGAAAAGTTGGCTTTATCACTTAATTAACTTGGGTTGTATTTTATTTATTGAATTCTGATTAGATTTTTCTTCAAAGTCATAAAAGCAAAAATTCTGGTTCTTGCTATTAGAAAAACTAGCTTTGTTATTGATCCTTTTCAGGTCAATTTGTGGACATGTCAACATTAAGTATATGAAATAACATCATGTGGGAAGATGTATCTTATTTTATTAATATGATCCATTTTGCCTAAAAACTACACGGAGTGATAATTCTAAGTTATCTCTGAAAAAGTCTGGATTTTTAAAAAATGTTCTCTTCCTTGTGATTGATTATCTTTTAATTTTCAAGTTCTGTTATTTGTTTGTTTTTTTTTTCAACTTGAGAGCATAGTGAAATCTGGGACAAGATTAAAACCTTGTATATAGACTATAGGAGGGTTTTCCAAAATGTGGGAATTGTGACTGTCAAGAGCTGTGAAAGGTCTGAGATTTTACCCTGCTTGTAGCTAACAAGTGAGCCTGCTAGCTTCATGGGTGCTAGCAGAAGTCACCAGACTCTCGGCTCAGAGGCAAAGCCACTGTGGCATTCAGTGTCAACATTTTCACCTGTTCCTCAAGTCCCAATTCCCACAGGGTGACACTAAGAGGGCCTTGACTCCTGCACCTACAATGGGATACATTCTAGGAGAGGAACTTTGAGTTTAGGGACCCTGGATATTTTATCATTGGCAATTACCTTGCCTGACCTTTGCCAGAGAGGGAGCCATTACCTATATTACTAATTATTAATATAGGTAATGAAACCAACTTGTCCTTTGCTCTAGAGGGAGACATTATCTCCATTTTCTAAAACTATGTGCAATACAAACATCCTTGAAAAGATAACATCCTTTAAAAGAGAGTCAGTCCCTCTGCAGGAAAGACCAATGGAAACACAAGAGACTTAG
This sequence comes from Cheirogaleus medius, assembly GCA_008086735.1. NCBI lineage: Eukaryota > Metazoa > Chordata > Mammalia > Primates > Cheirogaleidae > Cheirogaleus > Cheirogaleus medius. Next base: position 6,169,136 of record VBSM01001124.1, read on the forward strand.
GCCGAGGCAGGAGGATCACTTTAGGTCAGGAGATCAAGACCAGCCTGATCAAGAGTGAGACCTGGTCTCTACTAAAAATAGAAAAATTAGACAGGCGTGGTCACGTGCACCTGTAATCCCAGCTACTCAGGAGGCTGAGGCAGGAGAATTGCTTGAGTCCAGGAGTTCGAGGTTGCTGTGAGCTAGGCTGATGCTGTGGGCACTCTAGCCCAGATGACAGAGAGAGAATTTGTCTCAAAAAATGAAAAAGAAAAAAAAAAAAAAGAAACACAATAGACTAACAGAGCATTGTCTCCCAGCAATGACCCATTAATGGCATCATGAAATCAATTTAAATCAAAGGGTTTCAAAATATACAATAATATTTCATGTAGTAAGGTTAAGTATTGTTTAGTAAAGCTTTTGTTTGCTATATCTACTTGTATTCTTTTCCACCTCTTTTCACTGGCAAAAAGTTAGGGAAACACTATCTGTGGTATGACTATATTGAGTTCTTACATTCTAGGTGGCATGACTTCACTTGTTTTATAACCAAATCTGTGTAACAGCAATATGTAATATGTTGGAATTCTTCTGTAACATAAATTCCAAACACAATTCCACAGATCATATATCCTAATCATGATTGATGAACACACACAAATGCAATTTTCTGCAGACTAACACATTTTTCATACTACATTGTATTTTTTAAAATAGATGGAGTTTTAAGAAGATAATTTTATACCAGTTTTCAGGTATAGTGGGCAAAATGTATAATATAAGTTCAGATTACCTAGAGAATAAAATATAATGTGGGAAAATTTATATTACTGAATGAATTGGTGCTTTGCCAAGCATTAGGATTTAATGAAGAGTACACACAAAAATAACAAATATTTGATTTTTTTTTTTTTTTGAGACAGAGTCACTCTGGGAAGAGTGCAGTGGTATCACTGCGATCTCAAACTCCAGGGCTAAGCAATTCTCTTGCCTCAGCCTCCCGAGTACCTGGGACTGCAGGCACACCCCACGACACCCCACAATGCCCAGCTAATTTTTCTATTTTCTAATTTTTTCACTCTTGCTCAGGCTGGTCTTGAACTTCTGAGCTCAAGCAATCCTCCCGCCTCGGCCTCCCAGAGTGCTAGGATTACAGGTGTGAGCCACCATGCTCGGCCAAATATTTGACATCTTAATAAAGCCAAAGCAAATACATATTTCATCTTACTTGTATGCTGGTGAAACAAATGTTTTAAACAGACAAAATGAATGCTGGGTCCTTAATGTGTTTGTTAAACTCAATTTTTTTTTTAAAGAAACCCTTTACATAATAGACAACATTTCATTAAAGCTAGTTTTTATAAGTCCAGTTTCATAAATAATTACTGAGTTCTTGCTATAGACAAAGGATCTGGGTTAGGTCAGAAGATATAAAGATATGTAAAATATCTACCTTATTTCATATTGTGCATATGGAGTGATTATAATTTCAAAGAGTTGTAATCATATCCAGTTTTTTATTGTATAAATAATCAGTGACCCTCCATATCCATGGGTTCAACCAACGGGATCAAAATATTTGAAAAAAACAACAAAACATAACAATGCAACAATAAAAATAATACAGATTTTACAAATACAGTGTAAAAACTATTCATATAGCATTTACATTGTATTAGGTATTATAAGTAATCTAGAGATAAGTGTATGGGAGGATATGTGTAGGTTATAGGCAAATATTACATCATTTTTTATAAGGGACTTGAGTATTACCAGATTTTGATATCTGTGGGAGTCCTGGAACCAATCCCCCACAAATACCCAGGGACGACTATACCTACAACATTGCCTCTGTTTAATAAGATTCATTGTTATTACTGCTAAGATCAGGGCCATAGTAAGATGTTATAATGCTAACATAAGTATTTTACCTTAATTGAAAAAGTTACTCATTTAATTGTTTACTTATAAATCTTGGGGAAAAATGACTTTAAGAATAGATGTAGATCATGTTTTAGAAACAGACTGTTTACAATCTTAACAAATTAAAGCCATTGTTCTCTGACTTATATTATCTGCCAAAGAGAGAACTTTAACGGCAGAACCAGACACCATATCACTGGATCTATTAAAAACTGGAATTATTGTTTGCATAGGATAGAATCACTTAAGGGAAGAATATGCAAATAATAGTCTTCTTGGAAGTTTTAAACCTTAAACAGAAAAATTCCATCAGTTGGTTGGTTTTCTGTCTCAGAAAAATAGTAAAACCTCGTCTAATTAGGTGTCAGCTAGCCTAAACCTTTCATTAATGATATTGTACATTGTGATGCACATTTTAAAGGAAAAAAGAAAAAATAGAAGGAAACTAACTGGCAGAGATTAATTTTTTAAAAAGTTTTTCCAGGGTAATTTTGGGGGTGAGGAATCATTCAGACAAACCAAAATGTCCTCAACATTTAAGATGCTAATACTGTTTCATTACTTATCTCATACATAATGGAGAACACAAAGAAAAGTAGTATTTGTAGGAAAAGTAGCAATATTCAGACATTCAGAAGAGGTCCTTTGTCTGATATAATCAGGACTCAGGTGGGCGAGTTAACTAAGAAAACTGAATGAAAATGGGGAATTACAGAAAAAACTAGACATCTTAAACATTTGAACTTAAAAGAAGTAAACATATTCATTTATCTATCTTTTAATATAAAGCAAGTGCTTTTCATTGAGTATAGTTACTAGTTGCAGTTTCAAGTTGTCTTGCATCAACCGCATGTGTGATGCATCCTCTAGGATAAGCATTTTTACTTTCTTTAAACTGGGTTGAAAACTTAAAGATTCTCAAAAAGCAATCTGATTTCAGCATCTGTTTGAAATTTTATGATTCCTTTTCCTCCCAATCAGCTACAGTTTTCACTGTAACACTTTTATCAAGTCATCCCAAGCTTTCACCTTTATATTTATACTCATATTTGGCTTTACATAATATTTAATATGTATGGTCATGCATCACATAATGATGCTTTGGTCAACAACAGACCACATATATGAGAGTGGTCCCATAAGATTATAATACTATATTTTTACTGTACCTTTTCTACATTTAGATATGTTTTGATACACAAATACCATTGTGCTACAATTGCCTACAGTATTCAGTACAGTAACATGCTTCACAGGTTTGTAGTCTAGGAGCAATAGGCTGTACCATATAGCCTAGGTGTATAGTAGGCTAGATCCTTTAGATTTGTGTGAGTGCACTCTACAATATTTGCGTAATTACACAAATCACCTAATGATGCATTTCTCAGAATATATATCCTGTCATTGAGTGATGTATGATTGTATTTATAATAATAACCACAATGGCAAAAAAGAGTTAGAAATAAACAAAACTGACTCTTGAGAAACATAATATTCAACTACTGGGAGTGCCCCAATAGCACTTATCTTACTAGGTGTGAGCCCACAGATGCTCTGGGCATCCATAAGTGGGTTCAATGAAAGGAGTAGAAAGCATGTGTCTGGCAAGCCAGTTAAGGAGAAATTGATTAGGAAAATTTCTACTGTATGTCAATTCTTTGTTGCTATCAGTATTCATACAGAAGAATTACTAGGTGATCCTCATCTTCTTTAATACCTAGGGAAAAGATTATTTTTGAAAGACCAGTTTACCTCAAATTCACAAACCTATTATTTTACATTTACTTTCATATAATTTTTATTAGTATCTATGCATTTTTTGAAGCTTTTGACAACTTGTTACTAATAAAGCAAGTTTCTTTCAATCAAGTTCCTATGAAGGTTTTAAAGAACTTCACTGTCCCACATGTAATTAATTAAATGTAACATGTAAATTAATTAAAAACATTAATTAAATGTTTTCTTCTTGTCACTTTCTCTTAATGATTAAATTTTATCTGTTAATAATATCTATTACCTATTAACAATTATCATCTGAGTACTAGAATGCCTCTTGGTGCTATGATCTTTAAACTTATTCTTCTTTTCACATGGCTCGGCATTTTCCCCCCTCAAGTCTTAAATCCCTTTCCTGCAGCAGAAATGCTCCAGAGCTTTCAGTACCTCCCTCGGTGGTCTTACTGATACCATGCATAGTATCACAGTGAAAGTGGCACTATATTCTTTTCCAGTATGTTTGGAAAACATTATCCAGTTTATTTTGATAAACGTTAGCCAGACTTCCCAGTGATGCTTTTAATATTTCCATGACTACTACCCAACTCAAATCTTTTTGTTGATCTTATAGTGCAGTTTGAGGTGGTTCTGTTAAACTTAAGCCTTTATATTTCAATTCTGATCTTTATCTTTCTCCCTCGGATGGGTATCTATAATTATTCTGCACCTTCACTTTCAGATTTCTTTTGAAATCAGCTTTGCTTAATTACAAAGTTGCTCCAAAAGCTGACAAGAAGAACAATGCCAATTCCTTAAGTTCTTGTGCTGTTGACACTCTAGGGATTTTTCTTTCATTGATTTGTATTAAGTATTTGTACTTGATTTTGTGCTGTGATTATTTTTAAGCTACTTACAGATTGCTGGCAAGGAAAGCCATTTTTTATTGGGAAAAGTCAGTGTTTACTGTATCTGTATAACCATTCCCAAATTCTAGAGATGCCCTGAACTCTAAGGAAGTGGTAAAGGTCAGGTTCTACATGACTTGCTTAGCAATCCAGAACTTCAGTATGCTTGTGGTTTTTAAAGTGGTTACTATCAAAACCCACTTAAAACCAATGCCGCTTAGCTATGAACAGTAAAATAAACTGCATTTTGATTTTTTATAAACATTTAACATTTAAGAATGATACTGTATATCTTAATTTTAACTTTTAAGATTAAAGATAAACATCAATATTGATAGTAAGTATTCACTATCATTGCTAAGTTCAGTGCTACAGTAGAAGGCAGTTATTTCTGTTAAATACCTCTGTATAGTACATTTGGAGGGCCTATATTGACTCATAGGTTACATATTCTAGATTGACTGACCATCTCGGAACAACCTTGATTTCAAGCTGCCTCTGTCAAGCAACTCAGCTCCCCGCTCAACCTCTGGAAGGAGGGCCGGGCTACAGTGTCCTCGGAAGTGAGAGAAGCCGGGTGCTGTCCTTTCCCTGTGGGCGCCCAGGATCAAGGCATGTTTTTCAGCTGCTTTAAGGATGTTTTATTCTGGCAGAGGGAGGTTAAGGGAAACTATGTATGTACACATAAGCGTTTAGATCACGGCAAAGATAAGCCAACAAAATAAAGAGCCAATAAAAATTCTTCCCCTCACCGCCCAGACGCCCGCCCTGCCCGGAAGAGCGCGGAGACGCGATTTAAAGCTACCGGATCTGCGTGCACATGCACCAGCGAAAAAAGCACATAGACCTTTTTTAAATGGCTTATTGTCTTTTTCTCCGTTTTTCAATAATCTGAGTGATGGATGTGGGGGACAGATTGTCACTGTGGCTTTCTTTCGGCCATCCACAGTCGTACAAAGAGAGATTTAATTTGAATATCCACGAGGCACTCAGTACCCTCTTCTGTGTGGGAAGCACCTCGCCACCTCCAGTCTCTCGAAAACCCACTGTCCGACCCGACTAAAGCAAGCAGCGCGGCCCGCCGCCATCCAGAGCAGCCCCAGGGCCAGCCCCGCCCAAGGGGAGGGGTCAGGATCGCCCCGCCCCTGCCCTCGCCCCGCCCCTTCGAGTAACCCGGATACACAGCCACGCTCCCCTTTCACCTCGCCGCCGTCGGCTAACGTGGAAGTCGTATCCGCCGGTCGGCGGAGGAGCCGGGGCCGTGCTGCCCGGAGAGTCTGGCGCGCGGGGCTGCGGCGGTGGTCTTCACGGCGCGGCTCGGCCTTTCCTGGGGGGCGTGATGGGGTGCACGGGCGCCGGCGAGCGGCCGCTGGTGTAGCCCGCGCGGCGCCCGGCCCGGAGCGCGGCGGCGGGCGCAGGGAGGCCTGTGAGGGCCGCGGCCCCTAGCGCCCGGCCTCCCGCGCCATGGCCCCTATGGGCATCCGCCTGTCCCCGCTGGGGGTGGCCGTGTTTTGCCTGCTGGGGCTCGGCGTGCTCTACCACCTCTACTCGGGCTTCCTGGCCGGCCGCTTCAGCCTCTTCGGCCTGGGCGGCGAGCCGAGCGGTGGCGCGGCGGGCCCCGCTGCCGCGGCCGACGGGGGTACCGTGGACTTGCGCGAGATGCTGGCTGTGGCCGTGCTGGCCGCCGTGCGCGGCGGCGACGAGGTGAGGCGAGTCCGAGAGAGCAACGTTCTCCACGAGAAGTCCAAGGGGAAGACGCGCGAAGGAGCCGAGGACAAGATGACCAGCGGCGACGTACTGTCCAACCGCAAGATGTTCTACCTGCTCAAGACCGCCTTCCCCAGCGTGCAGGTGGGTGTCTCGAGCGCCGGGCACGGTGGGAGCCGATGGGCGGAGCGCCCACTCGGCCAGGGAGCCTCGGAACGTATCTTGGCGCGTTGACTCTTTCTAACAGCCCCAGGTTGTGGAGCCTGGGGATCCCGCGTTGTAGATGTGGAAACTGAGACGCAAAGTAAAAGGTCATACACACAGCTTGCGAAAGGGCTGAGTGAGGTTGCAAATAGTCTGACTCAGGGCCAGTGCCCTTTTGGCTCCTCCCTGGTTCTGTGCGTGCGGTGTGCGAACCCCGGATCAGGATCCCTGAGCTCTGAATGGGCTTTAATGCCAAAATGCTGAGAAAGTTCACTGTGTCCGCTGCTTCATGCTTTTCTGTAAAATGAAGGGGTTGGATTAAAATCCACGAGGCCCTCTATCCTTCCTTGATTTCATCACTGGAAGGTTCGAAACTGTAGAGTACACCTTTTCTGGCATTCTTGCCAGTAGCCAACTAAAAGGCCAAGAACAAGTCTTGTCTCAGAGCTGTTAGTATATAGGGCATTTGGGTGTGTGTGGTGGTGGGGAGGAGAGTATGTTCATGTACTACTTTAGCTGTAGTTTTATCAGGATGCTCTTAATGGTATATAGTTCGGGAGCCCTTCAAGGAAGTATTTGGAAATATGCTTCCCAGCAGCTTCATTTCAGCCCTTGATCTCGCGTGGCACTTGATTAAAGACCCATATTTACTCCAGAGAGTAAGGATTGAATAACATTTGCATTTTCTTTGGGTAGGCTAAAAGAAGGAGTTGACATTTTCTTAGGGAAATTCAGGCATTTTTGATTTGTTATTAATATTTTTTGAATTCATCATTTCAATGGAGCTGCAGTTGAATTGAATAAAGCTTTTTAAAATTTATTGCAGTTCCAGAGGAAGCACTTAACATAGTGTAGCATTACCTCATAAATGTGCATCTTAACTCACCTAACAGTAGGTTTTGGCTACTGGGAAGAAAAATTGTTTCCAGCGGAATTTTATTAATTAGATAAACAGTGTTATCTAAACTCAGGCTTCTTTGGAAGACACCTAATTGACCTTTTACTTTGTTCCTGAAAGAGTTGGGAGGGTATTGTCATTGTTGAATTACATGTTTTCTGTAACCCTTCTTCCAGTCTCATATTGCTTTGGGCTTTTTTTCCTCCTCTCTCCTTCCCCTTTCTTTTGTCTTTTTCTCTAATTTTTTTTTTCCACCAGCAAAAAGGAACATTGGATTTCCTGTCATGAGCTGCTGGATACCAGATGTGATTGACATTTGTTTTCAAATTTCTGCTCAAACAAAACTAGAATATTTCTACTTTTTCTTTCTTTTGCCTTACTCTGTTTTATCATCACAAATAATAGTTATCCATTTTTGCATCTAGATGTAAGATGTGCTTGTGAAATAGCTTTCTTTCTTCTCCAAAACACATGTGCTTCCTTCCCTAAGAATTTATAGAAGAAACAGGAATTTCAGCGAAGTTGATACGTAATAGTTATAACAGTGCTAATAATAACCAATTATTGGATATAGCCTAGATGCCCAAATACTGACTGGACAAGACTTTATTTCATCCTTACGACAACTTTAAGAAGCAAAATTTTATTTGTGCCACTTTACATATGGAAAATTTGAGGTTCATACACTCCACCGCTTATGTGAACTATTTTAACTGGATCTTTAGGAGACTACTTAAAACTTACAGTATGACTTCCTGGTAAAAACTTAAAATTGTAAAACTTAAAAGTAGTAATAGTGAAATAGGGCAAGCAGGGTTGAATTATTTTTTTAAAGCTAGAGACAAAAATATCTTAAATATTGAAAACACATCTGTGTGTGCATGTATATTCTCAGTTATTAGCAAACAATAAGGGAATAGCTGCCAAGGGTAGTGAGCTGTGTTTTATTAAACACAAAAGCTAAGCTTTTGGCATTGCAAATATTGAAGTCTCTGACTTAATATAAAATAACTTTTTGTTTTCTTGTGACTATTTGAATGTTTCCATGTATATCTGTTGTATGCATGTTAGATTGTGATTGATGGAATAGAGGAGGCTGTGTTCATTTACATAGTGTCAAAGTAGGGATGGTGTCATGTTGAGCTATCTCCTTATACTCCCTATGTTATTTGACTGGAGGCCAAATGTAGCCATCAAAGAAGAGACTCAGCCTAAGATTCTTTCTGCTTTTCCCTCAATGCTCAGAAGAACAGTCTTAAATGCCTGATTGTTTTTCAAGCCTCACCCAAACTTTTTTGGTAAGAAACTTAAATCACATCCCACTCATTTAACTTCCTAATGGAAAATGACCATTGAGAAGCAACAGATACTCCTTTCTTTTATCCTAGTGTCCTGTATAAATGGAGAAATATCTGTTTTCTCCCACTACTTTCCTGTCTAGAGTCTGAGGTCTGAGCTTTCCTATCTAATGTTCACTCCTCAATAAAAAGTATACACCAAGATTCATTCTAGAGCGTTCAACTGGGGACAGTATTGCCCCCCAAGGGACATTTGGCAATGTCTGGAGACATTTTTGGCTATCACTAGCAGGGTTGGAGTGCTGTCAGCATCTAGTGGGTAGAAGGTAAACATCCTACCATACACAGGACAGGCCCCATAACAAAGAATTATCTAGCCCAATTTGTCAATTGATGCCCACGTTGAAAAAACATACTCCAGAAAAGTGAGTGCTATTTTAACAAAACTCAGGTTTGGCCTAGGATCCATGGATTTCCTTATGTCTTGAGTCTTTCTCAGGTTAGGGATCTTAGGGGAATCTCTCTTCTTAAACACTTTGGCAATGCTTGATTTCATTGAGTCAAAGTGATAGTAACTGCAGCCATTTGCATGGCATTGTCTCTGATTGTATCCTTGTGAGTGGGTTTGCAGCCACAGAACAGACAAACTTAGATTTATAGTTTTGATTTAATATATAGGTGACTTTTTATTTGAGAGGCTGCTGTCCTCAACTTGTTCAAAGTTTTGAAAATGACTTATTTGAAGATAAAGCGTGATACTCCAAGCTGGTTGCAGCAGCTTTGGTCTATGCTTTCCTTGATCTATAGGGTGGGAGTTAAACGTGTCTCTTTCAGTAGAAGTATTCACCAGAAAAGTTTGAGAAGTACTAATATAATGCAAGGAACACTTGCATTGACATCTTATCCAGTCACTAGCCTAGGTGATCCTGGTCAGTTATTTAAGTTCCTTGAGCCTTAGTGTCCTCTTCAGGATAACTAGTAATTGGCGCACACATTAAGTACTGAAGGTAGAGGAAAGGAATTAGTTCAAAAGAGCAGGCCCAAAAGGTAGCACAGCAAATTCAAGTAATCTGATTAGTTTCAGTAAGATGCACTTGGGTGAATTACTGTGTATGAGATTAGAAAGGTAGGCATGGGAAAGATCATATTCCAAGCTCTAAGCAGTTTGGACCTGATCTTTAGTTTAGTATTAGAGTACTAAAAGAATGGCATTGGCTGACTTTTCTTGAGGCCTGCAATGCACCATACTTTGGGCTGTGGGCATTTGGAGGTAGATGAGACTAGTTAAGAGAACTCAGACAGTGGGGAAGTTATGCTCAGCTTGTTTTACTAGCTAACATTTAGCCAGTAGCAAGTAGCAAACACTGAATTAAGCTTTTTAATGCTGTTATTAATTTATTTTCATAAGAACATATGAGGTTAAGTTCCATAGCCTCCAGTTTTTGGGTAAAGAAATCAAGGCTTGGAGAGGTTAAATAATTTGCCAAAGGTTGCACAGCTAGAAAATAATACTAGGCTCACCGAAATTCACTTCAGGTTTGTCTAATTCTGCATATAAGGAGGTGTAACAGGAGTGTACTCTTAACTGCAGTGTTTTAAATGAATGGAAGAACTCAGATTAGATACTTAGAGAATAGTTTGGAGGTGAGCAAAGTAGATACAAGGAGACCAATTAGAGACTCTTTCAGGTGAGAGATATATTTTGATTTGGAATTATGGTTGTAGAGAAGATAGATGTAGAAGGATATGAAAGAATTTTTAGGGATGTGTCAAAAGTAACTCCTATTTATAACTTTCACAGTTGGTGTTTTATTGGTGATGAAGGGGTGTGAGTGATGACAAATTGGGTGGGGGCAGATAATGAGCACCATTTTAGACTTGTTATGTTAGATGCACCTTTGATATGTCCAGAGGAAGATGTTAAAGAGGCTCTTGAATATATGGATCTGAATAGAGGTCTGAATTGGAAATTACAAATTTGTGAATCATCAATGTTGTGATGTTAATTGAAGCTATTTGTGGACAGGATTGTTTAAGGAGAGAATATAACATGAAAGAGAAATATCAGGGCCTAGGACCAAGATAATGAAGGCTAAAACCAATCATTTCATAAGAATAGTAGCAGCCAGCCTTTATTAAATGCTTACCATGTTAAGTGCTGTACTAAGTTTGTTCATTGATTTCTCTTAACAACCTTGTAGGGAAGTCTTTATATTGCCCCCTTTTACCAGTGAGGTAACTGCAGCTCAGAAAGGTTAGGTGGCTAGCCTAAGTTGGTCACATACCAAATAAATTGAGGAGCCAGAATTTGAACTCAAGACAATCTGTGATTGGGAGGTAAGGAAGTAGAGACAAATGTTTCAAGAAATTGGGCTTCTGAGGAAGTTGGCTACAGTGTTTTATGGGACTAAGAGAAGTTTCTGTGGGGTTTTTTTGGTGTATCATTTTTAAGATGTGAGTCACTATAGCATGTTTGCTCATTTATAGGAATATGTTTGAGAGATAGTAAGTAGTTGATAATGAAAGGCTTCTAAAAAGTTGGGAAGAGAATAGGGCAAGTAGAGGAATGTTTATTTATAGATTTAGAAAACAGTTATTGAATGCCCACTGTATTGGTCAAGGTTCAACAGAGAAACACAACCAATAGAGATTTATTATAAGAAATTGGGTCATATGATTGTGAAGATGAAGAAGTCCCATGATCTGTCATCTGCAAACTAAGCTGGAAACCCAGGAAAGCTAGTGGTATTCAGTCTGTGTTCAAAGGCCTGAAAACCAGTGGTATCTCACTTGGAGGGCAGCAGAAAACTGATGCCCCAGCTCAGCATCAGGCTGAAGAAGGGGCAAATTCTCCCTTCCTACCCCTTTTGTGTTCTACTCAGGCCCTCAAAGGATTGAATGCTGCCCAACCACATTAGAGAGGGCAGTCTGTTAATGCTTTACTGAGTCTACTGATTAAAATGCTAATTTCATCTGGAAACACGCTCAGACACAGCCATGAATAATGTGTAGTTGTTCTCTGGGCTCCCCATGATCCAGTCAAGTTGACATACAAAATTAACCATCACACCTAGTATGTGGTAGGAACTGTGTGAGAAATACTGTATCTCAAAAACTTACTAGGATATGATGATTTACTGAGAAATGCAGTAAACAGTTGATTTCTTGTTAAGGCATTAACCAAAAGTCCCTTCAGCCTCAAAGTAACTGAACTGTAATACTGATTAATTTTGTTTTGGGGTCTTGAGCTTTGACAATATTGATGAAGAATAGTTTCCTTCCCATTTTTGGAGCCTGAGATACAAACCTAGCCTAAATACATGTATGTGTATGTATGTGTTATATGTATGTGTACATGTAGGTGTATATGTACATATAATTAAATAGTAGGAAGACTTGTCTTAAGAACCTTTGTACAGATGGTCCCTAGCTTAAGATGGTTCGTCTTAACAATTTTTTGACTTTATGATGGTGCAAAAGCAATATGCAATCAGTTAGAAACTCTACTTTGAGTACCTGTATAGCCATTCTGTTTTTCACTTTCAGTATAGTAGTCAATAAATTACAGGAGATATTCAATACTTTATTATAAAATAGGTTTTGCCTTGCATGATTTTGCCCAACTGTAGGCCAGCGTAAGTGTTCTGTGCATATTTAAGGTAGGCTAGGGTAAGCTATGCTGTTTGGTAGGTTAGATGTATCAAATGCATTTTGACTTAAGGTATTTTCAACTTATGATGGCTTTATCAGGATGTAGCCCAGTCGTAAGTTGAAGAGCATCTGTATTCAGTAATTATGTACTGACCCCTGATGTGACTGTGCTAATTTGGGTATTGTTAGTATATAGAGTAAACAAAATGTGGTGGCTCTTTCTGTCTTTTTGTGCTGTCCTGTAAATTTCAGAAATGGCTTGTCCGATTTCCAAGGAGAAGGAAAAAAAAACTAGTGATTTTGATTGGAGTTAGTTACATTTATGTGCAAGTTCTTTTGGATTTTCTTAGTGCTCAGTAATCAAATGCATATTATGGTTTTGTTTCTTCCTTTCTAATCTTTGTACCTCCCCACATGCCCATCTTCTCCCTCCCTTTAGCTGAATGCAATGGCTAGGACCCTTTGCACACTATTAATGGAGGTTATGATGGAGGGCAGCTGGCTCTGTGTTGTGGCCTTCAAGGTCCTTCACCATCTGGCTTCCATTACTCTCTGACCTCATCTCCAGTGCCTTTCTCCTTGGCTCCCTCTGTTTTAGCCTGCTGGCCTCCTTCCTGTCCTCTGAACACACAGGGCACATTCCCACCTTAGGGTCTTTGCATTTGTTATTCATTGGGCTGGAATGCACTTCTCCCACACCTGCCAGGCTCACTTCCTTTAGATCTTCACTGAAATACCACCTTTTCAGTGAGGGCTTCCCTAACTGCCTTATCTTTTTTTTTTTTTTTTTTTTTTTAACTATTACAGCATAGTTTATATAATGTATCATGTAATTTGCCTATTTCTTTTTTATTTTTTTTCTTTTTCTTGAGATAGGGTCTTACTCTGTTGCCTGGGCTAGAGTGCAGTGACGTGAATGCTCACTGCAGTCCTAAACTCCTGGGCTCAAGCCATCCTCCCTCCTGAGCTTCCCAAGTAGCTGGGGATACAGCACCCACACACCACCATGCCCAACACTTGACAAGTGTACGATTCAGTGAATTTTAGTAGGTTTGCCAGGTAGTGCAATTATTGTCATTAATCAATTTTAGAACTTTTTCATCACCCTAATTATATCCTCATATTCTTTTACTATTAATCCTTATTTCTACCCCTTACCCCAGGCAACTACTAATCTTTCTGTCTCCATAGATTTGCCTATTCTAGACATTTTATTTTAATGGAATCATGCAGTACATGGTCTCTTGTGTCTTCTTTCACAAAGCAAGGGGATTCAGCCATATTCTAGAATGAATCGAACTTCATTCCTATTTATGGCTGAATAACTTTCCCATTGTATGCAAATACCAAATATGTTTATCCATTCATCAGTTGATAGATACTAGGTAGTTTCCAATTTGGAGCTATTATGAATAATCCTAGCCACCCTTTCTTAAAGAGTAACCATTCCTCTACTCTCCAGCAACATACTTTCTGTGCTTATTTTCTCCTCCTCATCACTATTTAGCATACTATGTGTTTTATTCGTGTATCTTGTTTATTGTTTATCTATACTAGGATCCAAGTTCCACAGGGCAGAAATTTTTGTCCCACATTGATCACATCTTTAGTTCCTGGAACTATGGCATATAGTAAGTAATCAATAAACATATCCCGAATTAGTAAAGGCATAAGTGAGAGGATGAATTGGATATTTACTGTGTTCTATACTTTATGGTTTAAGTCGCTTGATGTTTCTGGAATATTACTATTTTTAACCTCTTCTGTGACAATTTAGGTTGTTTCAGGATTTTTTCCAGAGATTGCTGATAGTTTTGGAGCTTTTTACCCTGCTCATGATTTTTTACTCATGTATTGTCAATGCTATAATCCCTCTGGCACTGTAGCATGTGGTCTAGGCATGAGATCACCATGTAATATAAACATGATGACCTACTCTGGAAATGGAGCTTGGCAGAAAGCACAGGACCCAACAGCCTGTCCTGCTTAAGGTGTTAGGCCTTAACTGAAATCCACATGTTGAGTACATTTTTCTAGTGTCTGTGAATATTATGATCTGATAGAGGATGTCTTATGATGAGGTAATATTTGAATAACATTGACAGTTTGTATTAACTTAATTTTTAAAGTGCAGTCGAGTCTTAGATTTGGTCCATTGGTATATACCAATTTATAAAAGTAAGTACAGTTCTAAAACATTGTTTTTAAAACATTATTTTACAAATCACACTATATTTTAGGTATGCATTAAGAAGCTCACTGTTTAAAGCAGTGGTTCTCCACACAGGATGGGGCAGAGACATATTTGGAAATGTCTGAAGACATTTTTGGTTGTTACAACTGAGGGGTGGTGCTGCAGGCACCTAGCCAGAGATGCTGTTAAACATCCCCCAATGCACAGGACAGTCCCACAACAAAGAATTATCCAGTCCAAACTGTCAGTAGTGGCAAGGTTGAGAAATCTCAATTTAAAGGAATCTGTAATGCATTTGTGAATGAATAGAATACTTATTATATAAGGTACTACACACACACACACACACACAAACACACACATTCTCTCCTCACTCTACACCCTATATATTTATATGGTAAGTCAGGTTTATCTTATATTTTAATTTTTTTCCTAGTAAATAAAAGGTAGAAAATTTGACTTTACCCTCCCTATTCTGTGACATGTCTTTGGTGTGTAGTGAAAGCTAATCTTTTGTTTATTTCTATTTAGGGTTTATAACATACTAGCTCATTATCTGTTTCATCATTTCCAGGTTTCCTTTTCCTTACTGGTCATTTTAGATGATCACTTTTCTAGGATATTTTGTTTCAACATTCTTAATTCTCCATTTTTAAGGCATATTGTTATTTAAGTACATTATCATTTTTTTCCTAACTCTAGTTGCTTCTAACTCCTAACTCTAGTTGCTTGTGTTCACTGTTTCAGAATATTGTCATACTTTAGAGATACTATTTTTCATAAAATCATCATTAAGCTTTAAGTAGCTTTTTTCTTTGATGCTTAGTTTCTCTATAATTTCCTATATTTGAATTCCCTGTCTTAGCCAGCAAACTAAGTTGAACATTAGATTGGAAAGCATTTGAAGACAAGATGTCACTGGAATTTCTTTTACAATATATTTTCATTTTGCAATAAGGAGCTTCAGAATAGGGATTTATTTATTTACAATTTATGTGATTTTTGTCTGAAATATTTTTTTCTTTTGTGTTTTATTAAATAGTGATTTTTAAATTTATTTTAACTGTCTATTATTTTTAATGCAGATAAATACTGAGGAACATGTGGATGCAGCTGATCAGGAGGTTATCTTATGGGATCATAAGATTCCTGAGGATATCCTGAAGGAAGTGTCTGCCCCTAAAGAGGTACCAGCAGAAAGTGTTACTGTCTGGATTGACCCACTTGATGCTACACAGGAATATACAGGTAGTTTTATAATTGATCTCAAACTTTCAATTGCCATTTTATGTTAAAGAACTAGAAGCAAGGCAGGTGATACATACACAGTAGTAGATATTTTATAAATCCAAGCTAACTGTAACAATTAGACTTTAAGATAGAAAGCTGGGTTAATACCACATTATATGAAACATTTGGACTGGATTAGTGATTCTCAACCTTTTTTTCTTTTTGCCCCAAACCACTATATTATGGCATACTTCAGGTAGGTGACAGTGGCTCACTAAGGATCAGTGATTCACTAATTCTTCATTAAAGGAACATTTTTTAACAGTAGCAGCAAAATGGTTCTGTTGAACAACTCTAATTGAGGAAATTGATTTAGCCAGAATATATAATAATTACTTGGGGTATTGGAAATTTAGGTTTTGTGCATATATATATGACCTTGGAATTCAAAATAGTAACTTCTAGGTACCCAGAAAGCAGGAAAGTAGCAAAATAGAACTACTGCCTCCAAACCCCTTTTTACCTAGTCCTAGCTCAGATTTCATTTCTTTGGATCCTCTCTCAGGCCTTGTTTCTTACCCAGAGATACCTAATTTCTGCTTTCTCTCTCTTTTCTTGGTAAATATGTTAAAGTTAGTTGTTTATCTCTTTGTCCTGCTAGATAGTAAACTCCCTGAATGTCAAAGCTTATACTTGTTCATCATTGTATTCTAGTGCTTTTGCGCTGAAAGTGAACCATAATAGACAGTCAATAGATAGCTATTTTGAGAACAGGGAGGAGACACTAGGTGTCTATATCTAATAGTAACTGAAATTATAAAACAGTACTTTGTAGGAGTAGGCAATAGATATATGGAGTATTGAGGAGTTTTTGTGTACAAAAAGTTTTTCCTAAACTTGAGATTGGTCTGATCATATAATAATGATAACATTTAGTGAGCACATCCCTGTTTAGGGACCATCTTAAGTGCCTAACTTGAATTTTTAATTTCCTGAAACTATAAAAGTTAATTTATACCTAAAGATGAGTGCTTAATTACTGTCTATATTGTACAGATGAGGAAACTGAATTGAAATAGTTTGCCCAAAGACATTCAGCTAACAAAATGGTGGGCTGGGAGAATAACCCAGGTAATCTGCCTATAGAACCAGAACTCTTAACTATTAATACTCCTATGAACTGGGTTTCTTCCCTGGGCTCTATTTGTTAGAGGTGATTATTGTCCTGGAAAGACATTTCTTGTACATAAATTTTTCATGAAATAAAGTGTAACATCTTGAATTTATGCACATTACTTTAACCATTGTGTGTATTGTTTTTTGTTTTTTTCCCCATAGAGGATCTTCGAAAGTACGTCACTACCATGGTGTGTGTGGCTGTAAATGGTAAACCTGTGCTAGGAGTTATACATAAGCCATTTTCTGAATATACAGGTAGGAAATGTGCTAGAGCTTTTAAAAGTCAATGTTATTGAGCCATTTGTCTATAGTACCTACTATCATGTCCCCAAATTTATGTCCACTCCTGTATTAGTTTCCTAAGGCTTCTGTAATAAAAAACCCACAAAATCTGTGTCTTAAACAACAGAAATGTAGTCTTTCACAGTTCTGGAGGCTAGAAGTCCAAAATCAAGATGTTGACAGAGCCATACTCTGTCTGAAACCTGTAAGGGACAATCCTTTTATGTCTTTCTCTTAGCCTCTGGTAGTTTGCCAGCAATCCATGGTATTCTTTGACTTGTAAGTGCATCACTCCAATCTCTGCTTCCATCATCATATGGCATTCTGTCTGTGTCTCTGTGTCTCTTCTCTTCTTGTAAGGACATCAGTCATATTGGATTAAAGGCCCACTCTACTCTAGTATGACCTCATCTTAACTAAGTACATCTGCAGTGACCCTTTTTTCAAATAAGGTCAGATTCTAGGGTTCCGGGGGTTAGGACTTCAACATATCATTTTGGATGACACAATTTAACCCATAATCCAGGAAGTTACAGGAAGTATCAAGATGAGATCATACTGGATTTGAGTAGCCCTTTAAGCCAATGAGTGTTTTATAAGAAATAAAGACACAGACACAGTAGTACACAAGGGATAACGTTATGTGAAGGTGGAGGCAGAGATTGGAATGATGCCTTTAATAAGCTGAGGATTGCTGGCAGCCACCAGAAGCTAGGAGGCAGGCATGGAACTCATTCTCCCTCAGAGCCTCTAGAAGGAATCAACCCTACCAGCACCTTGATTTCAGACTTTTGGCCTTCAGTACTCTAAGAAAATAAATTGCTTTTGTTTTAAGCCACTGAATTTATGGTAAAGATTGAATATCCCTTATCCAACATGCTTGGGGCAAGAAGTGTTTCAGATTTCAGATTTTTTTTGGCTGAGTGTGGTGGCTCATGCCTGTAATCCTAGCACTCTCGGAGGCCGAGGCGGGTGGGTCGTTTGAGCTAGGGATTTTGAGACCAGCCTGAGCAAGAGCGAGACCCCGTCTCAACTAAAAATAGAAATTAGCTGGACAACTAAACATATATAGAAAAAATTAGCTGGGCATGGTGGCACCTGCCTGTAGTCCCAGCTGCTTGGGAAGCTAAAGCAATAGTGTTGCTTGAGCCCAGGAGTTTGAGGTTGCTGTGAGCCAGGAAGATTTCAGATTTATTTTTTATTTTGGAATATGTGTACATATATAATGAAATATCTTGGGGATGGAACCTAAATCTCAATATGAAATTCATTTATATTTCCCATATACCTTATACACATAGCCTGGAGGTAATTTTATATAACATTTTTAATCATTTTGTACATGAAACAAAATGTTGACTGTGTTTTGACTACAACTTGTCACGTGAGATCAGGTGTGGAATTTCCACTTGTAGTGTAATGTCAGTGCTCAGAGAGTTTCAGATATTGGAACATTTTGGATTTTTGGATTAGAGATACTCAACCTGTAATTTTTTATGGCAACCCTAGGAAACGTAACACTGGACATTTCATACAACTCTGTCACTTACTCCAGCCATCCCTATTGTGTCTCAGGGGTGTGACTGACACTGCACAAAAAGATCGTCCAGTGGAGAGAAACAGACAAGGTTATTTTTTGATTACTCCCAAGTTTTTTATTTGCTTTGCTGAATGACTGTGAATCCCATATTCCAGCTTCCCTGAGATAGATTTGAGTGTTGGCTTTGCATTTCAAAATCATATCTACTTTGTACAGTCTGACCTTTTATCTCCTTTTCATAATTCATATAGTTTTTAAAGTTGACACTTTGATAAGCTACAAAAGATTTATGCCATTGCTGTGACAGTGTACCTTAAGATTAGTTATATAATTGCTTCATGGTTTATGGATTACTTTCACATATTTTCTTTAATCCTTACTGAATTAGTTAGGATATAGGTTACCAAAAATAGGAGGTTGAACAAAATAGTTTATTTTTTTCTTCTCTAACAGGCAGTATGTAAACATTCCAGGGCTGTCACAATAGTCGCCTGGTACCAGGCATGTAGGCCTCTCTCTCTTGCCACTTTGCTGTGCTAACACCTTTTTCCATCCTTTGCATGACTGAGGATGGCTCACTACTTCATCCCTATTCCACCATTTGAGAGGGTAAAAAGGGAGACATGAAGGTCATTTCTCCCTGAGGATTTGACCTATGAGTTACATGCATCACTTTAGCTCACATCCCATTGATCCAAACATAGCTAAAACCCATTCACTCGGGAGGATAAGAAATGTAGTCTTTATTTTCAATTGCCATCCAAATTAAAATTTAAGGATTCTGTCACTCAAGGAAATAGGAAAAAGTGGATACTAGAGTATGACTTAGCAGTACTACTGTATTTAGTGTAGCCCATGAGAGAGGGACACAATTACTTAAATCAGTACTTCCACAGATGAGAAAATGAGACTCAGAAATATAATACATTTCTCAAGGTCATTCAGCTAAATTGGTGATAGACATCACTAGGAATTTTATGTAAATCAATAATCATACCACTTTCAAAACACTACCTCCATGATTCCTAACATTTGTATAGTGATACTTAAATGTTATCTCATTTGAACATTTTGGTAACTACATAACAAGGAAAGACATTGTTATTATCTCTTTTTATAGATGAGAAAATGTACTTAACAGCTCCTGTCATGAAAACCATATAGCTCAAAATGTTACTGCAAGAACTAACTTCTCATTATTATCTCGCAATTATTTAATATTTTCCCAGTTTTCGAAGTGCGTTGACATGAATACTTTCATGAATGATAGTGGCTTTTCTTTAAATTAAAAAAAAAAACCAGGCATATAAAAGTTAAGTACAGAGCTTAAGTCTTTGAAACCGTTTTTCTTTTGACACTGTCCCTCATTGCCTCTCTATATCAGTTAGGATTGCATTTAGCTACACATAATGTAAATCTGATTACAGTGGTTTAACAAGTAAGGTACGTTTTTCTCAACCAACAAGAAGGCTGAAAGGTAGAAGTTGTTCAGTGGCTTCAATACTTTAAAGGACCTGACTCCTCATTTTGCTTTTTTTCTTAGAAGGTGGCCTTCTGTTTGCATGCTCACAAAGATGGGTCCTCTTATTTACCATGGCACTCTATTCTTGGCAGGACGAAGGGGAAAAGAAGAGGATAAAAGGTGTATCCCAGACATTCTTTGTATTAGGAAAAAATAACCTGAAGCCCTGTCCATTAAATCTTTACTTCATCTCATTGGCTAATTGTCACTTAGCACCCTTAGCTGTGCACAGAGCCTGCTCCTCCAAAGAGAATGGAACCCCAACAAAGGAACTGAAGAGGAAGTTGATATTAGATAGGCAAACAGATTCATTTTCTTTGGGCCTTGATTTCCACATCTGTTCATATCGGGGAATAAAAAGGATAATACAGTGCCCCTTTTTAAAAACCTTTATTTAATAAGAGTATGTATTCCGCTTCTGTCCATAGGCTTACCTACCTTAAATAAGCCAAAAGTCTATAACTTAGAATAAGTTGTTTCCAAAAATGGAAGTATTACAACACCCCTTCTTCTGTAATGCCACTAACTTGTTCAGTACAGCGGAAGATAAAGCTTGCTAGTCAGTAGACACTCTAAAAGAATCAATAAGTTAATAATTATGTATTGGTTGACCTTTCATTCCTGGATCCAAGGTTTTTTTGCCTTGTGCCCTTGTGTTATTTTCAGATCCATGCTGTATATTGAGTTGGCAGAGTATCAGTTGTCAAGTATTGTATATTTACCAGAATTTAGGTATACTCAACAGTAATGGGAAAGAGATATAATTGTTATTGGCAGTATTTGGAACAAAGCTGATCAAAATTCTTGTCAGACTTAATTAGAATTTCTTTAGTTTGGAATTCTTCGAAGCAAGAGATACATACTTGAATAGTATTTTAATGACGCAATGTATAAATGTGTAAGTATGTAAGTGTGGTACAGTTGACCATTGAACAACGCAGGGGTTGGGGCACTGACCTTGCACAGTTTAAAATCCACATATAACTTTTGACTCCTCAAAAAATAAACTGCTAATAGCCTGCTTTTGACTGGAAGTCTTAGCTAGTAACATAAATAGTCGATTAACACATATTTTGTATATTATATATATTATGTACTGTATTCTTGAATAAGTTAGAGAAAAGAAAATGTTATTAAGAAAATCATAAAGAAGAGAAAAATATATTTATATTCATTAAGTGGAAGTGGATCATTATAAAGGTCTTTATCCTCTTTATCTTCATGTTGAGTGTGGCTGAGGAGGAAGAGGAAGAGGAGAGGTTGGTCTTGCTGTCCCAGGTGGAAGAGGTGGAGGAGTTGGAAGGGGAGGCAGGAATACTTTGTGTAACTTTAAGGAAATACATTGTACTTTCTATCTGACATTTTTGTGTTTTCATTTCTCTAAAAACATTTCTATATGGTACCAATATTTCTTCCTCAGTTTGTTTTAGTTTAAGTGCCTATGTCATAGGCTATGTCATAAAATAAGTCAAAAGCAGTCTTGAATAAGTAGGACGTTTCTGCCAAATTGTCTAAGGTCAGTTTGTTTTCTGGCACTGCTTCTTGTACATCTTTTCCCTCATCTGGCACTGGTTCAGAAGCACTCATCTCCATCAAGTAATCTTCTATTAATCCCTTTGGATAATAGCTAATCTGTTAGCTTCTGAATTTTTCCAAGAACCATATCTTGTAACCCTTAACTTGCCACCTTTTTTTTTTAACAAATTTTTAAAAATTTTTCTAATTTCAGAATATTACAGGGGTATACACATTTTGGTTACATAATTCACTTTTGTACAGTTTGAGTCAGTTGTAAGTGTGCCTTTCACCCAGATAGTGTGTGTATGTTATACCCGTTAGGTGTGAATTTATCCATCTCCTCCTACGCCCTCCCATCTACTTGATTTCCGTTGAGTTTTACTTCCATATGTGCACATAAGTGTTGATCAGTTAGTTCCAGTTTAGTATTGAGTACATGTAGTGTGTGTTTTTCCTTTCTTGCGATACTTCGAAGAATCATTCACCACCTTTTTGCCATATTCACAGTCTTTTTTGTGATTTCCTTAATCATCTCTGTTGTAAATCTTATGAAGTCATGTACAACATCTGGACACAGTTTTCTCTAGCAGAAATTTATTGTTTCATGCTTGATGGCTTTCATGGCTTTTTCTATGACAGTGGCACCTTCCATGGTGTAATCCTTCCAGACTTTCACAGTGTTCTCTCTATTGGGATTCTCAAGCATAGCATTGATAGTCCTTTCCATACCCTGTGTAATAACCTTAAAGATCCTTATGACCCACTGATCTAGAGACTAAAGTGGAGACTTTGTGTTTAGGGGCAAGTAGACCATTTCAGCGCCTTCAGGATTGAATTCATGGGGTTTTGGGTGGCCAGGTGCATTATCTAATATCAATAACAATTTTAAAAGGCTGTCCCTTACTGGCAAAGTACTTCCTGACTTCAGGGACAAAGCATTGATAGAACCAATCCAGAGGGTCCTTGTTGTCCAGTCCTTCCTGTACAACAAAAAGACTGGCAGCTGGTGTTTATCTTTTTTTGCCTTCAAGGCTTCAGGGTTAGTTGCTTTATAGATGAGGACCATCCTGATCATAAACTCGACTGCATTTGCAGAAAACAGTAGAGTTAACTTCCTTTCCCTTCCTGCCTTAAATCCTGGTGCTCACTTCTTTATGGCATCCCCCCCCCCCCCCAGAATAGGACACTTTCGTCTGCATTAAAAACCTGTTCAGGCTGATACACTTTCTCATCAGTGGTTTTTTTTAATGGTGTCTGGGAATGGGTCTGCTGCATCTTGACTGGCAGAAACTGCTTCTCCTGTTATCTTGACATTTTTAAAGCCAAACCTCTTTCTGAAACTATCAAACCGTCCTTTGCTGGCATTAAATTGTTCAGCTTTAGATTCTTCACTTGCCTTTTTCTTTGAGTTGTCGTATAATGACTCCACTTTTTCTTGAATCGTATTAGAGTCTGTAGATATGCCTTTCTTACAGCAACCCTGCATCCACATAAAAGCTGCATTTTCAATACAAGATAAAAAGGATTTCATAGAAAGAGCAAGATTTTTGCACCTGCTGGTGTAGCTGCAGCTATGGCTTCACAAATTTCCTTTCTTTTTTATAATGGTCCTTACACTACATTCATTTATCTTGAGATGGTGGACAACCACAGCTGCAGACCTCAATCTATGGTATAGCAAGCAATTTTTCTTTTCCTTATAAGTTAATGACTGCTCTGCTTCTTGGAAGCACTTCCAGCATCACTAGTTGCACTTCAAATGGGTCTGATGGTGATCTTCAAGGTTTAGAGTATCACTCTAAATGCAATGAAAAATCCATGAGAACTGTAAGAGATCACTTTGTACTGTGATAAGCGTTTTCTGGAGAGACAAACTGCTCACATGGAAATGATTAGCATCATGTGTTTTAAGGGGATACTGGCCACTGGAGCTCACCACAATAGCAACAGGAAGTGGCTACCCAATTATTAAGGTAGTACATACATTATGTACCACAGTTAATTTTATGTGGTTATGATTTAATACTGTATTTTTAACATTTGTTTACATTTCTCTAGACTTCCAGTGGAGCCATGTGTGGTCTGTAAATGCTTGTGTACATAAGTTTTGATAAATTTTAACTCTTTATAATTTATGTATATTTCATGGTAGTAAATGATAAAGTAGACTAGTATTACATATATTTTATACCTAAGTTTTTAAAAATTTTTGTTTGGTATTTCTAGACTGTGTGGTTCATCCACGAGTTTTTTGAAATTGTAGCAAATCTCCAAAAAAATTTTTTAATGTATTTATTGAAAAAATCTGGGTATAAGTTGGCCCACACAGTTTAAACCTGAGTTGTTCAAGGGTCAACTTGGTATTCACCCAGTGGAAATTTGTCGCTATTAATAGTAAGTTATAATGTCTGATGTCTGTGTAGGAAAGTACCAAACATTTTTTATTTCCTACTGGGCTTTTTAGCATATCTCACAGATAAAATACATTCTGTAGCTGCTATTTTACTATTACCTTATCATTATCAATCTTTTATATTTAAGCACCTACTGTATTATTTTAGGCACTTAAAATAATTGTGTTCATGTAAGTGTTGAGTGAATGTATTGAGTTTATGTGCCAAGAAGTACATTTTTAAAAATGTTAAGTTAGTAATTCTTATCTAAAATTATTCTGGTAATATCTACTGAGAGATGCTATTTTTATTCTCTTACTCAATACTGACCTCTAGAGATATAGCATTGTAAATTCACTTCTTAGTAAAACCATGTTTTTTGAACATTTATAAAAATAATTTAGAGTATTTTTTCTTTTACTCATTTCTTTTTTGTACTTTTATTATAAATAAATTCAGAGAAACACAGAATTATAATTAGTACTCATATTATTTCATCCAGATTTAACATTTGATAACATTTTTATATATATGCTCCCATTTTAGGGGATAATAATGTACTTTAAAGAAAATTACAAGGATCATAGCATTTTACCCCTATGTACTTCATTCAGTACACATGTCTAAAAAGTAAAGGCATTTTTCTACACTGGAACAGCACTATTAACATAATAAAGTGTCATCTACTATTCACATTTCTCAGATTGTTCTTAAAGTGGATTTTACAGCTGATTACTTCAAACTGAGATCCAGTCAAATAACAAGCATTTCTTTGGGTTGATAAGGTCTCTTAGTTTAGAAAATCCTCCAGGTGCCTTATCCCCCCACAACATTTACTTGTTGAGGAGAAAAAGTCATTTCTTCTGTAGAACATTCTGCCTTTTGAATGATGTTTCCTTAGGGTGTCATTTAACTTGTTTGTTTTTATATACTCTTTTTTTTTTGTAAAGTGCAGATTAGATCTGAAGCCTTGATTGGATTGAGGTTAAGCATTTTCGTCAAGGATACATTGTAGGTATTCTTCACGTACTTCCTACCACAACATGTTACATACACTATCTCTTTGTCTCACCATTAATGATGCTCCGATTCATGACCGAATATCTCTCAGTTATAAAATTATTTTGATTTTCTGACTACCAGCTGATAATTTGGAGAGAGATTTTGATGCCATTTGAGATACAGTTTCCATTAAACCTTTCACATAATAGTTTTAAAATATATTAAGGAAGTTTTAAAATGAGGTTTTCTAATTTTGTTGTGTTTTCTACATATATTAGCATGAATTCTTCTATAGAGAACTTTATCAACTGAAATTTTTATCCGGAAATGTAGTTTCTTCTAGAAAGGCAGGATAAATGTTTATTTCTTTTATTTACCAATTTTCAGAGTAAGGAGTTAGGTACAAACCACCTACAGTGGGAACAAATGTTTTTTCAGGGAAGGACACACTTTCTTTTCAAACTATCCTTATGATCTCGTGGATTTTATATATTCAATGTGATTCAGATGTCGACCCAAATAAATGACTAAGACAAAAATTTCCATCAATAGAGGTTTATTAAGCCAAGAGATTGAGTATGTGCCTGGGAAAAACTCAACCACAGGCACGCTGTGGCTGTTTTTCCAAAGGAGAGGTTGAAACCTTCATTATTTAAAAGGTATACAGAGAGAAGGAAAAAGAAGCCCCCTCCCCATGAGACAGTGGTTACTACATTCTGGTGCCTTGTTTATGAGGCCCAAGAAATCTACATTTACGTAAAATAAGGGAATGAAGGAAGCATCAATTATGTAGATGTCCCTGGGTAGGTGGAAGAATGTCTAATTCTGTCTTATCTTTAGTTTTGTTACCTGTAAGATAAATTTGTAATTGTTATTAGTGTGGGATCAGACAGGCTTTAGTTTTAGTTGCAAGATATAGGTGTAATTTGCATGTCCTTCCTTATGGGAAGTTAGCAAGAAATTTATGAATGATCTATAGGGCCGTTTATGAATGATCTCACAGGTGCCTGAGGCTTTTACCTTTTCTTTTGCATAGGAGTTGGGGGTGTGGGAGTGGCCCTGAGATTTTGATTTTCTTTTCATACAAACAACTACAGTTACTTTTAAGTTAAATTTGGTTTTTGTTGATCACTTTTACTAATACCTTTATATATCCATATATATATATATAGTTATATAGTTGTTTTCTTTAGACCTGTCTCTTGATTCACTACTGTAAGCAACAATTAAATTAGCATATCTTAGCCTTCTTCTTGACCACCATCTCATTTTTTGATACTTATCTTTTAACTGGCCTGTTCAGCTCATCAAATTTAAATGGTTTTCTTTAACTGTCATCAGTCAACAGTGAGATAGCATTTACACATCTTTATTCTTCCCCTTTATTTGGGTCTTTGGTTTCCTCTTAGATCCACAGTTAAATTTATTCAATGCTAACCAACAGTGCTTTTGCTACAGGTTCCTTAGTCATCTCTTGGTTGAATAAAGCTTACCCTCTAATAGATTACTTCAGAAGAGCTAGATCATGGGTATGGTATTACCTGAGTACATGTTAAAAAGTTTTTTTATAGCCTTGATACTTGAAAAACTACTGGCTAGTTATACAGTCTAATATGCACCCTATATTAGTTTCCTAGGGCTGCCATAACAAATTACTACAAACTAGGTGGCTTAAAACAACAGAAACTTACTCTCTTGAAATTCTAGAAGGTCAGAAGTGTGATATCAAGGAGTCTCTGCAGGCTTGTGGGAAGAAGCCTTCCTTTCCTCTTCCAGATTCTGGTGGCTCTTGGCATTCCTTAGTTGGTAGCTGCCAATCTCGGCCTCTGTCTTCACATGGCTATCTGCTTTCTCCTCTCCTCTTCTTATAAGGACACTAGTTATTAGATTTAGAGCCTACCCTATTCCAGTATGACTGCAACTTAACTAATTATACCTGTAAAGACCCTACTTCCAAATAAGGTCACATTTTGAAGGTCTTGGGTGGACATGAACTTTGGTAGGACACTGTTCAACCCACCAAACGTTGTCTATTAAGTCTAAAAATATAACTATGATGTGTCTCAGAGTTGGCATTCTGGGCAGATTTCCTAGGTACTCTGTGTGTCTTTTACTGTAGACATTTAGGTCCTCTTTTATTTCAGGGATATTTTCTTGAATCGTAATTTTAAAGATTCATTCTATCCCATTAGTTTGTTTTTCTTTTTCAGGGATTCCTTATATATGTATGTTGATTCTTCTTTCACTGGTTTCCATATCTGTCGTTTTCTCTTTGGACTCTTTTAGCTATTTATTTGTTTCACTTTTTCTTCCTTTTCTCATTGTTTGCTATACTTTTGAACAATTCTATAGTCCTTTTATTATATATCCTATGATTTAGTACTAAGTCTGCAGTGATTTTGTCTTTTTTTTTTCCCAATTTCTTTCCTGTATTATGTGAGTTTGCATTTCACATCTTTCTATTGTTTGTCTTTACTGAGTAGTTGCTTTTTTGTTTGATGTCATTCCTTTCATATTTTGTTGCTTATTTATTTTTAATCATGTTGGAATATTGGTTTATAGTTTTCCTCTGCACTGTGGAAATTTTCAAGTAGCCTGAAATGTTTTAATGTGCATTCTATATGTTTTCTTTTTGTATTTTAAAATGAACATTGCAGTTTTATATTTCTTTTGTATTTGGGCCAGCTACTAAGGGATTGATGGGAGAGTGGTGGCAGGAAGGTAGTTGGACAATTCTGAGTTCAGGAGCTTTCTTTTTTTCTGTTAGTATGAGGAAGGCTTTATCTTTATTATCATGGACCCTTTTTTGTTTTTAGATTTCTTCTTTCTTGTTTGATCTTGTTTTGTTTCAGTAAGACCCCTATCCTCAGTCCTTTACTTCTCTTTAGCTGTATTTGCTTCCTTCTAAATAACAAAAGATGTCTTTTGTCATCGTTCCCACTTTGCCCCCATCTCCAGGTGTTCTCAAGACAACTTTCTGGTTCCATGTCTTCTCCAAACCTCTTCTTGATGCCTAGTTGACAAGTTTCAGGTCTGCTTTCAATAGTTCCCATTTTAGATGGAACCTTTTTCTTCTGAGGAGAAGTCCTGGCTGATATTATCTAAGTTCTGCCAGCACTGAGTTCTCTGGCCTCTTGGCACCTCTGTGAAGTTCCTGCTGTAATCCTCACACTGGCGTGGACTTCAGTGCTTGTTCTGCTGATCTTCAGTGTTAACTCCCCTGTTTTCTCCTACCTTAGTGCTGATAGCTCTCCTCTGTCTCCTACTTACTCTGTAGGTATAGATCATGAGTGTTTCTATTTGCTCTGCTTGTTGCTGTGTGCAGTTTTTACAAGAAGGTATAGAAAAAGTCTAGGAGACTGCCATCATCTTTGGGAAACTCAGAGACGCAGACTCTGCTAATTTTTTTGATTTTTTTTTTCTGCAGCCAGGAATAAGCTGGTGATGCAGCTGCTTTCATTGCTAGCCATGGTGGACTATATTTTATTCCATAGTGAGTGACTGCTAGAACAACAGTCTAATTGGGATAACTCTGAGTAAGTTTGTTTTCTTGTATAGTTTGACAGTGAAGAAAACTTGTAAACTGAGAACATCTGAAGCCATCTCTGATATCCCCTCCCCTTTTTAAAAATTCTGTTCTATTTTGAAATCTAAGTCTTTCTCTTTTTATACACTCTGATAAAGCTGATGTGTAAACCTGATTCACTTACCTCTCTGATACTATTTTCTGTTTATAAAGCTACTTAGGAGATTGAGCTAATGTGCAAATAATTGAAACCATGAAATATTACCTCAGAAGTAGAGGTAACATAGGAGGAAAATGAATTTTAAAATTTGAATTAGTCAGGGAGGTTAGTTGTGCTTATGTTACAAGTTGTGTTCTCCAGGAATCACACTTTGAGGTGGAGATTAGCTTTAGGATGTTTATTAATTAGGGAGTGCTCTTGGGGTTAAAGTTATGGAAGGGAGGGAAAGAAGCTGTATAGATGCAAGGAGAGTTGTGGTGTGGTCCCACTGGAGATTCAGCCAACACCCAGTGGGGAGCTCTGGAGCATAGGAATCCTTAAGCCACACATTTAATAGCCATTATCTCAGGCTGGGCAGGATTACATGGCCTTTTTTAGCGTTGTCTTAATACATGTCTATTTTAATGTAAAAAGAAAATATATTACTATCGTACTCAGAAAAAAGATAAAACTTTCCTTTAGAAAAAAAATACAAATGATTTTTTAGAACAGGACATTTTGTCGGTTAATTGGTACTTTGAATTCCGAAGAGTATAAGTAACTTTTAGTTTTAAAGCTTTAGTTCTCTTAATGGATATTATATTTGCTTTTCAGCTTGGGCAATGGTAGACGGTGGTTCAAATGTGAAAGCCCGCTCTTCCTACAATGAGAAGACCCCGAAGATCGTTGTGTCTCGCTCCCATTCAGGGATGGTCAAACAGGTTGCTCTTCAGACTTTTGGAAACCAGAGTACAATTATCCCAGCTGGTGGTGCTGGTATGTTCCTATTCCCATGTGATTCCCAGAGTCTGTTACTGACATGGTCAAGGCTATGTTGGGAGACTGATTTGCTTGTCCCATGCTAGGGAAGAAAGTGAGAAGGAATGGAGTGTACTCTCAAGGCAGGCTTGGTCTCCTACTTGGGTGGGATTTCAGTCACACTGGCCTCCTTGCAGAAAGAAACAATCTCACAACAGTGATTTCTCTTCCTTGAATACTACAAAAGAATCTTCCCATCAGTGATACACCATCAGTGGTTGCATTTTATACAATGCGATTTCAAAATAATTGCCCTATTAGTTTAACTGTGGTAATATCAGAGACAGGAAGAAAAACCAAGCACTTAAGATGGATGCTTCCTGTGGCAGAAGGATGCCAAGAGTCATCATAGGAATTGTTGGAATGACTAATCCCTGGGTCACTTTTAACACCCTTGAACTCTTCAACTTGCATATCTAGGATGAGTGAGAGTAGTGCCCACCTAGCTTACTGTTAATTCTGCACTACTGTATTACCTAATTATAGATCAGAGGTTAGCCCAGTTTTTCTGAAATAGACAGTATTTCAGGCCTCATGAGCCAAATGCAGTCTCTATTGCATACCATTCTAAGATTTTTTTTTTAACCACTTTTTAAAAATATTTAAAAACAATTTTTATCTTGAGAGCTTACAGTCACAGGCCATGACCTGAATTTGGCC
The DNA here is from genome assembly GCA_008086735.1 of Cheirogaleus medius. Classification (NCBI taxonomy): domain Eukaryota; kingdom Metazoa; phylum Chordata; class Mammalia; order Primates; family Cheirogaleidae; genus Cheirogaleus; species Cheirogaleus medius. Next base: position 6,199,484 of record VBSM01001124.1, read on the forward strand.
CAAGGAGCTATTTGATGACTCTTGTTATAAATACTGTTTAACATGTCAGAAGTGTTTTAATTCAGGTAAATAGCAAGTTATGGGCCAGAAAACACTTATGTTGGAAAACCTTTTCAGCACAGTAATAAAGGAAGATGTTAACAGTATTAACTTTTAAGACTAATAGTTTTAATTTGTTGATTCCATATATATATCTACCTTCCTTAATGTTGCTTCATTATTATAGATTCTCTGTTAGGTTGGTTAGGAAAGGTATATCCAAAATACCCAGTAGGGATGAGATAAACTAGATTCTAGATCCAGTTTCTTCGGCATTTGTTTTATTTTATTTTTTACATTTTGCTTCATTACAAAAAAGTGCTTAAGGTGGTAGTATTAAACTTTTTGTTCTCATCTTTCAAATCAAGCCTGCCTAGATGTTTATGTGAAACTTGTAGGTGTCATATATCTATCATTCCATAAAAAAACAGCACATACTGAATGTGTCCTTCCATAGAAAACAACTACAAAGTAGATTTAAATTTAACAACTTATATGCATATATTGGTTACACTTGAGACTAGCTTAATAAGTTACTTTGCAGTGTATTTTTGCTCTGTTGAGTTTAATGTTTGTACTGTTACTTTTAATTTTTTTAATTTGAAATAATTTTAAACTTAGGAAGCAGTTGCAAAAACAGTACAACAAACACTTGCACATCCTGTCCTGTTATTTTTAACAATGCACTTAATCAAAAAAGTATGCTACTTTCTTAAAATCTTTTGAACAATAACCTAAACTCTGTGTTTATCTTTTATAGGTTATAAAGTTTTAGCACTCTTGGATGTGCCTGATAAGAGTCAAGAAAAAGCTGATTTGTACATCCATGTGACATACATCAAAAAGTGGGATATATGTGCTGGCAATGCCATCTTAAGAGCCCTGGGGGGACATATGACTACCCTGAGTGGTGAAGAAATCAGTTATACCGGTTCAGACGGCATCGAAGGGGGACTCCTCGCTAGTATCAGAATGAACCACCAGGCTCTGGTCAGAAAACTCCCTGATCTAGAAAAGACAGGACATAAATAAGCGTAACTGATTACAGGGTGTCACTGTTCCAGAGCTGAAATGGTTAGCCTGAAATGCTGGAAGTTTCAAAGGATTGGTGGAGACTATACATGTTTAAGGCCATCCCAAACTTTTTAAAGTATTTATGAAGCATCAGAGACTTATTTTCCCTATAATAGGATGCAAGATCGGGGAAAATGGGTTACTTCGTGTCTCAAGTATTGTCTTTATTTTTGAGACTATTTTCGTACAGTTGTCATACACAGGCGCGTATATATATTTGTGAATTAAAATCTATAGCCAAGTCTACACTGTTAAGAGTCACCATTTTCACACAACATCATGAATCTTCACTATTTGTTAGTACTTTCATATGAATTGAGCTGAAGGGAAAGATCGATTTTGTGTAGATGTTTAACTTTATAATTATATCTCATTAAAAATAAAGTAATTAGGGATTTTTACCTTTAGTTTGTATGGAAAGCACAAGAAGCCACACATTTATTAATGTGTAACACAGATTGTATTTATGTTACTGAATATTCTATGTATTGAAATAGAAAAGACTTAAATTGGTTTTTTCTTTGAAAATTTAATAACAGGTTCACCAGCTAGTAGAAAATATATCATAAGTTTGCATTATAATCATAATTTCTCTATGTATGTGTGTGAGTGTGTGTGTTTTGTTTTTATAAAAATTGTGTTTGTGCCCCTTGGTTCAACATTTCTGCCGTCTTGCTGTTGATTTTCATTTTCCCTGTGGAAGAAGCATGGTTCCATCCTTTTTCTTCTCACCAACATTTTAGTCTTTAACTTGTAAGGTTTGGTTTAAGGTTTCAAGTTTAGCACTATGATTTTGATACATTTTCTCATTCGGGATAAAATACACTATAAGACACTATAAGAATATAAACGATTCTATTATAATTGAAAGTTACTTGACATTATATGAATTGAACTAGCTTTCATTATTTTCAAAAACTTTGTTTTAGTAATTTTTTAAAATGTGCCAGGTTTGTATATAGAAGATTTTCTCATTATCAAGAATGAGTTTGGTTGCTCATATTTTGCCATGATTGCTTTTACTATTATTAATAATAAATGTATCTAACCTTACCAAACTATTAAAGTAGTAACTTTGAGATACTCTATATTCCCTTCAGATTAAAATAATGAAGCTTAAAGTTACTTTTTGATGAAGGTTAAAGTTACTTTTTTTTATTCAGCCTCAGAATCTGGTTGGAAAAAAGTTTGTGACATATTTATGGTGTCACCATAACTAGAATCTTGCTTTGTGAACTATCTTTCATTGGGATGTGTGGTTTCTCTCAGTGTGATATCTAGAAACTTCATGTAAACAATCACATTATTTCATATGACTTCAGTGCCCTTGTATTCCATAGCACACTAAAGAGAGAGATTTCTCATGGTCTTGGTGTATCTGTCTCTCTCTCTCTGTCTTCCACCACCCCCCCCCCCATTCATTTTCCTATCTTGGAGGTAAAATTCACCAAAGGATGTACATTCTAGCCTGGTAGAACGTAGATACTTTAGGTTTGTATGTTATATTGTCCAAAGCCTTTTAATGCATCATTAGTAAACTGAATCTAGTATGATACAGAAGTTTTCACCCAATCTGTAGCAACTGGTCACAAACTTGGTAAGGTACTCAGCCTCATTACATAGGCCTTTTGTTCAATGAAAATTTATTCAAAGTTTTGGTAGTTGGAACATTTGATATTTAAACAGGACTTGGGAATTTTGAAAATAATATCAGAAACCTCATCTTTTTTACTTTGCAGTAAGATGAAGAAATCTTTTATTCCTCAGGAGAGATGGCAAAGGCATATGCTGTTGCCAGAGTCCTGTGGTATAAGCATTTGTTTTAATTGTAGTATGTCAGGAGTTAGAGAAATGGGAGTGGCAAGTAGAAAATGGAATTTAATTGAATTTTTTTCAGTATTATATGGAAAATGTATGATTTTGTGGAAACAAAACCATATTAGCAAGTATGATTCTTTTAGTTTTAATTTTATCAATCTGAATATAGATAACGACTTTGTGAAGAATGTGTATTGTGTGCAAAAATTAAGGTATTGGCCGAGAGTTAAATACATTATTTTTCTAATTTGTTAGATATAGTCTAGTTACTAATTTAAGTGCTTTTATAGAAAGTTCATTATTTAAAATTTTGTTAAAAGCCAATATACATTGCAGAACTAGTATAAGTACAGAGAACAGTATTTATATTTATTTATGTGAGACATTATTGTGCCAGAGCATACCAGTAAAACACCTTCTGAATGAGGCATGTAATATTTCCCAGAATTATATGAAATTATTTCTAAAAATAGCAAAATAAGTATAGTTTATTTTTAGTGATCTACATCTCCCCAACTCCTGGCCTTCTCTTTTCTTCATCTTTGCCCTTATTTAAAGGATAATTTTCCCTTAAAATTGAGTTTTATGTGTCACATTTAGTAGAAGCAGTGACATCCATAATCTCAGTGGCCGTCAGCTGTCCCCCTGGCCATGTCCTCTGCCCTGTGACCGTCTCCCCTGCCTGTTAGCGTTCTCCTTCTATCTCTGCTTCTCCTTCTCAGCCAGTATGCTCCCCCCGGATGCTTTTATGTACACATTTCTCTCTAGATTGGCTGCTGAAACTCATCTCTCAAGAATGTAAATGTATTATAGAAAATACAAGAGAGCTGAGTGGATAAGCCTGCTTGAGCACATTTGCTTTTCCTGGTTTCATACTTGTATCCCCCATTGCAGTTGAATGTACAAGGGCCTTTGAGACGGTCATATTTGTCTTTGGCATGTGATTGATTGCCTCCTTACCCCAATTTTAGTGTTTCTTGATTGTTAAATCAGTAATATTCAGATGGCTTGTTTTTGACTATAAGGAAGTAACAAAAGCATTTTGGTTTATATGTTTTAAGTAACAATTGTACAAGTTCTTTCTGTTTGCTGGGTACTCCCTTTGGGTATTTTGTAAATGGTGTCAGAGGAAGTGGGGCAAGGTGGTGGCTAACAAGAGTGTGGGAAGGAAGATCCGGGGGAGCTGAGGAGAAGGTAACAGGGAAGACATTTCTGCCCTGACCCTCAGGATCAGGAACTCTGCCCTGGTCTCTGATGTTGAACTCAAAAATTGGATTTCACTCAGGCTTTGAAGGTTACAGCTACTTCTGATAACCTGAGCATAAGTAAAGAAAGGTGGAGTGTACCACAGAAAGGAAAATATTTAGCTTCCCCTCCTGGATCACACCTTGAAGATGGCCTTCTGGAGACAATCTGACAGGTTAAAACAGGAAGTGTTGGGATTATTCTAGCTGCAACTACCTTTCTTGGCTATGTGTTGACTGGTCCTAGATAGAAACAGTGATTTTTCACTTTCAGTCTTGGTTGAATTCAAGATGTATTTAATTATATGTCTACAAAAAGTCTGTCTTTTAACTGTTGTGTAAAATAAACCTAATCTGTGGTTTCATTTTTATCATTTTAAAAAGTTGTGCCTTAACAATAGGGCATTGTATGTTAATAAGGGAAAACAAAACCTTTTTTTAGTAGATGGGGAAAATAGGAACTTTTTGCCATTAAAATTTAAGTTCTTTTAATGTTTTTAATGTTAGAGATAGGGGAAATTCATTAAAATTAAATAAAATTGATATAAAATTATTTTTTCATAATAGCATTTACAACTAAAGTATGTTTTTATAAGAACTGGCATCTTTGATGTATATAGGTCTGAAATGATAATTCATCTTTTGGTTTTTAATTTTAATATTAGACCTAGATAGATCACATTTTTACAAATCTTACTTTTAAAGAAATCATTTCAGTATACTATTATATCTGTTCTCCTAGTCCCCTAGAATAATTTTGGTCTAAAAAAATAGGTATTTATTCACGGTGGCATATCAGTAGTTTGTTAATGTTAAAAATACTGTATATTTTGTGACACTACGAACCAGAACAGTTCCTAAGGGAGAGAGGGTTATAATTCTGATTAGTAGTTACTGAGAGGGCAAGAAGAATTGAACTTTGTACTTCAAAAGGAGGTTTTGGTTTTATGAGGTGCTGGTTATGTAAATTGTTTATTTTTATTTCATTAAAGCTTGGCAGGTATATGCATCCAGTTTACCATTGGCAAAGCTTTATTTATTTATTTTTACTTTTTAAGTTTGGGTGGTTAATTCATATTGTGGGAAAATGAGATTTATAAGTAGTTTTCCTTTCAGATAATATAAGCCAAACTTTCGGAAGCTAAGGATGGTGAATAACATTAAAACAACTTGTTATATATTGTGTTTGTAAAGTTTCCCTAAAGTATTATAATTAACATAATTTGTGTAAATTGCAAAAGCAACAACTGTTTGATTAGTAGTATGTTCCGTTAAAATTTATTTTGAGGTGTATGTTATACACATAGTAAATTTTTGTTCAGGAACAACTTGCTCATCTGTATTTTTTTTTATAGAAAATAAAGCATCTGGGTTATCATTAGATCAATTAACCTACAGGAAGATTTCATCTCTCACCCTAAATCATCTCCACTAGCCACCTTTCTTCGCTTAAACTGTGCTAGGAGGGGACATTTATGGACTTTTATTTTCCATTCACCCTGTTGTCCACTACGGGCAGCAGCCCAAGCTAGCTTTTTCAGTCCCACAGGGGAGACCAGGTATTGCCATGAACTGTGGCACTGCTAGGACTGGTTTTACTAGTCTGACGGTGTGAACTTCAGCAACTAGATGTGTTTGCTCCAGGGGTTCGGTTTCCTGTCCATGCCCCTGCCTCTTCAAACATTTTTTCTTGTCATCTCACTTCCTGTTAATCCTTTTTTTGTACCAGGCTAACAGTGATGAGAGAAATTAAAAATACTTGACCTTTGAATACTCCTTCCCCTTTCACATATTTGAAGCTGTGGAAGAACTAGACTAGACCCTTTGCTATTGCCAACACATGCTTAGACACCATTTTCTTTGCTTGACATGTTATAAACTGCCTCACCCCAGACCACCAAATTCCGGTGTGTCCCAATTTCAGCCTCTGCTAGGAAGTTAACTCTCCTCTATGTTTTTAGAGCAGACTTTTTTATACCTCACAGCACCATTTTTATGTGCTGTTACTAGATTGTAAACTTCTTAAGGATAGGGATTACATGTTGGTGATTTTTATTTTTCCACCTCAACCCTGTCACCTAGCCCAGTCTCTTGCACAAGTCAGGTGCTTAGTGTGTTAAACAAGATTGACTGATGGGTTGCTACTAGTATTAACATGTTCATCCCTCAGTTGTATAAGCTCGTTTTGTTTCCTTTGCAAATCTTTATATTATGATTTACACCCCATGTGCTAAATTGTTATTAAAAGTTTTGCCTTCTTCAGATATTACCCTAGGCCAATTCACTGTAGAAAATTTGATTGTTTCCAATGACATAATTATCCCAAACTCTCTGCCCCGAATATATTTTGCCAAACAGAATTCCCTGAATAAATTGGTCATGTCTCAAAGAGATGGGGTGATGCATCTGTTCTCTCTCTCTCTCTCTCTCCTCTCTTTCTTTTATTATGGTAAAACATGAAAGTTTACCATTTTAACCATTTTTAAGTGTACAATTCAGTGGCATTGAATACATTTATAATGTGCAATCTTCACCAGTATCCATTTACAGAACCTATTCATCATTTCCAAACCAAAACTCGGCAGGGGGTGGTCTATACCCATTGAGTAGTAACTCCCCATTCTCTGTTGCCCTTACCAGCCCCTGGGAACTCTGTTCTACTTTCTGTCTGAATTCATCTGCTTTTGAATTCTTAAGATAGAATTCTCCATCTTCTATCTCATCATGCACGGGAAAGTCATCTGTTTCAGAATGGTTGTATATGACAGAACAAAGCTATAACTTGAAATCTTTATTAGATTTTTTAAAGTAAGATGGCAGATAGGAAAAGAAAAGCAAAAGAAGAAAGAACAAATCTGTAGAAAGGTGGTAATATAAAAAGTATAATGAAAAAGGTATCCAAGGCAGTTGTTCTCAAGTCTTGTAGGTGATGAACAGACATCTTTCAGTCTCTTTAAGATTTTTATTACCCATATTACCTGAATTTCTTCAGCTACACTTCTTAAATATTAAATATAAATTGACATCTTTCAAATGCATGATTTTTCTGAAACTTTTCTTGAGAAAGTATGTGTCGACTTGTAAAGATGGAAGGATGGGGGAGACTGGGCTGGCTCCCAAATCTGGCAAGCCCTGTCCCAGCTGCGAATGTCTGGGTAGCCGGTGTTCTGGCATTCACTGCTACTACTTCCGTATACTTCCAGGCATTCTCTAGGCTGCAGTTACATGAAGTGGCAGAAAATACCTCTTTGAATACAGTAAAAAGCACATGGCCTTCTTGGTGCCTTTTTAGAGCTCTGAGATATGATTTTATATTGCCTATGAGTCCTTTGGAATATTGAGTTCATATTAAAATATGATAATTGTATTTATTCTAAATGCAAAGTTCAGGAAAGGGCAGTTGGTGAGTGGCGTACTTTTGTCTATCTAGCTCTCTTTCACTTGCTGTTGTCTTTCTCTAACCACTGGTGAGATAGGGGAAATTTAAAGCCCTAGCAACCACTTTTAAGTCCATGCCATCTATCCAGAAAATACCAGGCATTTCCATGGTTGCTGGTGAGCTTTTTTCACAGTATATTTTAATTTCATGGAATACTACAGGCCACCTCTATGGCTCTCCTTTGTGATTCTGTTACCATGCCTGTCACATATCCTGACATGAAAAAAAATTTCTGTTCCTCAGTAGCCAACCTAATAAGGTAGCATCATGTGCTGTGGCCCTGCGCCACTACCCGAGTGTGAGGAGAGTCCGCCTCTTGCACTGGAGCAGCTTTGGTCATGGACTGTGCAAACACATGGAAGGTAAGCTTGTAACGAGGGCAAAGTGGGGTACCTCTCTGCCTTGAACTTTGTCGTGGTTGAGTAATCCTTCCTGGAAACTATCTTGATCCCTTTTATTTCAATGACCTCATTTTCTTCTGTTTTCCTCTTACCTCTGACTTCTTTTCAATTTCTCTGCTGGGTCCTCTGCTACTGTCCATCCCTTCAATGTTTATGTTTCCGGAGGTTCCTTTCTTGGGCCGCTATTCATATTCAGCATATTCTCCCAGGGCATTTTCAACTGTCGCCAACATGCCAGTGACCCCAAATTTGTATCTCCCTGCTTTAAATTTTTATACCTTAGACCCATATTTCAATTTAATTTAATTTAATTTAATTGACTATACTGCATGATCCTCAAATTCAACATGTTCAAATCTGAAATAATTGTATTTCAACACCCAACCTCCAATCTCTTTAGTTAAAAACGTGTCCAAAACATCTCCCAAATTAGAAAACTTAAGAGATTTGCTCATCCACTTTCTCTCGTTGCTTACCCCTGTTTTCACTCTGTCCCCAAGAACTTGTTAAGCCTGTCACTGTCCTTTGACTCTATCTCTTTTTCCATTTCCACTGAACAATTTTAGAATGTATCACTAAATTAGTTTAAGAGATTTTAAAATTTATTGTGGGGGTAGGACTGGAGGCAGTTTTTGTTTTAACTAAGTTTTCTTCCTAATTATACACAATGCATGCTCGAAAAGAAAATGAGTAAAATACAGATAAGCATAAAAGATAAAACCACCCTAATCCCACCACTCAAAAATAACCATGATTCATGTTTTTACATGCGTGGTTTTTCCTGTATTTCCTTATATATGCTTCTTTCAACAATAATAGAAATATAGCTATTTTTCTCTGCTTTTCCACTTAGCAACATAACTTTGACATTTTCATGTCAATAGATAGTCTTTACAGCATATGTTTTAATAGTTAGATCAGCCAAAGTTGCAGAATCTCCTATATGTAACATTTTTTTGGACTGCTTTAAGATGTTCTGTTTATCATGGGATTTCATCAGTTTAGTTACGATGTGCCTTGGTGTGGTCTTCTTTCTGCTTATCTTGCTTGGGGTTTGTTGACCTTGGATTTGTATCCAAAATATCCTTGTTCAAAAGGATACTTTTGAACAAATATAAAAAAATTGTGCTCATTATGTCTTCAAATAATACGCAGTCCTCCCTTCTTAGCTTCTCTCCTGATATTACAGTTACTTCTAAGTTAGGCTGCTTAATACTGCCCCAGAGGCCAGTGGCGGTCTGCTCATTATTTTTTTGTTTTTTAGTCTTTTTCTCTTTCTGCTTAAATTTAGATAATTTTTATTGTCATGTCTTCCAATTTACTTCTATTGCCCTGTATCTAACTTATTAATTCTATCCAGGGAATTCTTTATTCTGTTGCTGTGACTTTCAGCTTTAAAGTTTCCCATTAGTTATTTTCTAGTTTCTATTTGCTTCCTCATTTTATTCATGTTTTACTTTAAATTCTTAAAAATATTTATAATTGTTTTGAAGTCTTGTCTGATTATTCATCAACTGTGTCATTTTTACATCTTTTCTATTGATTTATATTTTCTTCTAATTCTGGACAATATTTTCCTGACTCTGCATGTGTAGTACCTTTCGATTTCAAGAAGTGAGCATCTTGAGCAATAAAAAATTATTACAACAAAATTTTAATTTAGTTTAAGAAGGCACATATCTTCTAGAGGACATAATATTTACTCTAGCCTTGTTTTGTTTTGTTTTGTTTTGTTGAGACAGAGTCTCTAGCTCCGGCACCCAGGCTGGAGTGCTGTGGCATCCTCACAGCTCATTGCATCTCAAACTCTTGGGCTCAAAGGATCCTGCTGCCTCAGCCTCTTGAGTAGCTGGGACTACAGGCACATGCCACTGCTAATTTATTTTATTTTTTGTAGAGGGGTTCTTGCTGTGTTGCCCAGGCTAGTCTCAAACTCCTAGGCTCAAGTGATCCTCCTGCCTCAGCCTCCCAAAGTGGGATTACAAGTGTGAGCCACCTCACCTGGCCTGCTCTAAATTATTTTTAATCATCTTGTTGAATATCAATATTTTGTCAATTGGTTGTTATGAAACATCAGGGGGAAAATAAGAGAAAATTAAAGCATGATCTACAAATAAGTAGTTTCTTTATTATTTTTTTCCTTTAAGACCATGAATGATGAGTCAAGTTATAAGAAATAAAATTTGATGATTACTGTTTTGAGAATTACTATGCACTAGACTATACATGTAGTCTAATCAAAATGACAGAATTATTGTAATGCACACAATTTAAGCCATTTAGTCATTGGAATATAAGAAATTTTACACTCTAGACTTTTGTTTTCTGAAGATGAACCTCCTCTATTTTTATAATTTGTATGAACTTGAGTTATATATTGAATTTTAAAGCTATTTATATGGTAATAAAAGCAGAATAACAATCAAGTTAGAGCTTGAGCTCTGTCATTTGTGAATGCAATAAAAAGCATTTCCAACTAGAAAAGAAGAAATCTATTTTTGTTCAGAAAGAGTGACTTCTTTAAATCTTTAATTCATTCAGAGACAATGTTTAAGGACTCCAGCAATTTGTTAATTATTGAAATCAGGGGGGAAATAATCATCTCTATGTCAAGAGGGTTCCAGGTCTATTTTTTGTGAAAATTTTTTTTCGCTTAAATGGAGAAAGATTAGTGAAGCCTGTGATGCGCTATACACACACAAGAAAAGGGTGTTTAGGGTGAATATTAAATAAAATATTAAAGTAAAAGTTGTGCCCCCCCCAAATCAAGACATAGTGACTTCTGTACAGCAAGACAAAGAGTAGCACATGCTAATCACTCACTGCGGCAGCCAACTGCACCAGGTCCTTTCCCTTCTGTAGGGGAAACTGCTTGCTGTTCCTCCGTCTGTGAGCACTGGATCTGTTCCAAAATGTTCACATGAGGTATGCCACCACGATACTGATATGCAGCAATAAAAGTGATTAGTTTGGGACTTTATGAAAACAATGACTTTCCAAGGGCGTCCTCCCCACACTGTGAAACAAGATCTTCACAAGCTTTAGGTAGTGTAGGTTACCCATGTATGACAACCCTGAATGTTTTTTGGGGGATTCTAATTGTAATTTATGATTCCATCTCTCAAAGAACTACTAAAACAACAACAAACTTTGTGACAGGTACAGCAACCCAGAGAGCTGTTTCCTCTTTGTTGAGGCAGCGTAGAGTAGTGGTTGAAGGAACTCAGGGAATTTCACTCCAAAATACGACTCCTTGATATAAAGAGTATTTTGAATTAAAGGCCCTTAGAGATCAGCAAGCGTTGAAAGGGGCTTTTCCTCCACCTCAATAAAGACCACAGGGACCCATCAGGAAGAATTGCTTTTCCTTCCCCTCCCTAGTATCTCAATATCTGTTGCAGGAAAGAGGATCAAGAATGAAACCAGACCTGGCCCAACCCATTTAAAAATAATGCCTGTCTTGGCTGGTCATGGTGGCTTGCATTTGTAATCCTAGCACTCTGGGAGGCCGAGGTAGGAGGATCATTTGAGCTCAGGAGTTCAAGACCAGCCTGAGCAAGAGCGAGACCCTGTCTCTACTAAAAAAAATATAGAAAGAAATTAGCTGGACAACTAAATATATTTATAGAAAAAATTAACTGGGCATGGTGGCACATGCCTGTAGTCCCAGCTACTTGGGAGGCTGAGGCAGTAGGATTGCTTGAGCCCAGGAGTTTGAGGTTGCTGTGAGCTAGGCTGATGCCATGGCACTCTACCCTGGGCATCAGAGTGAGATTCTGTCTCAAAGAAAAAAAAAAAATTAAAAAATAATGCCTGTCCCTCAGGTTAATTTAATTTCCAAAGAGAATCATTTACAAGTCAATCTTTCCCCCATCCATTCATTCTCTCAAGTATCTAGTCATCCTCCTTAATAATGCTTTATTGCCCCTCAACAGAATTACCTATATTCCTCATCTCCCCCACCCCTGTAACATGAGGTTATATAAGCTTATGGACCCCTTTGGGATATTGGGCAATCAGTCTGTGAGTCTTCCTATATGCACAGTAAATAAATTTGTAATCCCTTATTAATCTGCCTTACTGTGAGTTGATCTTTCAGCAAACTTTCTGAGGGCAAAGGGGAAGTTCTTCACCCCAGCATGGTGAACACAGGCACAGAAATCAGATGGGATAGCTTCCCATCTAGTTGAGTGACCTTGGACAAATGATTTATCCTCTGTATGCCTCAGTATTCTCATCTGCAAAATGAGGATAATTTTGTTTCCCCATAAAGCTAATCATGAGGCATCACATCGCCAATAAAACTAACTATTGTTAACATTTTAAAGTTTTCTGATTCAGCCTCATCTGTGGGCCCCATATGGTCCATGTCTCACAGGAACCAGAATTGCTACACTTGCTTCCCTGAATCTGTGCCTGGTATTGAACTGGAGAACATTCACAGTGTTTCAGAATGTAAGTAGTCAAATTCCAAACCTTACATTCAGAGCCTTCACTGATTACTTAAAGAAAGTTGCTTTCCTCTAAATATGGGCCACCTGCTACTCATTACCATTGGAATGGTTTCCTTTCATTTTCTCAGCCCTGCAGGCTTTTGTTTCTTCTTGGGGGTTCTCTTTCTGACCCTCTGCAGTTTAGATCATTTTCAGCTTTATGTTACCACAATAAAGAGGGTATTATCTCCTTGCTTTTGGGGGATAGAGGGACAAATCCTTTCACACTGGGTGCAAGCTGGCTGCCCACTTGGAAGAGACATGGATGCTTTTATGCTTTCGGTAGCATGGGATTAAATGCCCTTCCTACCTATTGCCGCTCAGCTCCAGGTTTGGTATTTAATCATTTGACACATGTCATCATAGAGGCCACATACGTTTGTTTGGTCTAAATGTGTAAAAAGCATTGACTGACCAATAATTGCAAAATCACAATCTATACAAATAATTGGGTATAAAAATTAAAAAATATGACAGGAATTTGCATATAAGTAGAATTACCTATGTACCCATTTACTCAGAACAACCCTTATTAATGCCTGTTGTCCAGGCATTCCATTCAGTCAAGTATTTGCCCTAGGTTTTTAACATTTTTTTAGTGAAGCATTTACTAATTGCATTAACATGAGCCAGGATAGTTTTGGTAGGCCTCCACCTTTTATTTCCAGCTTCCATGTGAGATGAATGTGCAGTGAATAAAATACTCGCTTTAACATGTGATTAAATCTGAAAAACAAGTGACAATTAGTCAGCTCAGGCTGCTATAATAATATAGCATAGACTGGGTGGTTTAAACAACAAACATTTATCTTATAGTTCTGGACATCGTAAGTCCAAGATCAGGATGCCAGCAGGGTCAGGTTCTTGGTGACATCCCTATTCCTGGTTTATAGACACTTGACTTCTTGCTGTGCCCTCACATGGCAGAAAGCGAGCTAACCAGCTCTCTAGCATCTTCTTATAAGGGCACTAATCCCTTTCATAAGGCCTTCACACTCATGAACTCATCACTTCCCAAAGGCCCCACCTCCTAATACCATTACATTGGGATTAAGATTCCAACATATGAATTTGGAGTGGGGCACAAACATTCAGTCCATTGCATAACCCACTCTTTTCCAGATTCTTTCTGAGGTAGGGAAACAGCAGGCCCTGCTTGATAAAGAGTTGTAAGACCTGACTCTGGGTCTCTGATAAAACAGGACACTGTAGAGAAACTGGACAAAACCAGCTAGAACCAAGATAGCCACAATAAACTACCTCAGCTTATACTCACTGCTCATTATACCCTGCTTATAATGTATTGGTGCACTAAAAGATCCTCCCACCAGTGCCATGACAGTTTACAAATGCCATGGCAATTCCCAGAAGTTACCCTATGTGGTTTAGAAGAGGAGGGACCCTCACTTCCGGGAACTCCCCACCCCCTCCCAGAAATCTTATGACTAATCCTCTCTCTGCTTAACATAAAATTAAATAGAAAATAACTTTATTACTCCATGAGCAGGGGTAATGATCTGAGGGAGTCTTATCTCTGGTGCTACTTGGGTCTTCCTAATTATTTCAGAAAAAAGAAAAAGGCAGGCATGGTGGCTGCGTGCCATGTGATTCAGGCTACATAACCCTGTTCCTCTCAAGACTCGGAATAATTTAAAGTTTCACCAACCTTAAGTTTGAATTATTTAATGTCACATAATTGTTTTACAGTAGCATTGTACTTTTTAAAACAAATCCTCTAAGTTTTAGTTACTTTTTGTTCAAAATTATTTCAAAATGATTTAATCATTTAAATCAAATTATTTAATAAATAAATGGAACCTCAAACATTTTCATTCTTGGAGCTTTGAACAAATTACAATTATTGAAACAAAGACTGCAAACAGGAAAATATTGAAGTTATTCCTAGAAAAGCAATGGAAGAACTAAACAAATTAAACAAGTGCACAGCAGCTTGTAAGATTTAGTTTTGAAATTCTACAAATGCACCTTGGAATATCTTGAATTGAGGTAAAAAACCTTTTGATGGAGATACTCTTTTATATTAGACAAATTTATGTTTTGTGCTAAAATGAAAAAACAATGCACACAATTTTTCAATCTTTAAATGTGGAGTGACATTCAAAAAGAATTATAAATACTCATGGATTATTGGATGACTTTTGCCTTATAAATATTTGTTGGAAAATGGTATTCTAAATGAAGAAAAAAAAAAGAGCAGCATTGTCTCTGTAAATATTTGGGCCGCATTACTTACCTATTTCAGTATGAACGAAGTTAGAATTGACAGTACATTTCATTTACTTGAACTTGCATTGAGCTTAATAGGTTCTTTAACATCTGTCTAAAGAGCACTTTCTGAATTAAAAATATAATTTTACTTTTAAAAAGTCCATTTTTCTCTACTGAGAAGAGAAAAACCCAAAGCATAGTGACTTAAAATAATAATTATTTATTAGCACAAGATTCTGTGGGTTGGCAATTTGGGCTGGGCCCAGCTGGGTGGTTCTTCTGCTGGTCTTGGATAGGCTCACTCATGTGATTACAATCATCTGGCAGGGTGGCTGGGGAGTGTTTGGTCTTGAATGGCTTCTATCATATGTTGTATGGTTGCTCACTATTAACTGGTGCAGGCTATTTATACCGGAATGAAAGGAGTGACTGGGATGCATGTCTCCAACAGGTTATTTTGGGCTCATTTATATGGTAATGAATGCAGTGTTCCCAAGAGCAAGATCAGAGGGCAAGCCCAATCATTGTTCAAGTGTTTTTTCATCTCATGCTTGCATCACATTTGCTAATGTTCTATTAGCCAAAGCAAGTCACTTGGGCAAGCCTAGATTTAAGGGATGACACGTCACAGTGCACAGGGATATGCAAGTGGAGTTGAAAACATGACATATTCCTTTTTGCAATTGTCACACATGTCAACAATTTCCAATAGAATAAAACACAATTTTCTATGTTATATAAAGGTGAAAATAGGTCCTATTGAAGAAAAATACTCAGAAAAATACCAGTGACACAATATTAGAAACAGATATGGCTATGAAACTGATTAAGGAATGTAAATTTTACCAAAAATAATTATTGATATATTATTTTCAAATGCTAACATAATCAATATAAATAAGTTCTCCTTTGCTGTAATTCATTTAGACATATTACTTTTAATTAAAATAATTTTATTTTTGAAATAGGTAATTTTTCACCCCTTACCCCCCACACCTTCCCTTTTCAATTTCCAATGTCCATTATACCAGTCTGTGTGCCCTTGTATAGCCACAGTTTAACTCCCACTTAAAAATGAGAGCATGCAGCATTTATTTTTCTGTTTCTGAGATACTTCATTTATAATAGGATAATGACCTCCAATCCCATCCAACTTGCCACAAAAGACATTGTTTCATTCTTTCCTGTGCCGAGGAGTACTCCACGGTATATATTAATATGTACACCACATTTTCTTAATCTATTCATCCATCGATGAGCACTCTGGTTGATTCTAAATCTTTGCAATTGTGAATTGTGCTGTGATAAATATACAGGTACAGGTATCTTTTTGATATAATGATTTATTTTCCTCTGGGTAGATACCTACGAGTGAGGTTACAAGATCAAATGGTAGATCTACTTTTAGTTCTTTGAGAAATCTCCACACTGATCTCCATAGAGATTGCACTAATTTATATTCCCACCAACAGTGTGTGAGTGTTCCCTTTTCACTGCAGCTGTGCCAACATCTATTGTCGTTTTCACCTTTTAGTAATGGCCATTCTAATTGGAGTAAGATGGTATCTCGTTATGGTTTTAATTTACATTACCCTTATGATTAGTGATGTTAAGTAGTTTTTTTTTTTTGGCCATTTGTGTATCTTCTTTTGAAAAATGCCTATTGATATCATTTGCTCACTTTTTAATTTTTTTTTTTTCTTGCAGAGTTATTTGAGTTCTTTGTTGATTCTGGATATTAGTCCTTTGCCTGACACATAGTTTGCGAATATTTTCTCCCATTCTGTAGGTTGTCCATTTACTCTTTTGATTATTTCTTTTGCTGTGCAGAAGCTTTTTAGTTTAATTAAGTCTCATTTGTCTATTTTGTTTTCATTGCATTTGCTTTTGGAGTCTTAGTCATAAACTTTTTGCCTAGGCCAATTTCCAGAAAAGTTTTTCCTAGGTTTTCTTCAGGATTTTTTATTGTTTGAGATCTCACTTTTAAGTCTTTAATCCATCTTGTATTAATTTTTGTATATGGTAAGAGATAGAGATCCACATTCATTCTTCTGTATATGGTTACCCAATTTTCCAAGCACCATTTATTGAATAGGGTGTCCTTTCCCTTGTGTATGTTCTTGTTGGCTTTGTTTGCAAAGATCAATTGATTGTAAGTATGTGGCTTTATTTTTGGGTTCTCTATTCTGTTCCATTGATCTATGTGTC
The DNA here is from genome assembly GCA_008086735.1 of Cheirogaleus medius. Classification (NCBI taxonomy): domain Eukaryota; kingdom Metazoa; phylum Chordata; class Mammalia; order Primates; family Cheirogaleidae; genus Cheirogaleus; species Cheirogaleus medius. The sequence goes on from VBSM01001124.1 coordinate 6,216,429, forward strand.
TATTTTTAAACCAATACCTAGCTGTTTTGGTTATTATAGCCTTGTAGTATAATTTGAAATCAGACAATGTGATGCCTCCAGCTTTATTCTTTTTGCTTAGGATTGCTTTGGCTATTGAGGCTCTTCTTTGGTTCCATATGAATTTAAAAATTGTTTTTTCTAATTCTGTGAAAAATGATGTTGGTATTTTGATAGGAATTGCATTGAATCTGTAGATTGCTTTGGGCAGTATGATCATTTTAAAAATATTGATTTTTCTGATCCATGAGCATGGGACATTTTTCCATTTGAGTGTCATCAATGATTCTTTTCATCAGTGATTTCTTTCATCAGTGATTTGTAGTTCTCCTTGTAGAGATCTTTCACTTTATTGGTTAAATTTATTACTAAGTATTTTATTTTTTTTTGTAGCTATTGAAAATGAAATTGAGTTCTTGATTTGCTTCTTGGCTTGGTCATTGTGTATGTATACAAATGGTATTGATTTTTATGTTGATTTTATAACCTGATACTTTGCTGAATTCATTTATCAAACCTAGGACATTTTTGAGAGAGTCTTTAGGGTTTTCTAAGTGTAAGATTGTATCATTGGCAAACAGATAATCTGGCTTCGTCTTTTCCAATTTGGATGCCATTTCTTTCTTTCTCTTGCCTGATTGCTCTGGCTGGGACTTCCAGTACTATTATTGAATAGAAGTGGAGACAGTGGGCATCATTATCTTGTTCTGGTTTTCAGGAGAAATGCTTTCAAACTTATCCCATTCAGTATGATGTTGGCTGTGTGTTTGTCACATACAGCTTTTATTATTTTGATGTATGTTTCTTTTATGCTTAGTTTGTTGAGCATTTATATTCATTTTTATTCATGAAAAGATGCTGGATTTTGTTGAATGCTTTGTCTACATCTATTGAGATGACCATATAGTTTTTGTTTTTAATTATGTGGTGGTGAATTACATTTATTGACTTGCATATGTTGAACCATCCTTGCATCCCTGAGATAAAACCTATTTGATTGTGGTGGATTATCCTTTTGATGCACTGTTGGATTTAGTTTCTAGTATTTTGTTGAGAATTTTTGCATCTATGTCCATCAGAAATATTAATCTGTAGTTTTCTTTTTTTGTTGCATGCTTTCCTGGCTTTGGTATTAGTGTGATACTGGCTTTGTAGAATTAATTAGGGAGGATTCACTACCTGTCAATCTTTTGGAAGAATTTCAGTAAGATTAGCACCAGTTCTTTTTTTGTACATTTAGAATTTGGCTGTGAATACATCTTATCCTCATCATGTTTTGGTTGGAAGATTGTTATTACTGTTTCAATCTTGTTACCTATTATTGATCTATTCAGGAGCTCTATTTCTTCATGATTTAATCTCGGGAGATTGTATTTTTTTGTGAATAGTTCCATTTCCCCTAGATTTTCCAGTTTGTGAGCACATAATTATTCATAATATGCTCTGATAATCTTTTATATTTCTGTGGTGTGAGTCATAATGTCTCCTTTTCCATTTCTGATTGTATTTATTTGGATCTTCTCTCTTTTTTCTTAGTCTAGCTAGTGGTTTATCAATTTTGTTTATCTTTTAGAGGAACCAACTTTTCATTTTGTTGATTCTTATTTTTTTTTTGGTCTCTATTTTATTTATTTCTGCTCTGCTCTTTGTTCTTTCTTTTCTTCTGCTAACTCTGAGTTTAATTTGTTCTGTTTTCCTAGTTCCTTGAGGTATGATGTTAGGTTGTTAATTTGTGGTCTTTTTCCTTTGCTGATGTAGCCATTTAATGCTATAAACTTCCCTTTTAGCACTGCTTTGGCTGAATCCCACAGGCTTTGGTATGTTGTGTTTTCATTTTCATTTTTTTCAAATAATTTTTTAATTTCTGTTTTTATTTCTTTTTTGACCCTGTAATGGTTCATGGCATGTTGTTTAATTTCCATATGTTTGTGTAGTTTTTGAAGTTCCTCTTTATATTGCTTTTTAGCTATATTTCTCTGTGATCAGAGAAGATAGTTAATGTGATTTCAATTTTTAAAAATTTGTTAAGACTTGTTTTATGGCCTAAACTGTGCTCTATCTTGGAGGATGTTTTATGTGCTACTGAAAAGAATGTATATTCTATAGTTGTTAGGTGAAACGGTCTGTAATTATCTGTTATGTCCATTTGATCTAAAGTCCCATTTAAATCCAATGTGTCTTAGTTGATTTTGTGTCTCAGTGTTCTGTATAGTGCTGTGAGTGAAGTATTGAAGTCCCTCACTACTATTGTTTTGCTGTCTATCTCTGTCTTTAGGTCTAGAAATATTTGTTCCATCAATCTAGGTGCTCTGATGTTGGATGCATATATAGTTAGGATAATTATATCCTCTTGCTGAATTGATCCCTCTATCATTATATAATGCCCTTCTTTGTCTTTTCTTTTTTACTGTTTTTAATCTGAAGCTTGTTTTATCTGATATAAATATAGCTACTACTGCCTGCATCTACTTCCTGTTTGCATGGCATATCTTTTTTCATCCCTTTACTTTCAGTCTATATGTGTCTTTATGGGTAAGATGAGTTTCTTGTAAGTGGCACATAGTTGGATCATATTTTTTAAATCCATTATGCCAACCTATATCTTTTAAGTGGAGTATTTAATCCATTTATGTTCAAGGTTAACATGATACGTGAGGCTTTGTTCTTGTCATATTGTTAGTTGATTTCTAGTTGTTTTATAATTTCTTTGTTTCTTTTTCTCAGTCTTTTTGCCTTTGTGGTTTGCTGACCTTCTGCCTATTGCCATTTAATTCCTTCTCTTCCTCCTTTGTGCGATTGTTTTATAAGACCCGTGCATTTTATGTTCTTGTGTATTTTTGTGGTGGTGAATATTGACCTGTCATTTCCATGTTTAAGATTCCTTTGAGTATTTCCTGTAGGGCACTCTAGTGGTGACCAATTCTCTCAGCCTTTGCTTCTCTGGGAATGATTTCTTTTCTTTTTGTTTCCCTTTTATTTTATCATATTATGGGGCTACAAATATTGTTAAGGTTACATATATTGCCCCTGCCATCCCTCCCCCCCCGCTGTACCAGAGCATCAAGCTTGTCCAACCCCCAGGTGGTGCGCACTGCACCCATTATGTAACTATACATCCTTCCCCTCCTCCATCCTCCCACGTACCCCACCACCCGATAAAACTTTCTTTTTTTTTGACATGTTGGTTACATTGTATATCTTTGCCTCTCCCTAAGAAGGATTAGAGGTATTTCTTTCCCCCTCACAATGCTCACCACAACCCTAAGATGTGGGTCTCCCCCCACCCTGAATCCCTGGTGAACACTACCACCATTTGAGCACCATAGTTTT
>VBSM01001124.1:6219876-6231963 GCA_008086735.1 Cheirogaleus medius
CTTGTTATTAGACCTTTATCAGAAGTATAGAGAGCAAATATTTTCTCCCATTCTATGGGTTGTCTATTTGCTCTAATGATGGTTTCCTTGGCTGTGCAGAAACTTTTTAATTTGATCAGATCCCATTTGTTTATTTTTGATGGTGTGGTGATTGCCTTGGGGGTCTTCCTCAAATATTCTTTGCCTATACCAATGTCTGATAGGGTTTTCCCAACATCTTCTTCTAGGATTTTTAAGGTTTCAGGCCTTAGGTTTAAGCCTGTTATCCATCTTGAGTGAATTTTTGTGAGAGGTGAGCGGTAGGGATCCTGATTCAGTCTTCTGCATGTAGCTAGCCATTTTTCCCAGCACCATTTATTGAAGAGAGATTCTTTTCCCCATTGTATATTTTTGTCTGGTTTATCAAAGATTAGGTTACTGTAAACTGATGGTTTCATCCCTGGTATCCCAGATCTATTCCAGATATCGATGCTTCTGTTCTTGTTCCAGTACCAGGATGATTGAACTATTATTGCTTTATAGTACAGCTTGAAGTCAGGAAGACTGATGCTTCCCAGTTTGTTCTTTTTACTTAAGATTGCTTTGGCTATGTGAGGTTTTTTCTGGTTCCATACAAAGTGAAGAATTATTTTTTCTAGTTCTGAAAATAATGCTGGTGGTATTTTGATGGGGATAGCATTAATTCTGTAGATCACTTTAGGTAATATTGACATTTTAATGATATTGATTCTACCAATCCATGAACAAGGTAGATTTTTCCATCTGTCCATCATCTGCCATTTCTTTTTTTAGTGTTTCGTAGTTCTCCTTGTATAAATCTTTCGTATCTTTCATTAAGTATACTCCTAGATATTTAATTTTCTTTGGGGCTATAGTAAAGGGTATTTATTGCGTTTTCAATTTGAGTTTATGCTTGATGGTTCTTGGCATATATGAATGCTTCTGATTTGTGTATATTTATTTTATAACCTGAAACTTTACCAAATTCATTTATTAAATCTAGGAGTCTCTTGGGATGAATCCATGAGGTTTTTTAGGTATAATATCATATCATCAGCAAAGAGCGAGAGTTTGATCTCATCTGCCCCCACTTGGATGCCCTTAATACCCCTCTCTTGCCTGATTGCTATAGCTAGGACTTCGAGCACTATGTTGAATAGAAGAGGAGATAGTGGACATCCTTGTCTAGTTCCGGATCGAAGAGGGAATGATTTCAATATTTCCCTATTTAGAATGATATTAGCAGTGGGCTTGTCATAAATGGATTTGATAAATTTAAGGTATGAGCCGTCTATGCCTATTTTGTTAAAAGTTTTTATCATAAAGGTGTGTTGGACTTTGTCAAATGCTTTTTCTGCATCTATTGACAGAATCATATGGTCTTTGTTCTTGATTTTATTTATGAAGTGAATTGCATTTATAGACTTGCGTATGTTGAACCAGCCTTGCATCCCTGGAATAAAGCCCGCCTGGTCATGGTGAATTATTTTTTTGATGTGCTGCTGAATTCTATTTGCTAAAATTTTATTTAGGATTTTTGCATCTGTATTCATGAAGGATATTGGTCTGTAATTTTCTTTTTTTGTTGCGTCCTTTCCTGGCTTTGATATCAAGGTGATATTGGCTTCATAGAATGAGTTAGGAAGGATACCATCCTTCTCAATGGTGGGAATGATTTTATTTCTATTTCATTTATGAAGCTTATCCTAGCAGGATATGAAATTCTTGGCTGGCAATTTTTTCTTTCAGCACTTTGAAAATGCCATCTCATTCTTTTCTGGTCTGTAAGGTTTCTGCTGAGTGGTCTGCTGTTAGTCTGATGGAATTTCCTTTATAAGTGACCAGAGGCTTTTCTTTTACTAATTTTAACTTTAGTCATTCTGATTATAATGTGCCATGTTGAAGTCCTTTTTACAATGTATTTGCCTGGGGATCATTGGGCCTCCTGTATCTGAATGTCTAACTCTCTTAGTAGTCCTGGGAAGTTTTCATTTATTATTTCCTTAAATATGTTTTCTAAACTTTTTTTTTATCTCTTTTTCCCCTTGGGAATACCAATCATTCATAAATTCAGTGCAGTCCTAGACAGTTCAAAGTCTTTGCTCATTCTTTTTTATTGTTTTTTCCTTATTTTTGTCTAACCGAATTATTTCAAAAGAACTGTCTTCAACTTCTTGGATTCTTTCTCCTGCTTTGTCTAGTCTATTCTTGAAGCTTTCAAATGTCTTTTGTATTTCCTTCAATGAACTTTTCAGCCCCAGAATTTCTGTTTGTTTTTTCTTTTTTAAAAAAAAAAACAATATCTATCTCTTTGGCAAATTTCTCATTCGAATTCTGAATTAATTTTCTGATTTCTTTGTATTAGTTTTCATATTTCTCTTCTATCTCATTGAACCTCTTTTAGAATCAATATTTGGAATCCTTTATCTGGCATTACATGAAATTATTTTTTTTGGGATCCATTGCTGGACAATTGTTGTGGTCCTTTGGTAGTGTCATATTTGCCTGCTTTTATATGTTTCCTGTGTCCTTCCATTGGTCTCTGCACATCTGATAAAGCAGTCACTTGTTACAATTTTTGGAAATTGCTTTTGAAGGGGAAAATTTTTTCGTGAAGGTGTATATACATGTTGTTAGTTGAGTAGGACACTGGCTTTGATTTTTTTGTGCCTGCAGTAGTGTGATCTTTATATGATTTCTTAGCCAGTACATAGGGTCACTGTAATCTGTGATTTTCTTGGTGGCTTAGGAAATAGTTATTAGTTGAGGCTGTGGTGAAGTTTTGCTGAGGACTAAAATGATAGCCAAGCCAGTCTTTGTGCCCCAGTGGTGGAAGCAGTGGACTGAGTATGTCTGATTTTAGGCCCCAGAGCAGCTTACACAGGCAGTGGTCTGTCTGATTGTGTCCTGGGGGCCCAATTCTTGAGCCTTCAGGTGGCTTGCTCAGAAGCTAGTAGTTATAGCAGAGAGTTGGGTATGTGCCTTGAGAAGATGTTGTGATGTGGGAGGTGGTATGAGCAGTGGTGGAGCCACCTACTAGGACCCAAGTGGTCTGTGTTAGTGTTATTGGTTACTGCAATTGATTGGACAGGCTGGTCCCAGTACCACAACTTCCTGTAAGAGGTTGCTGGGTATTGTTCTAAGTGTACTTAGGAGAGCTGAGTCTCCCCTGTCCCTTCCCAGACAGGTGGTGGCTGCTGTCATGTCACTTTGAACTTGGCCTGAGAGTAAGGCAAACTCAGTCTTAAACTCTCAAAATCGTGCCAGATGTTGGCCTGCAATCAAAGATGGCAAAACCCCTTTGGGCAGGTGACATTGGCTAGAGACTGTGGGGAGTCCAGTTCACTCATGTCTCAGTCTCACAGGGGCCCATGGTAGGGCAGTGGGTGTATAGGGCACAAGTGTGTGTAGGAGAGCTTGGGCTCCCCTGTTCCTCCGCAGCTGGGCAGGGCTACAGCTACATCAGCCTGAACTCAGCCTGAGGGTAGGGCGCTACACAGTTCTGAACTCCCAAACTCACACCTTGAGCCTGGGGCCAGACACTGTGGGGCCTCCTCCAGGCAAACAGTGTATATAGGATGCTGGGAGCAGTGCCATCTGCTCACAACTTGGTTCCATAGCAGCTGTAAGCAGAGCTGTGGGATTTGTCCTAGGTGTATGCAGGAGAGCTTGGGTTTTCCTGTCCCTCTTCAGCTGGGCAGGGCTGCAGCCTGAATTCATCCCAAGAATCAAGTGCTGCATGAATTCGAACTCCCAAAATAGTGCCCTAGGCCTATGACAAGAGAGGGTGGGCCCCTTCTCAGGCAGGGTGCACTGGCAGGAAACTGTGGGAAATATAGTTTGCTCAAGATCTGGCCCCACAGCGACTGGCTGTAGGATGGTGGGCACTGTCCCAGATGTGCACTGGAAATCCTGGTTTCCATGCCCCTCCCCAGCCAGGCAGGGGCTACAGCTGCATCAAGCCCAAACTCAGCCTGAGGTTGGGGTGCTGCCCAGTGTCAAACTCTCAACATGGCACATTGGACCTGAGACCAGAAAGGCTAAGGTCCCACTCAGGCAAGCAGCATGGGCGAGAAACTGTGGAACATGCTGTCTGCTCATGTCTCAGTCTCAACAGCAGTCTTCAGCAGGGTGGTAGAAACCTTCCCAGGGCTGCCTGAAAGTGCCTGGGCTCCTCTATCCCTCCTTGGAGCTATGCAATGGCTGTAGGTGCCCCCACAATTCCCTGGTATGTGGGCTTTCAGATCGGTGCCTAGCTCAAGTTGCTCTAGGCTTGCATGCCTGTGGGATTCTGCATGGGTTCCCTTTCTGGAGCAACATCTCTGTGCAATCTCCAAGCAGCTCTCTATTGTAGGTCTGAGACCTACATGGGTTGGGGGGTTCTCTTGTAGCCAAGATCACATAAGCTCACCTTGGCTAGTGGAGCCCTGGGGGCTTCTCTTACTGTTTCCCCATGTCCAGGAGCTTCTGGCTGTAGCCAGCCCCTATCCTAGCAGGTTGCCCTGACCCCTCTCCTTACCCACTTTTTATGTTTCCCATTGCTTCCCTGGTGACTCCTAGCGTTTTCTCCTAGATGATCTGTTTGAAACATGAGGATCTGCTTACTTTTCTGCTTCTTCTCTGTGGACAAGGCACATACTACCTGTGTCTAGAGTGCTATCTCTATATCTCTATCCTATCCCCCTAATTTTGTTTTAAGTTAAAAGTCTGTAACACAAGCTTCCTTCTGTAAAATATCTACCTGTGAAAATTCTGCATTTGCACATATTAATATTCTGAATTATTTTTTAGTACCAAGTGTTTTAGAAGCATTTATGAAGCTTCTAATTGCCCTGTCTTTGTCCCCTAATAAATTTTGCGTTTGTAGGCTATTTTTAATGCTACTATTATTGCCACCAAAATAGAAATAAATTAAACATGTAGAGTTTAATCTGATGCTTGTCTTATAAGTTTTCCACTGTGGCCATCAGCAGAACCAGCTTCATGGGTGCTGGGTGCTGGTTCCAGTGCTCAGGTATGGGTAGTAGACATGTGACCTGTCTGGGAGTAGTGATTCCTGCTCCTTCTTTACATATTATCTGTTCCTGATAAGTTATGGCTCCAAATACTTGACTCAAAATAGTGCGACACTGTTACCCTTAACTGCCCTTTTCTGTGGCATGCCAACAAGGGGATTTGAAGCTTATGGGATGGGGACAGATATATGCCTTACAGGTGGACAGGGAATTCTGAACTAAAACATACATCTTTGAGAGGGATGCCAGGGGTCAGAGAGAAAACACTCAGATAGTTTCATCTCCACACTGCATGGCTGCTATAGGAAATCATGTAGAACCAGGTGAACAGTCTGTTTTCATAGATTGATCTTATCTGGCAGAGGAGGCCTCAAAGTATCTCTCTCTAGAGATACTAGACAAAATATTTGTTTCTAAACAACAGACAATAAGTGCTGCCTCCTAGAAATTGTTGGTTAGGGACATGACAACTCAATGTGGCTCCGAATCTTTGGAGATTTATGATCTTAGAAACCACTGATGCTGAAGTCAAAGATATTAAATGAACAAATTCATAATTGCACTTTTAAAAATGCTTTTTATTTGTTCATATAGACAGTAGAGAATTCTATTCTATCTCCTAATACTTTATTAAGATGTAGATGATTATTTTGAAAATTACTTCTAACAGTTTAGTATTTTGAAAGTACAGAAACATTTCCAAAAGACTCGATTCTTTAATAATTTCAAGGATTATTTTCTTCCTTCCTTTTGACTCTTTTGGGTGGCTTTTATCAGGAATATCATTTCAGTGTTTCTAAGGAACTTCAACGTGGATTCAAGTTTTACTAAAAGAGTGGCAAGTATCACCTGATATTTCAGAGATTATATCTGATTTTTTATTTTTTGTAAGTTTCAAAAAATTTTGTCTTGCTCAAACAGTTTGGAGTTTGGACCAAACGGAGGAAAGCAAGACTCACAGGGAATTCACTGACGGAGGCCTCCAACAGTCTCCATCTACTCTCTAGAACTTTCATTCCTTCCTCTTGGCAGTGCTGTTTGCCAACCGGTTCTGCTTTGGGGATTAACATGAGAACATCATGAAACTAAGGATTCCGTCTTGTCAGACAGAGAAGCATCACGGTTTCTTTCTCAAACCAGATTTCCTATTGTGAAGCAAGATTCCCACAGCTCTGGTGGGAGTCCTTCCCAGATATGTACGGGGTCAGATCTTATTTCGCAGTAGGAATGCAAACAGCACATTTGCCCCAGTTTTGCTTTCTGTTTTCAGTGAATTTAGTTCTCGAGCTGGATTAAGATCTTTGGTTACATCAAATCTCTAATTGGCAGAAGCCCAGACCTAATTTTTCAAAGAAAACATTGTCATGGAAAATATTTCAAAAAGTGGATGTAATTGTGCTGGAGCAGCTGTGGGGAGGGGAGGCACTGAGTGGTGTGGACCACAGAGGAAGAACCTTTATCAAATACTCTTTTTCCCCTGGAGAAGTGATACAACATTCTTCAGTGTGCCAAAGGCTTGTTTTGGACTACAAGCCAAATACACCCTGGAAACCTCAGCAGACTGCATATCTTGAGAAAAGGAAACTTTTAAAACTGTAAGGTCTGTCACACAACAAAATGATCCTGCCTTGAACAGCAAGAGCTGGATTTTGAGCAGCAATAGGACAGCCTCTGCCCTGGCCCCCCGTGGGCGACGGGATGGACCTGTGAAACCAGTGGTCTGTGTCGAACTCGACGGCTTCTGAGCCGTATCAGAGGCGGAGGTTAGGAGCCTCTGCAGGGGAGAGCAGGGCACTGAGCGCGCAAGTCCACTGCAAGAGGGGACACACAGCCCTCTGCCTCTTACCAGCTGCATGGACTTGGGCAAGGCGCTCGGCTGTAAGCAGGCGGAACAACAGTGCCAGCCACTGGGTCATTGTGAGGATAAAGTGAAATAAAATATGGAACCATCCTAGAACAGTCACACAGCCCTGAGAGACCTGTATCTCTCCCCTAAGCCCTTGTTTATGTTTGTCTGGTCCAAAGGCCTTTGCCCCTTGCGGGACTTATTCCGCAGGACCCTCTTTCCTTCTAGAGAGACATGCGTGCAACTTAAACTAAGCGGAAGGTGACTCACTGAAGTGTTGAGACAGATGAGATTGGGCAGAGGAGACAGTGGCTATTAAAACTCAACCAAAAAGGATTTATCAGTGAGGATGAGGTGAAGGGCCCCATCCCGGTCAGTGTCCATCTGTGAGGACGAGGAGGGGACCCCTCATCAGTCAGTGTCTGTGTGTGAGGATAAGGAGGGTCAGTGTCCATACACAAAGACACTGTGTAGCCACCTCTCAGTTGCTCACCTGCTCCTCCCGCCTGGCGGCCCAGGCCTCAGCAGCAACCCACCTCTGCAGCCCACTCGCCCTCCGCCACCAAGGCCCTGACAGGCCGCCTGCTTGCGCCTTGCTCTCCTTACAGGGGCAGGGGACTCCCTCTCCAAGTTTGGATGACACCATTGATTTTACACTCACAGTTTATATTCCTACCAAGTTTCACGAACCTTCTTCTTCTGTGGACTTCCAGGACTCAAGGGACAAGCCATTATTACTATTAGAGCAGTTCACGGCCGTGCCTCGTGCACGTGCACAGGCAGATGCTGTGGCAAACAGTGCAGCACGTTTGAGTGTGATCAGTACCAGGGACCCAGAGGGTACTGCACCTGTCCCCAGTACCTGTCACCTGTACCTATCGCCAGTACCTGTTCCTAGTACCTATCCCCAGTGCTTATGTGTAGTACCTATCCCCAGAACCTGTCCCAAGTAACTGTCCCCAATACCTATCTCTAGTACCTATCCCAGAACCTATTCCCAGCACCTGTCCCCAGTATCCATCCCTAGGACCTATTTCCAGTACCTATCCTCAGTACCTATCCCTAGAACCTGTCCCCAGTACCTAGTCCCATCCCCAGAACCTATCCCCAGTTCCCGTCCCCAGTTCCTATGCCCAGTACCTATCTCTAATACCTGTACATAGTACCTATGCCCAGTATGTATTCCTAGAACCTGTCCCCAGTACCTGTCCCCAGTACCTGTCCCTGACAAGAGTTGAATGTAAGGCCAAAGTGTTCTAGCTGGCTGTCTGTTGATGGCCTTGGGGTTGGAGAACAGAAGCAATGATGTGATTTCAATAAACCAAAAGTTTAGATTTAGCTGAACCCAACTTGGCCTCTCTCAGAATAAGCCTGTGGCGCATATTTGGTTTATTAGTAAGATGAGACGCTCAATAACTGTAACTGTTAGGACAAGATTGCAGCTATAAAAGAAACAAAGTATTCCGGATTTGTCAGAACTAATAATTTGGCCAGTTTTTAATCTAAAGGCAAAGTGTGAGCAGAGAAGGCCCTGTGAGAATGCGGGGCCGGGGCGCACGCGCCCAGGAGGCAGCCCGGCCATTACTGGGAACGCTGGAGTCGGGGCGGAGCTCCTTGGGAACTCCAGGACGACGCTCCTGAGCAGAGCCACCAGCAAGAGTCTTAGAGAAGAAAATAGTCTTTGAGTTATTAAGGAGTTAAAGGTTATGTTGCTTTCAAAATACTAAAATTTGAGAAGTGATTTCATAAAAATGGTCTATATTCTTACAATTCTCTATTTTAATGAGCAAATAAAAAAGCATTAAAACAACCCGGTTATGAGTTTGCTTAATGTCCTTGACTTCTGCACAAGCAGTTTCTAAGATCATAAATCTCCAAAATGTAGAACCACATTGAGTTTCACATCCATAACCAAGAATTCCAGGGAGGTACCCCTTAACCTCTGTGGCTTAGAAATAAATATTTTGCTCAGTTCCACGGACTCAATCATCAACCGTCTCCTGTACCTAGTGCCCTGGCTGGTTTGTCTTTGCCTGCATCCTCTGGATAAGGTGAGCAAGGTTTTCCCTGCGTTAGTTTGCTAGGGCTGCTATCACAAGCGCCACAGACCCTGTGGGCGGCCTGAACAGGGATGCACTGTCTCACGCTTCTGGAGGCCAGAAGGCCAGAGTTGAAGGTGGGCAGAGCTGTTCCTTCTGAGTGCTGTGAGGGAGAATCTCCTCCACCCCTTTCTCCCAGCTCCTGAGGGTTTGCTAACAATCTTTTCTCAGTTTTTGGCTCACGGAATCATCACCAGGATCTTGATCTTGATCATCAGCAGGGCCTTGGTCTTGATGTGGCGCTCTCTTTGTGTGTTGGTTGCCCAGATTCCCACCTTTCATAAGGACACCAGTCTTACTGGGTTCAGGGCCCAACCTGCTCCAGTATGATCTCACCTTAATGATTGCATCTGCAATGACCTTACTTCCAAATAAGGTCACATTATGAGATCCTAGGGCTCAGGAATTTTTGGGTAGACACAGTGTAAGCCATAACAATACCTCCAGGAAAAAATAAGGATAAGAATGGAATGGAGATTATGAAGAAGCACTTTTAAATCTATGCTAAAGCACTTTAGAATCAGTTTTAGTGCAACTAAAGAGTTTAATTATTGTACTGGTTTGTTCGCTTTTAAGAAAGTACAAGTATTTAACAGTACTTGTTATATGTGACTTTTGAAAAGGTTTAAGTTTTCAATTAGTTTTTAAATACTTTGAGATACCTTATTTATTAAACACACATGCTTTGGTGTGTTTTTATGTAAACAGTATGAGAATATTTAGATGGAATGTCAATTAATTTAAAAATGGGAAATTGAATATTAGAAAAATGGTAGTGAATATTCCTCTCCATAAAAGAAAGCAAAAGTCCTGATATAAAATATCCTTAAATCCTCAAACTTTCTGCCTTTTTCCCAAGTATCTCAGTAAAAACAAGAGCCTCCATGCGGAATTCTGTGTCCTGGGCTAAGCATGGCAGGAGTTTGGCCCAGGAGGTGGGGGGTACAGGACTTTAAACACTAAGCTAAGGCCGATTTGCAAACCTCTTTTAAGTACAGAGTCTTTTGTGCAGCTAACACCTCACATGTAAGTTCAATCAACAAAACAGATTAAAGCTGATGTTCTCCCCTGTTATTGGGGCAGTGTCTCTTGGAGTCATCCCTGTAGCCCTTGTCTCAGAACCATCTGGAGATAAGAGTTTAAGAGGTAGATGCCTGGACTTACATTAGATTCTCTGATTCAGAAGTCTGGCTCTGGGGCCCAGGAAGGTGCATTTTAACAGACTTCTTAGGATAAAACTTTGAGAAATACTTTGCTACTTCAATATATGTCTGGCACAAATTTGCCTTAGCTCACTAAGAATTCTGGGTTCAAATCTTGTTTTGTCCATCTTATAGCTCCTTGATTTCAGCACAGTGCTAATTTCCCGGTACCCCAGTTTGACCACCTCAAAGGTTGTTGCAAAAGTTCAATTGAACAATGCACAGCAGCCCCCGAGCACAGGGCCCAGCAATGCCCAGTGCTTACCGGGAATTTATCAATATTAGTGTCATCACTGCTGGTAACACTACTGCTGTTCTTACAATGACTTCTCCCAGGTGGACTTAGCCAGGATTGCTCAGGAGAATTAGGTAATCATTATTAAATAAATGAATCTCAGCTTCTTCTTCCCCTGGAAGTCACCACATTGTCCTTGCGAGACGCATTTCAAACCACCCAGCACATGCAGTGTGGATACTCGCCTTCGTCCCTCTAGTCTGGGACTCCCATTTTAACCAGTTATTTTCTCTGACCACAGCACCTCTTTCCCAGTGGGTGGGTCTTGGTTGTTTCCGATGCTCTATTCCAATGCTTCTCAAACATTAAAGTGCACACGAATCACCAGGGATCTTGTTCAAATGCAGTGTGTGGGTCCGTAGGGTTTGGGGTGGGGTGGAGATGCAGCATCTCCAAGGATTTCCTAGGGGACACCTGTGCTGCTGGTCCAGGAAACACACTCAGAGAAGCACGGCTGAGACAACGTGTCTGTGCGGTTCTCCTTGGATTCCCCACAGTAAGTGCTGCTCCTGCCACATGGCCACTATCACCCACAAGCCCCTCCAGCCTCGGTTTCAGGGACTTGGAAGAAAGACTTCCTAGGCAGGGTGCTGTCTCTCCTCCCAGGGCTCCTCAACTTCAACTCGCTGCCTGTCTTATACACCATTTTCTGATGAATGGGAACTTTACTTATATAGAAATTATTATTATTGTATTTATTTCATAAAATAGAAGATCTGGAAAAATCTCTGAACTTATTGCTGCCTTCCCCTTGAGTACTACATGGGCTAAAAAATAACCTTAAATAATGTTCTGTATTTTTAGAGTTATGGAGAGCTAGTTACTAAAAAAGCAAAAGAAAATTTCCCTAAGGATATTATAAAATAGCTATTGGCTTTTTTGTTCTAGTCTTTTTGTTCAAAAATGAAAATTATGATATGGGCTATTTAAAACAAAAATATAAATGTCTTCACAGTACTTGCTTCTCCTTTTTTGTTCTGCCTGTAAATCTGGTTTCTACAGGGTGAAATATCAAACTCCACCACACAGGGGCAGCATTGCTCCTTCTACACTCAACTAGAGCCGTCATGTTTTGAGTTTGGGGTTGAATTTCAAAAACTTGAAGTTAGAATTCAGAACAACAGAAATTATCTCCCTAGTGAAAAAAGAAAGAAGGAAACTTCTTCTTCTGGTTGAAATTCCACAGGTATAAAATTCGAACTTAAAAGCTCATTTGAAGAATCATGTCTTAAATCAATTCTCTTGAGGGAAGCAGCTCATCCCTGCGTCGGCCCGTGGGCCTTGCAGAGGCAGGTAAGAGGGTGGAGGGTGCAGCACACGCAGCCATCGAATAACTTAATTCCAGTCCCGGCATCATGGAGACCGTGGCTTCCAGCAAAAACAGGCAGTAGGAAGAAGCAGGGGGTGTGTGAGGGGAAGACAAGAAGTCTTTGAGGAAAGAAAACTGATTTGGAGGATTAATTTGTCCAAAGAGTTCTAGTAGAAAACAACCTCAAAGAATCGCTTCTTTTAAAAAAATTCACCTTGAAGAATCATTTTGGAAACATTTGGGTGTCGCTTGAGCTGATATATAAAATGCAAATAGACATCCCACAGAGTGGGAGAAAATATTTGCTCTTTTCACCACTGA
>VBSM01001124.1:6232063-6303394 GCA_008086735.1 Cheirogaleus medius
ATTTGTACCCCCATTACAAGATGGAATAAAAAATAAATAAATAAAAAAAATAAATAAAAAATAAAAAAATAAAAATAAAATAAAATAAAATACCCGCTGTCCAGGAAGGTGAGAGGAGTTTATTTTTCACTTTTTTGCTTGGCTACTTCGAAGTTAGGCTGCAAAGGCAGGAGGTTTTAAACAAGCTTCTGTTTTGTCTGTCTGCAAAATAATAAAAAAAAAATCTTACTGACCTGTGCTCTCCGGTGAAATGTTAGGCCGAGGATTGATGATTTGAGATTCCGTAAAACACATGTGCCCGTGCAGTTTCTGTCACCCAGCTGTGGCCTCGTGCCACACAGAAATGGCTAAGTTCTGAAGGAAGGAAGGAATTCTTGCTGCGTCCCAGCCCTCTCCTCTTTCCTTTGTGTGACTTCCGGTGCCCAGACCTGCACATGCTGGCTTGGTCATTCCTTCCAGTCACATCTGGGTGGCACTTCTCAATGGAAGCCCTGCTCACACTTGCTACCAGACAGACTGAGCTTGTCATCTACGCAGTTGCTTGTGTTGTGCTTCCCTCCACTGGACAGCATGTCCCTGAGACGAGAACATCACGCCTGTGCCGAGAGCAGTACCCGGGACGTAACTGTTCCATAAACGTTTGTGGAATGAATTCGGCAAACATGGGCAGCTCAGGAATATTTTTATGAGATCTAGTTACATGTCCTTCTTATCTTACTCTACATTCTCAACATCAGTTCAGTGGCCCTAAAACTGTAATGTGGTAAAGCTTCTTACAGACTCCGCTCTGAGCCTCTCCCACAGAGAATGGGATCTCTAGTGAGAGGTAGCGGCCAGATTCCGCACTTTCCTGCTCCCCGCACCAACCACAAGGGAGGTCTATGGCCACATTTGAAAAGCACCCTTTGTACCTGCTATTCCATTACATTTATGTCCCACTTCATGGTCACCCCTGCATGGTCACCCCTTGCATAGTCATCCCCTGTATGGTCATCCCCTGCATGGTCACCCCCTGCATGGCACCCCCTGGATGGCATCCCCTGCATGGTCACCCCTGCATGGTCATCCCTCCATGGTCACCCCCTGAATGGTCATCCCCTGCATGGCACCCCCTGAATGGTCATCCCCTGCATGGTCACCCCCTGAATGGTCATCCCCTGCATGGTCACCTCCTGCATGGTCACCCCTGCATGGTCATCCCCTGCATAGTCACCCCCTGCATGGCACCCCCTGCATAGCACCCCCTGCATGGTCACCCCCTGCATGGCACCCCCTGCATGGTCACCCCCTGCATGGTCATCCCTGCATGGTCACCCCCTGCATGGTCATCCCTGCATGGTCACCCCTGCATGGTCACCCCCTGCATGGAATCCCCTAGATGGTCACCCCTGCGTGGTCATTCCCTACATGGTCATCCCTGCATGGTCATCCCTGCATGGCCACTCCCTGCATCGTCATCCCCTGTATGGTCATCCCCTGCATGGTCACCCCCTGCATGGTCATCCCCTGCATGGTGACCCCTGCATGGTCACCCCCTGCATGGCACCCAACACTCCAAATTCTCATGTGATGCTTAATTTAACAAACACCTCCTAGGTTTGGGGAACACAAGGATGAATTACATATCCTTTTACTTCAGTTATGCCTAGCATTTCCTATTTATTCTCTAGGAACTAGATCAAATGTCATGATTTTACAAAGCCTTCCTTAAACATCCTCACAGAATTATTTTGTCTATATTCTGTGCTGCCAGCAATATATATTTTCTTTCTTTCTTTTCTTTTTTCTCATTATCCCTGGTGAGGTGTGGTGGCTCACACTTGTAATCCCAGCACTTTGGGAAGCCGAGGCGGGAGAATTGCTTGAGACCAGCCTGAGCAACATAGCGAGACCCATCTCTACAAAAAATTAAAAAATCAGCCGAGTATATTGATACATGCCTATAGTCCTAGCTACTCAGGAGGCTGTGGCAGGAGGATCGCTTGAGCCCAGGAGTTTGAGGTTGCTCTGAGCTGTGATGACAACACTGTACTCTAACCTGGGTGACAGAGTGAGACCCTGTCTCCCAAAAAAAAAAAAAATCTTTTCTTTTTTCTCCAGGGTGGTAGTGTTTTGTTAATCACTTTTTGACAGGTTTTACAAGCAGATAGGAACAAATAGAATTGCTTTATCATCATAGTTATTATTATATTTTCATATTTTAAAGCAAAACTGTGAATTTTGTCTGATTACAAGTCTATCTCCCCCAAGAGACCATGTTCTTCTTGCAGGCACAGATCTGTTTTTATTGCTTCTAATTGTAGCAAATAATAGTGCCCAACAAACATAGAGAATGAAGAGTGAATGAATGAAAAATCTGTTTACTGTTGAGCACAGAGAAAGAAATAGATGAACAAATAGCCATAATACTGTGGAATAAGTGATATATGGGAAAGCAATTAGTTATGCTGGGCTTTGAGGAGGTTTTGGGAGATTAAAAACTAGAGAGTAATAATTTGTGTAGGTTTTTGGGGATTCTTTTAAAGAGACAGGGTCTCGCTCTGTTGCCCAGGCTGGACTGTAGTAGTACAATCATAGCCCACAATAGCCTCGAGCTCCTGGGCTCAAGCGATCCTCCTGCCTTGGCCTCCCAAAGTGCCAAGATCGCAGGCGTGAGCCACAGCGCCCAGGTTTGTATGGGTTTCAAGATGAAGGTGTTTGAGAACCAGAGGGGGAAAGAGGAAAGGGTATGCCAGGAAGGGGAACAGCAGGAGAAGAAGCCCAGAGTCAATGGCTTGAGGAGTAGCAAACATACCTGTGTGGCTTGAGACACGTTAGGAGCAGTGGCTGCAGAAGGGAGTTGGGACATCCAGGTCCAAGGACATCGTAAACGAGGAAGAAGATGAATGACAGTGGCTTAATTTAATCTGTGTTTCAGAGAAGTAACAGGGGCATCAGGGAGGGTTGCGGAAAAGGAGAGACTGGAGGCAGGGAGGCCAGTTAAATGAAAGGCCTTTGGAGAAGACAGTAAATTAAGGCCTAAACCAGGACAGAGCAGTGAGCACAGTGATGCAGGCTGTGGCAGGTAGAATGGTGACCGCCAAAGAGTATATGCCCTAAGCCCCAGTCCCTGGGGATGTGTTGCCTTACATGGCACAGGGGAATTAGGGCTGCAGGTAGTATTAATGTTTCTAATTAGCTGACTCTGAGATGAAGAGATCATTCTAGTGCTCAGGGTGGACCCAGTGTTCTCCGAGCATTCTTACTGTAGGAGAGGCAGGCAGAAGAGAGAACCAGAGAGAGGGCAGCATGGGACGGATGTGGCCTGGCGCTGTTGGCATTGAGGACGGGGGAAGAGGCCATGAGCCCAGGACTGCAGGCCGCCTCTAGGAGCTGGGAGAGTCAAAGATATGGATCCTCCCCTAGAGCCTGTACAAAGGAACACCGCCGTGATAACACGCCTTGGTGTAGCCCAGTGAGACTGTCAGACTGCGGAACTGTGGCACTGTAAGATAGTAAGTATGTCTGGTTTAAGCCACAACATTCGTGGTGATTTGTTACAGCAACAGCAGAAATGCACACAGGAGGTTTACCTGAGAGACACATAGCAGGTGGAATTGGAAGAAAAACCACGTAGAAGTTATTGCAGTTTTCTGCACCGGAATGAATGAGCTCTTACATCAGGACAGTGGCGAGTGGGCAGAGAGGGAAGGTCGCCTGTGGATGCTAAGCAGCCAGGACTGTGAGATTCCCAGGACAGGTACAGGCACCTGCAGCATGGAAGGAAGGAGGAAGCACAGGCTTTCGGGGGAAGGACGGGACTGAGATGCCCTGGGACATCCAGGCAGAGTGAGCCACCAGTAATCAGTGGCGAAATGAGTTAAGAGCGCAAAAGAGAAGCCACGGCTGTAACAACCCAACTGGAGTTCCAGGGAGACTTTGCAACTTCGAGGTCAAATGAGATACCTCAAGGAACTGCTAAGACCAGGGAGAGGCAAGCACAGTCCTGGGGCAAAACATTTAGGATGGGCATGGGAACAATAAGAGATAAAAGCAAAAAGAAACAAATGGAGGCAAAAAGAGGGCAGGGAAAAGACGCTGAAGAGCTCGGCGCCATGGAATCCAAGAAAAGAGGGGCGGCCCGACGGTGTCACTTGTGGTAGAAAAGTCAGGTGGGATGAGGGCTAGAGAGAGGGCTCTAGGGTGGCCCCTGGGGCCGACCCGGAGCCCAGGTGCAGGGAGGCTGGTTTGCAGCTCTGTCTCTGTCACTCGTAGTTGCAGGACAGGAGGCGGTGGCCTCTCGGGGCCTTAGTTTTCTGTACAATGAGACAATACTCATTTCCTGTTGCTGCTGTAAAAAAGTGCCACAAACTCAGTGGTTTCACACCACACACATGTATTCTGTCACAGTGCTGGGGGCCAGGTGTCTGAAGTCAAGATTTGGCAGAGCCATGCTGCCCCCGAGGCACAAGGAGGGTCACTGACGTTTGCTGTTTCATCTTCTGGAGGCTGTCGCGTGCCAGGGCTTGTGGCCTCGTCCCTCCATCTCCTGCTCCTGCGTCTGTGTAACTTCCCTGCCTCCTTCCTGCAGGGACACTAGAGATGAGCTTCAGGGCCCGCCCTGATGACTCAGGATAAGCCGCTCCTCTCAAAACCCTTAATTTCATCACAGCTTTTGGCCATATAAGGCAATATTCACTTTTTTACCATACACAGTAAATATCCACTGTTGTGGGGATCAGAACGTGGACATATTTCCTTGGGGACCACCATTCACCTCACTCCCAAAGGTCCCTTTCCACCCACGGTCCCTTTCTGCTCTGACATTTTGTGATGCACCAACAGGCTGACAACATGGGAAACTCTATTACTATTTAGCACAAGTCCAGATTAATTGACAGAATAAAAGTCTTTATTTTCAATGAGAAAAATGGTTTAAATCTGTGTTGCATTTATTTTATTTTTGAGATGGGAGTCTCTCTATGCTGCCCAGTCTAGACTCAAACTCCTGGGCTCACTGGATCCTCTCACCTCAGCCTCCCATTTGGTTGGGTCTACAGGCACGTGCCATGAAGCCCAGCTCTGCTGCATTTGTTTTGTTTTGTTGTGTTTCTAAGACTGTCCCTTGCCTTACTGGAGTTGCCATGTGCCTGACCCCACGCCGTGAGGCATGCAGTGGAGTGCTTTGGTGAACCATATGCTTTTTTTTACTTACCTGGCTTCTCTTATCTTTCTATGGCTAAGTTTGCAACTGTGGCAGATTCTTTGCAGAGTGAAATTTGGAGACCATCAATGTGATAAGGGAAAATTTGGGGTTTTGGAATATTAAGAAATTTTATTTAATTACTTTAAAGTACATTAAGCACACTCTGTGAAGATGCTGATGGGTAGGAATGGGAGCCCTTTATATGAAGTAAATACTTTAATAAATGGATATGTATGACTATATTCAGTGTCCAGGAACAAAATTTACATATAAAGTGGTTTCTAAATTGCCCTAAAATACTTTCGAGACTTAAATATTTTCCTTGCTTACATTTTTAGATTGCTTAGTAAGCTGTTCATTTCACAGGAAGCACAAAGGTACACTTTAGCCCTGTTAGCCAGAGTTACTTTAAATTCTGATTTAGAGGCATCTTAAAAACAAACGAGGTTTCCTGCCATATTTAAAAGGAACCAGGTTGAATTTTATTTGGATTTTGAGCCAAATAATACAGAACATTTCCCTCCTCATCTTTACCATTCTGCCCCTACTTTGGGTGCATGGAGAGAAACCGTTTGTTCACTCTCATCCGTTGGAGCCTGCCTGCCTTTCTTTTTGCTAAGATTATACATTTCTCAAGGACTCAAGATAGAAAGAAAAAAAACCCAAACATCTAAGAGTCTCTGAACACCCTGTGGCACACTGCAGCTAGAAAGTGTTTCTGAGATACGGGAACAGCATAAACTTTCCACCAGCATTTTTGACAATTTTCCAACTGGTTTCTATTTCAGAAACTAGACATTCCTATCCATTGTGTTCCTAAAATTTGGGATCTCTTCCCTATGCTGTCGGAAATGAGAAGCCAAAACTTGAGAGTCTCCAAATTCCTCAAAGGCCAAAAAGGATGTTGAACTCTTTCAATAAAATTTAAATATTGAAAAAACAAAATAAAACAACCTGGCATAATTTTGTCAATATAAATTGAAAATTAAATGTTACTAAAAATGGCCATTTTTAGGAAAAAAACAAGGTCTATCTGCAAAGGATTTTTGCCAGAATAAAGGGGCACGTGAACAATGAAAGCACACTGACAGCGGCCTGACGCTTCTGCCCCTGCCGCGAGAATGCGAGCGATATTGACCGTACACGTGGTGACAAAGATTCTCTCCTTGATTAACTCCAATCTGGCTCTTCTGGTCTCTCTTTCTCACCAAGCCTGGCCTTGGACTCCTGTGTCCTTCCTCGAAGGGTCTAGTTCTAGCAAGACTCCTAATTCAGTTTAGCCGGAATCCTCCACTTCCATTATCTGATCTCCCTGGGTGTCAGCTTGGGTTCCTCAGCCCCCACCACTCCTGGTGACGTCTGCTCCCCCTGGCCTGCCTTCTCCGGGAGCGTTGTTAGGTCAGTCTACCAGAGTCCCCCTCACCCCTGATATTGCTTCTTGGTGATTTTCCATGCACTACCCTGCTCCTGGGCTGCCAGCTCTCATTCTGCCTTTACATATCCAGAGTTGAGCCCAATCTCTCTCACCTGCTAGACACTCCACGGTCGTATCTCCCATTTGGATAAAGTTTCTTTACCATCTTCAACACGTTTCTTTTGCAGTCCCTGCCACTTCGTTCTCTACATCCCCTGGTATTTGTTCATAGCATTTCCCTATTGAAAGCCCCAAACTCCTGAGTCTAGTTGATAAGGGCGATTTGACTCCCGGGCCTGTCCCGCTCCATGGCACGGTGTCCTCTGAGTGCATCACAAGCACCGTCTTTGTTTTCTGGGCTCTGTCCCACATCTCTGTCACCCCCCCACCTCGCACCCCAACCCTTGCCTCTGCTTCTCCCTTGCCGACCTCGCAGTGGTTGTATGTGCTATTGCTTCTTTTTGGAACTAGTGCCCGCTGCCCTTCAATTGGCTGGCCAGCTATTTAATACGAGTCATTTGTCTTCCTCCTCCTCCTCTCTTGGGTAAGTGATACCACATTCTTTGATGCTCTCTCTGGCTAGCACTACCTCCTCCCTTGGGGTTAACCTGCCCTTCCCTTGTGCTCAGTAGCACCTTCCTAGGTAGAACCTATTGCCACCCACTATTTATTTTTCTGCCAGCCTCATTTCACTAATCTTCTTATCCCTGCCCCCCCCTGCCATGTGATGTCTGGTCCTTAATAGTTGCTCAATACATTTTTGTGGAATAAGGGAACGAAGAAGATTTTTGAGGCATGGCAATGTGGTTTTGAGCTAGAAAGAGCATAAAACTTGTTTCTACTAGGGAAACAGCTTTCTTATCTGGTGTAGCCAGTATGATTTCATGGCCTAGAAACTCATCAGGGAAAACAAATAACTTTCATTATTTCTTTGTAGCTAAACTTAATTTATCTCAGAAACTCCATTTCCTCTCATGGCAAAACTCTTAATCTTGCTACTTCAAGATAACTCAGTCACTTGGGGTGTAAACTTAGCCTCTCTTGGGTAAATAAATACTCAGTTATAGTTAAGATATCTCCCTTGCATCTTTCCCTCACCCCTCTGTGTGGGAGGAAGCCCTGGCCCCTGGGCTCACCCGGCATCCTCGGCGAATGTAACCTGCGTTGCTTATTCTCTATGCAAAGCAGCAATGGGACCTCTTGCTGGTCTCTCTCTGCACTCGGCTCCCGCCTCAGCGTGCACCACGTGTGGGTTTCCTAAGGCTCATCCATGTTCTGTGTCTGGACCCCAGCGAGGGTTGCAACTCTGGAGCTTCTGCTTCAGGTTCGGCTTGTCTATAGACATCTCTTGGCTACTTCTCTAGCTGTCAGCTGCTCTCAATCGCTTTTCCCTTGACTCAGGTGTGGGCAGCACATAGAGTCTCTCTGCACCCCACAGGAGTGCGGGGAAACTCAGGGAGGCATGCACGTCTTTCCCAGGCTCTACCTCCCTGCTATCGCTTTGCTGTGGTTTGTTTGTCCCCACCAAACCTCATGTTGGAATTTGACTCCCGTGTTGAAGGTGGGACATATTGGGAAGTATTTGGGCCATGGGGGTGGATCCCTCATGAATAAATTAATGGATTAATTCCCCCCTGGAGTGGAGACATGAGTCAGTTGTCACGCTATCAGTTCCTGGGTGTTAAGGAGAGTGGCTCCTCTGCTCTCTCTCTTGCTTCCTCTCTTGCCAGGTGGTCTCCGCACAGTCTGGCTCGCCTTCACCTTCTGCCATGAGTGGAGGCAGCCTTAGGCCCTCACCAGGTGCAGAGCCCAATCTCGAACTGCTCAGCCATCCAGAATTGTAAGCCAAATAAACCTCTTTTCTTTATAAATCACACAGCCTCAGGTATTCCTTTATAGCAACACAAACGGACTAAGACACTCTGCTATCCCACACTCTTCCCCTCGCCTTGGCTCCCTCTAAAGAGACTCATTTGGAGTGG
This sequence comes from Cheirogaleus medius, assembly GCA_008086735.1. Classification (NCBI taxonomy): domain Eukaryota; kingdom Metazoa; phylum Chordata; class Mammalia; order Primates; family Cheirogaleidae; genus Cheirogaleus; species Cheirogaleus medius. The sequence goes on from VBSM01001124.1 coordinate 6,240,645, forward strand.
TTAGAGACTACAGATGGTGAGTGTGAGAACTACCTGCCATGATTAGCCCAGACCTCGTGACTCTCTGGCCATGGGTCCTCTTGCAAATCCTCATGCCCCAACTTTGAGCTTTCGATGGGGCAGGCTCTTGGGCTACCTATATAAGCTCATCCTGCCCCTGAATTAAACTTCAGGGTTTATCTTCAGGAGTGATTTATTTGCATCACTTCTAGTATATCTGTCATTTGAACAATTCTGTTGGAATCTGGAAAAAGGGCATGACTCCCAGCCATAGAGTGGAGTTTCCCATAACTGCTCCAAATTTCATTTTAGATTGATAGGATATTAAGGCCAGAAAGGTGTCTCATTTCTGCCTCCTTGTCCCCTCCCAAGAGCAGCATCATATGAGGTTTGCATCATGAAGATTTAAGGAGGAAATATATGTTGAAATATCTGGTACACAGAGGTGCTCAATTATGTTAATTTACTTCTTCATAGTGATACAAATAACAGATATTAAAAGCTGAGTAGACAAGATTTTTTTTAAAGCTGGAGAGCTGTCCCCACCCCCCTGAAAATACATTATATAGGCTGACATTATTCTTCTATGTTCTCCAGTTCTTGAAAGAGTCTCATAATTTCATTAATAATATCTTTTGGAGTGGACATTGCTTAAAAATAATTCCCTGACTAAATTTTCTTCTGTTATATGTTCATGGATTTATGTACTTTTTGCTTTTCTATTTCTAAAATAACAATTAGTTCTTCGAGCCCTCAAAACAAGTCCTTGTTGATTCTTATTAAAATAATATACACAAAAAGCAGTGTTTTTTAAAAATAGATCTAAATCATATTTACTCTGCAATTAACTTTGGAGAAAAAAGAGAATACACAAGTATAATTTGCCACTTATGAATATAAGAATGGTTCTTGTTGAAGACTGACAGACTTTAATGCTTATTCATTCAATAAGTAAATAGTATAATTGGGAACAGAATGTCAATTGTCCAGAGCTGTCTGAGAGACCTCCTTATAAGGGGCTTGAGCTAGATGTCATTGTTTAGTGACAATATTTATGCTGCATATTTTCTATGAAAACACATGCTAAATTTAGACTCCCTGTTCTCAAGTTTCTCATGGTAGCAAATTAGCTTCATAAAGCAAAGCTTAACCCCATAAAAAACCTTAGAATACTCTTTATGCTTTCTTCTATTCTTTGAAGCAATAGATGAAATTTCCGAATTATCTCATGTGACAGAAAGAACACTCTGACCCTGATATACCTTTTGAACCAAAAATTGCTCTCCTTTGAATGACAAAAATAATTCCAACATCACAGCGCTATTAGAGTAAGATTCGATAAGGCATGTAGGACCATTTGACCCAGAACTGGGAACAGGAGAATTCAGCATGGGGCTAAATTTGAACGGAGTAGCTGGGAAAGGGCGGGCAATCTTCCTGACCACAGGCCAACCTTCTCAGGACTCCTGAGACCCAGCTGGCAAGGTCCCTTATTAGAATCACAGGACTACCTGAAAATGAAAGAGTTGCTATGGCTGAATTTTGGCAATGTGTGCTAAAAGCTCACATCAAATAATTTAGTCAGGATGGAGAATGGATGTCAACAATTATTTGCAATTTTTTCAAATTTTCCTGAAGGAGAATGAGTACCTGGAACACATATAAAAATGGGCAAAAACAAACAAAGAGAAATAATTTCATTCCCAGCAGTTGGAAAAATATAAAATATGTGCGAATAGACTTAACAGAAAACTTAAATGATATTTATAATGAAACAACAAAACTTTACCAAATACAAAATATTAGAATGAATGGAAATGATGTATTTCTGTCTTAAATGTGAAAACTTAATACTATAAAAATGTTATTCCATATCCACTTTAATTAGTGTATTTAATGCAAATTGGAGAAAGTCCTTAAACAAAATTTGATGAGAATATAGAAATAATTACAAGGTTAATCTGAAAGAAAAGACCAAATAATTTTAAATAAGGACAGAAATAGGACAGGGTATTATTTTACTTCCATTTAAAAACATTTTATAAAATATAATGATAAAAAAGCTGTGGGACAGATCTATGAGTTAAAATAGATATAGAACAAAATGTAAATAAAACTTAGAAAATAATAATTTTCAAATTAGCTTTTCAAATTAGTGGAGTAAAAATTTAATAATTGATGTTGGAACAACTGGCAAAACTTTGAGAAAACTTTGGTTAAGATTCAAAGTTTCCAATATAAGCTAAAACTTCAAAAAATTTTAAATATACACAGCAGTTAAATTAAAAAATAAAACACATAGCACTAGAGGATATATAAACATTTTAAAATTAACAAATAGAAATAAACATAAATATAAAAACTCTTCTATATGAAAAAATACCATAAATAAAACTGGTATTTGAATGACAAATTACAAAAAGTATTTGTAACATACAGGACAGATAAAAAAATAATATGCCAAAGAAACTGGAAAAATTTCTAGCAAATATCAAGGAAAGAGAGAAAAAGAATAAATAAAAAATATTTTGAATGATAAAAGGATATAGATACAGATACAACAGTGGCTTAATTTTATCAGTAAACTTTTGCCAACACTTGAAAAAACAGTGAATCCATTTCTTTTTTTTTTTTTTTTTTTTTTTTTTTTTTTTAGAGACGGGGTCTCGCTCTTGGTCAGGCTGGTTTCAAACTCCTGACCTTGAGCTATCCACCCGCCTCGGCCTCCCAGAGTGCTAGGATTACAGGCGTGAGCCACCGCGCCCGGCCTGAATCCATTTCTTAAACAAAATATTTTAAAGAAGAAGGGTAGGAAACACAGCGAACTTTTTTGTGAGAATAACATAAGCTTAATACCCAAACCAGAAAACAAAAGCATAAGAAAAGATTTGTCTAAACCAATTTATTTTTAACAGATATAGATACAAAATCTTAAATTACACATGAATAAGTCAAATCCACCAGTGATTTTATGTATGTATGATATATATACCTTGATTTTTAGCAATATCCACATAGATATGGTATATTAATAGAATTATTATATAATATATACACTTAGACTTTAGTCTCTCAGTCTAAATAAGTATAAACACATAAATTATATATTATCAATATAAACTTTATAATTTATAGGTAATTAAATACCTGCAATGGTAGTAATAATACAAAAACTACATGGGCTTAAAGGAAGTAAGAAGATTCCCATCAGGTGGGAAGAAGGTAACTATGTCAGGTTAATGGGAAATGTATCGAAGCTTCTAAAAAGTAGAGCAAATTGTTAAGATTTCATGAAGTTGCATGCCAGGTTAAAATGTATTTTATATTAGTCTTTATACTTTGTTCTCTATTTGAAATATTTCACACAAAAGAATATGAAGAGCTCTTCAAAATTAAAAAGGAAAAGAAAAATGTCTTCATATGAAAAATATTCAAAGAATATGCCAAGTAAGTTCACAAAAGAAGAAATGCAAGTGATGAATAAGCATATTAAATAACTTAGTCTTACCGGTACAGTATATTAGCATCCATTGTTGATAAGATTGGGAGCGTGTGGATGTACACATGGAATGTCAACACCAGTTTAATTTCATACAACCTATCTTGTGAAGAGTGTGACCACAATTCTCAAAACATTTAATATCTTATATATCTTCTGTCTCAAAAATTTCACATAGGAATTTATGTTTAAAAATTTAAGAAATACAGTATATATAAAAATAAAGCTTTAGGCTCATTTCAAAGTACTGCTTATGATAGTAAACAACTGAGAACATTCTGGGTATGGCACAATAATGAGATGGATTACTATGCAACTGTTCAAATGATGTTTTTGAAGGATATTAATGACTTGGTAAGATGTGTGTGACATATTATCCAAAAACATAGGCAAGTTAAAAATATTATGTACAGTATGATCTAAATTCTCTTATATGCACAGAATGAATATATGACGTTATACGTGCACACACACAACACACATTCACATACGCACAGGAAGGACAGAACAAAATAATGACTGGAAATCTACGCTAAAATGCAAAGGGTGATTTTTTCTGGGTAGGGAGATTATTATTATCATGCTTTTAGTTCGGCTTGCTTGTGCTACCCAAACTTCCCACAATGAACATGCTTTGTTTATTTTTTTAAAAAAATAAGAAAAATTTGAGTTTAACAAGAAGAAGACTATGTCATACTTTTTATTATAAAGGTCATCTCCAAATTCTTAGATGGTTGAATTATTGCACAATATCTGTGTCTTCTGACACTAAAGCATGTTATTCCTTTCGTGTCCTAAACTTTCCTTGTCTTATATTAGAGGGATAATAAAATTAGTTGCTTGTCTCATTAAAGCTAGTTTACTGGGACATTTCTTGAGACAAGGCAGATGTTTTTCATTAATTTACTCTACTTGATTAGATTAAACTCAAAAATGGAAATATTTATCCAGGTTGAAATTGGCTTTGCCTGGGTTTGTCATGCTAATTGGTTGCAAAGCTTAAAATTGTACTGATGGAAGTAGATTTACCCGCATTGACTATTGTAGTTTGGTTATTGCTTTTATTCTTCTTAAAGAGTTAAAATCATCATCTTTTGGCATAAATTATGATACTTTGGTAGATGCTTGTGCTCTTTATGTTTACTTTCCTTTTGTTCATTTTCTTTAAGTTCAACTTATTAATAGTAAACACTAATTTCCTCCTTCATGCAAAGCACTATGTTAGTGCCAGAGTGGGACAGACTCACGTAAGATCTAATTGTTACCTGCTAGGGTTGTGTGCACCCCTGCAGCATTCAGATGCACGTATATTGGGGCAAGGGAGTGGCCTTCTAGACAGAAAGAGTAATTTAAACAAAGAGTGCAGAAAATTCTGGTAATGTTTTCAGGCCCTATCGAGTAGAGAGGTATGGCGGGACTACAGGGTCTGCTGGAGTAGTGGGAATAAAGCTAAATATTTAAGTTGGAGCCAAGATGTTGAATATCAAATTGAGGGTTTGGAGTTTACTTTGTCTACAGTGGGCAGCTACTCAATATTTTAACCAGGGCAATTCTCTGGAAAGACACGTGACTGCTGGAACAGGGAAAGACAAGAGGCCTGGAGATTGGCTGGGAGGCCAGCGCGCTTAGACCAGCCAGACTTCCTGAAGGTGCAGACATGGTCCGTGGCCACGTGGGATGATGCAGATGTGCCTGCACAAGGTGAAAGGGGAGCCTGAAAATGACATCTTGTGTCAGGTGTGAGCAACTGGAAGCATGACAATGGTGTTACTTTTATGGAGATACCAGTAACAACAATAACAATAAGGATTCTAATCTCCAGGAGACAGGCAGAACCCCGAGTCTGTGTTTTGCATGCTGAGAAGATGGTGCTGCAGAGAGAACCATGTAAAATATCCAGCCAGTGTGAGCCTGCAACTCTGGAGAGAAACTGAGGCTATATTTAAAGGGAAGATGGAAGAACAGGGAGCAAAAACCCGGGGAAAAAGAAAGGACTGAAAAGTAGTAGTTAGAGAGGCCAAAAAGAGAAATTAAAAAAAAATGTCATTCATTATTGATTCATCCAATAATATTTATTAAGCCCCTAAGTTGTACCATGCGTTCTAAGCACTGGGATAGAGCAGTGAACAAGGCAGTGGATTCCCTGGCCGCAGGGCTGACCCCTAGCGAGGAGAGGAGATAGCAGACAAGAGTCTCTATCTGGACACTCATCCCGTATCCAGGTAACCAAGGCTCTGAAGAAAATGAAACAGGCAGGGCTGGCTTAGCCCGTGGGCTCAGAGGCCCAGGTCCGAGGATACTTTAGGTACCATGAAAATGCTTTCATTTATTTGAAAATCAGAAGAAAAAGAAAGACTTTGAGGTTGAAGCAAATGTTTCAATATATAATATTTGTCTTTATACCCATGCAGTTGTAAAATAAGGTTTTTAATGTTTTTTGGTGGAGGAAGGGGCAGAGAAAGCAAAAGTGCTCAGGGCCATGTAAGCCTGGAGACACTGAGCTGGTGAGGAGCACGCAGGAAGGTCCAGCGCAGGAGCACTGCCCGAGAGTGGCGCCCCATCTGGCAGTTGCAGGTCCCTGGCGTCCTCCAACGACAGAACAGTGGAGCGTTAGGATCTAGACTGCAGTGGGTTTAGGGGCAAGGGGAGGAAGGAACAGCAAGTCCTCCTTGGAACCACAGTAGAGGGAAAAGAATGATGAGACAGTCAAGGGAGGAGGAGGCCGGGTTGAATAAGTCTTTTGTGTTAGTTTTCCTTCCAACTAACTTCTTTGCACACCTTAATTCTGCATCACTGCTGTTAACACTGTCAGGGGAGAAATTTGTGGAATTTGATAAGTAATTGAATCCTGTCCAAATGGCACCACAGTATTCACTGGGCTCTATAAAGGCAAAACTGGTGCCTGCTAATGTTCGGGAGACAGTTGGTAAACTGATGCGGTCTAATGAAGTGGATGTGCACACTGCTCGCTGCTCCTGTTCTCTCCCGTCTTTAGAATGTTGCATCAACACGACCTAATGAGACAGCCACTACCTCATCAGTCACATTTACCTAAGTAATTTTCCTCTTCTCATCCTTCCTCTGGTAATATTTAAACTACAGTGTAGGAGATGATTTAGACATCTAGCTCCTGGCCCACTGTTACCATAGTCAGCCTCATTAATCTTCAAGAACTTTTTCATTACCACAGATCTGTGACTCACCCCAACGAGCACAGCCATCAGAGGTAAATTGAATTGGGAGTCTGTCTCCTACCACTTTGTCTTTTATTTGTTCCAGTTGTATAGCTCAAAAAAAAAAAATGTTACTTAGGCCAGTAATTTTGTGAACTGAAATGGCAATACTTTAGCTTGGACGCCGGTGTTTTAGCCTGTGGGATACCTACCCACTCGTCCTTCCAGAGTGGACTCAAAGGTTTCTTATCCCAGGAAGTTTTTCCTAGCTGCCACCCAACCCCTCGCTCCAGCTAGAATGACCTTTTTCCTATTTTAAACAAGTCCGACCTAGATGAACTATATCATAATGGTTAAAGAGTATGAATTCTGGAGAGACACCTGCCTCAGCTACCTTGCTTCCTTCTGTCTCACCTTCCTCATTTGTAAGCTGAGTCTTATCCTAGTGCCAACTTTCTAGGGATCATTGTATGAACCAAATGAATTAATACATGCAAAGTTCTTAGAACCTATTAAGTGGTCAATAACTATGCATCATATTTCCTTCCAAGATTGTGCGCTACTGACTGCCTGTGGTTGTTTGTTTGGTTATGTGTACCCCAGGGCATGATTTGTAGGAATGAATACACAGAACACATGAGTGATTCCCACAGGGACAACTCCTCTCCCTCATCCAGCTCCTCTGTATCCTTCAAGCATTAAGTACTATGTATTTCATTTCCTAAATATCTTTTAACTCTCTCTTCTCTTTATCAAAACACCATCACTTCTTGCTTAGATGCTCGTAATGACTTCCCGACTAATCGTCCTCTTCCTGTAAGCACTTGCTGTGTTCTAGTCTGGCTTCTGGATGCAGCCAGACTGAAATTTTAGACATATAAACCAGAATATATTAATCTGGGATAAAATCATTCAGAGACATTCATTACCCTGCGAGTAGAGATCGGACACCTTCCCTTGGTCCGCCTGATATGCCCCTGCCAACAGCAGACTTCCCCGCGCCGGTCCTCCCCACCTGCGTCCTCGCGGCGAGGGGAGGAGGCAGCCTTGTCCTGCCACATCTGTCGCGCTCACACGCCTGCGTGGAGGACTGAGCGCACGGGACGCCTTGTGCACAATAGGCAGGCGATGCACGTTAGTTGAATAAAAGTGATTGAAAAGATGTATTTGGCATTTAGAAATAACTAGCTTTTAAAACTGTAAGTTTGGATCTTCAGCACTTTTGATAAAGGAAGATCGGCAAAGTAGACGTGGTGACACCCACTCCGTGACAATCAAAGGAGATAGCATAAGTGCAGCTGCTCATCCGGAGCCCGACACGAGGCAGTATGGAAGGGATCCCCTCTCCTTCCCGCCCCTGGCCTCTGGCTGCCTGATTCTCTGCACTTTCTGACTGCGGCCCGAGGCAATACCGGGCCCTCAAGCCAACACTGCTCTCGTCAGTTTTCTCCTCAGGAATAGCCAGGGCTGCTTACTGCCCCGCCCCACAGCCCCGCGGCCCCAGCACACAGCGAGAGAGGGTTGGCCTCAACACAGCCACCCTCCCCCACCCCCAGCTCTCTGCTTTTTCCACTTGGCCTTTTCTCCCAATCACGCTGTTAGATCCTTTTCAATTTATTACCACGGGAGAGAAATGTGACAGCAGAGGGCAGAGAAAAAGGAATGTTTCCCTGGATTTTGAGTTTCAAAAACCTAAGCCCTTAGGATAATGGCGAGGATATAAAAATTGGGGGGAGAGGTTTATGAAAAGCAAGTTTTCATCCACTTGCCTAAAACCCCCACCCCAAGAGCCCTAAGACCAGAACATTATTTCTCAGGCTGGTGGGAGAAGCAGGAGGGGACGAGGGGCCACAGGGATCCTAAAGCAGAACTTTCCCAGGCTGAGCTGTTTGGAAACACTCAGCGCAGTATATTTTTGGTATCTGAGAACAGAGGGGTTTTGTACCTATTTCTCAGGTGTAGCCCATGGAAATATTAATAGTAAGATGTCAGAGAAGAAATGATGGCATAATGTTTTGAGGAAGCCCCACAGAGTTTCCTAAAGGGTGGTATGCTAGCAGCAGAAGGAATCGCAGGTACCCAAGAGTAGCAACAAGTAACCACAGAGACTCCGACACCTGAAGGGTTCCATGGGGACATCTGTGCTGTCGCTGGTGTGAACTGCCGACGGAGGACCAGGTGGGTAATGGACATGGCACCAGGGCCTGGTGTGGCCAGAAGACAGGCAGGAAGGGGCAGACCACAGTGCTGTCTCACCCAGGACTCGGCACTGCCTATGTCCCCGAGATTTACACGTGCCCCAGGAGAAGGGTGGAAATGAGACGAGGATTCTTCACAACTGAGTTTTTGTCACAGCAGTAGATTAAGATTAGGATAAGGTCAAAATATTAATAATTACTAGGTTGAATTATGTGAAAAATAAAAACATATCTTTCTTGCTTGCTTGAGTAGCGGGCTGAGACTACTCTTGGTACCAGCCCTGGCAAGGTCGGAGCAGTAAACAGAGGAATGACTCATTCTCACCTCCCTTCGTGCTTGGTGCAGGGGAGCGTGGGGTGAGCTGGCTCCTGTTTGTCATCCCATCTCTTTGTCTTCCATGACAAAGATGAAGTGTGCAGCTACGCAGTGCGTCCTTAAAGCCTCCGCAGTGCCACTGCAGCAGCCATGGCTGTTCCCAGAATAGTATCACCATAGCTTTGGTCACTGTGGGAATATCCCCTTGCAGAGCCGGGAGCTGTCATTCATCCTAGTTAAGCTAAGAAACTTACGACATCTGAATGTGTCCCAAAGTAATGACAAGTATCTGTCTGACCGGTCAGCCTGGTGGTAATGGACAATACTAGAAGAAAAAAATATATGAGCTTTGGAACCTGTCAGACCTAATGCCAGCAAGTTCTTTTACTTATTAGCTATGCTGTCTAGAGGATGTCATTTAACCTCTCTCAGTCTCAATATTCTCATGTATATATTCTACCATATATAATTAATTTATTATCTGTGTGATAAGGTTGTTGCAGAGATCCAAAATAATGCATGTAAAATAATTAATGTAGTTCTAGGTTTATTGATGTATCCCAAACAAAATCACCTATTAATAGGCTGATCAAGAGTTCTTTAAATTAAAATATGAAGCTAGGGAGAAAAAGTCCAACAAAATTCTAGATCATGTACCATGAAAAACAACACATAGAATTTGTGAAAGAAATATTAGGTCATTTTCAGGAGAAATCAAGAGGTTTGGAATTCACTTAAGGCTTCAGGTGTTTATATATCTATGCATGGGTGAGAGTCAATTAAACTTGTAATTTTAAAACAAACATCAGTTCAGTTTAATAAATTCACACTGGGTCTGTTTCAGGACTGTTCCAGCCTCTGAAAATATGGAGATGACTAATCACATGGCTACTGATGCCAAGTAGTTCACAGTCTAGAAATTAAATGTCTCCAAATTATTGATGAGATGCAGTTTGTGACCAAAATAAGACACCAAAAGGTAAATTCTTTTCAAAAGAAACAGCACCAATAGAATGGAGTAGCCTTGCTTTCATATATGTATATACACACACATATATATGTAAAATTTATAAAAAGCCATGAACTTAAGGATAGGCAACATTCAGGTGCTGAGAAAAGGGAGCAGAAACAAGTGAACAAGTGATCATACTGTGATTATGTAAAACAGACTTCCTGGGCAGGCAGAAGTTATGTAGGAAGGATCTTATTCCAAAATACAAACTGGCCCAGAGGCAAGAAGCAGCAGTGAGGAAGGGCTTCCAGTCTCAGAACATTCTGTGAAAAGTAGAGCATCTGATGTTCTTTACTGACAATTTCGTCTCTTAGCAGGTAGGGGAAGCAACAATGACAATTGCTATTCTGTGTTTAATTCTAACCAACAGGAACGGGCTTACTGTTGGAGTAAAAGTTACACCGAACTTGGGAGAAATCAAGTCATCTTGGAATTCGTAACAGCGAAGAAAAGAAACAGTAGGCAGAGTTAGACCTGCACTCTAGACTTTAGGAAAACAGATTGTTCAAAAGCTCATAAAAAGGCTTGCGTGATTCCATGGCTAGAGACTCTGAAAAGAAACACAGAGTAGAAAGAGTTAGGAAAAATATTATTTACAGGAACAGAGAAGTGAAAGTATGGATATTAGAGAGTTGAGTGAGAAAGGGACAGAAATGGAGATGTAGAAAGGAAGGCAGTCTGGGCTGGACAGAGAGGAAGGACAAGACAGACCCACAGAAACCCTCACGTGGAGGAAGAGAGAGGAGAGACATGGCAGCCATACGCAGCCTTACAGAGTCAGCAGGCGGGAGGGCTGCACTAGAGCAGCGGGGAGGGAGCCCAGGCCAGCACAATGCTGGAGGAGAGTGGTTCCAGCACCCTGTGGTGTGGACTTCTCTTTTGGGCAGAAAGCTGGGAGCCTGCAGCAGGTGATGCACAGCCTCGCAGATGACATCTAACCTCTCATGTTCACAGAATGCCCAGAGGCTGCTTCACCCATGAAGACTTCTCTGCTCCTGAGAGTATAACGCAGTGCCCACTCCTAATTGCTGACAGCTGGGGTCTCCTAAAGGGCAGAAACAACAGCTCTTTCACTTATTCTATTGGTCTATACATTTATTCATGACCCTATGAAAGGCAAGGCAGGATTGAGGTATTAAAATGAAGACATGATTTCCAGTTCAGTAAGCTTGCGTTCTAATTCAGAGATTGTGAAGAGCTCCACCCCCACGCCAAGTAAGTAGACACAGCACCAGGAGGCGTGGAGGACACGCAGATGCAGCGAGGGGCTCTGAGCTCAAAGTCGATATAATAGGGCAACGTGTGATCAGGAAAGATTGTGAGCTGGACTTTAAGATGGGCAGAGTCTAACAGGACAGCACGGCTGGGGATGAGATTATTAAACTGATTTGTGGTCACATTAGTCAGGGGTAGGCTAGGCTGCAGTAACCAACATGCCCAAACATGTGAAGGGCTCATGACCAATTTGAAAAGAACATAAACACTTGGAGCCAGCATTCATGCCATGTGAACTTTGGATATACAATATGGTGTAGACATATGACATTTTAAGATTAGAAGGTATTTATGAATAATTTCTAATACATATTGAACATTTAGTAGGCCCCACATTGATGTTATTGGTATGATTACCTTATACACGAGAAACCTGAGACTTGGACCTTTTAAGCACTTCAGCCACTGTCCTGTAGCAGATAAGTGACAGAGCTGGGATCTGAACCCAATGCCTCAGACTACAGAGCTTAAACTCTGTTTCTTTATGCATCGAGGCAACAATATGGTAAGCTGTGTGATAATGAAGTCAGGTTGGAATAGTAGTAATTGAATAATGATTCTTAAAATGTTGATTCAGTGTTAATCTGAAAGAGGGTACAAAGTGGTATTATAGTTGGCCCTGCACAATTCAGTAGATGAGTGTGTAATTTCAATAAAAATATAAATGACATAATATGAATTCTTTGATTTATAAGAAGCTGGGATATACATTTAATGTATCCACATGTTATTTAATTTTTATAGTACTATTTAATAGTCAGTATTATTGTCTTTTATTTTTTAACAGAGAAAGGAACTGAGACTTAAAAATGTTAAGAAAGTTGACCAAAGTCACTCAGCTAATAAACATTGGAGCCTCGATTAGAATCCAAATCCTGACTCCAAATCCTGCTGCTCCACGTGCTGGAGAGACTGTACCTGGCGTACTGTGTTCCCTTCTCGCCACTATATTTTATGATAGTCATTAAGGAATGATTGTGCATAAAAGGGGAATAAGAAGGATGCAAAAAATCATAAACTTGGAATTCCATCATCATCTGTCAGGGGCCGCTTGGCACTCTGGTACCTAAGTAACAGTGCTGTCTACTCCTGGGTTTGAGTTATCCTGAAATGTTTTAAAGCAATTGAACAGGCAGAATATATGAGTTTACTTTTTCTAATGACTCTGCATCCCACACCTGGTTATATCTTATATCATTGCACAATGGCAGAGCTCTGAGATAGTGAGGGGCTGGGCTTGGTGATGCTTTCTACTCACTTCCCTGTTACATGCAGAGCCTAGCCCTTGATTTCCATGAATAATGGGGAACTTCTTACCTCCTCTGGGAAAGAAAGGGAGAATTCTGAGGAATATCAAGAGAAGAAAAAAAAAAACAGATAGTGACAGAGCATGAACTATTCACATATTATCTCCCCACATTTCTATCCCCTGAATTGCTTACCAAATACGGAAATACCTACTTGTAGTTCCTACAATGAAGGCTAACTTCTCAATAGATCAGTTTCTACTTGCTGCCGTTTGCCTCTAGTACTACTATTTCTTGATATTTTATTTAAACCTAGTGGTATAAGTCCATTTTGATGATAGATAAAGAAGCAAAATTCAACAATATTTGCTGCAGTTTTGGCATAAAACAGCATTTGCTGTTCCCATTATAGTCTTCTGTGATTATACCGCAATTGATAAAATATTATTTGCCACTATTGTAATTATAGAAAATATTGTGGAAGAAAAAATGTTATATATGTACCAACAGTTTTAGGGTAAAGGCTACCATGTATGAATTACACGACTGTATGTGAGCCATGCTGATGATGGCGCTGATGACACTGACTTTTGGTATGGCAATCTGAAGGGCAGGCTGCCCTCGGCTGAGCCTTGAACCAGCCCCAGAGCCCAGCACAGTAATGGGCACATAGTACATATGCACCAAGTAATGAACTTATAATAATGAATTTATTGGATGAAAATGATGTCCCTTGTGGAGGCCCATGTGAAGCAGGTCTGGGACTAGAGACCAGCAAGTAAGTCCTCAGAGTGAAGGGACAGGCCACATCCAGAGGCAGAAGGAGTCCAGGTTCCAGGGGGAGGGGCACTCTTTGTTACTGACACTCAAAGTGGCAGTGCTGATGGGTGAAATTAATTATAGGCACAAATTTATGTATCTTTTGGGTGGGGATAATAGTTAACATTAACTGAAGGGTTGGTAGGTGTCAGATATTGCATTTCGTGTTTACATATATAATTCTACTCTCTTGTAAAATCATTTGAAAGCTGGGTATTAAACCAAGTTTGTTGGTAAGAAGATTAAAACTCAGAGAAGTCTGTTTACATAAAACCACTGGCTCTTAAGAGGTATTTGAATCCAATCTAATACTTGTCCACTGATTTATGCTATGATATGGTACTTTTCAGAGAACATTTTTTTAAAATTTACTAATCAAAAGACCAACTGACTGACTGATATATTAGCTGTTTATGAACCCATTTTGCTATCTTCCTCTGACTTTACTTGTAAGTCTGTCTCCACTTTGGCCTTGATTTGATCATTCACAGTCTCTGAGAGCTATTGAATATTGCTTTGAATCTTGCTCCTTAATTACTTAGGTTTTCATCTTCATAGCCTTGTTTAATAAAGCTCTGAGCACAAGAGACTTTGCTCTTTTTATTTATTTAGAAAAGCATAAGAACCTCTTGTCTGTTATTTAAAGATATAAATATCCTGAGGGGTCTAATTAAATTCTAAAGAACCAGAAATGACAAAATTGGAGCAGAGACTAAAATAAAATACAACTTAATAAGGGTTAATTCATCACACAGATGGGACATTTTTGTAAGGAGGTGACCTTTTATTCTAAGAGTAAGTTCTATACTCTAAATATTTTCTATTCACTATGTTAAAAAGCATTAAAGAAAGTTTTTAAATAAAGGGATGAGAGATTTATTTTAAAACAAGATAAAACATAATAATTTGTAAGTTATAATAATGAAAATTATAAATCCATATTTTAGAAAATAATCAAAGATATTATAGAAACAAAAATTACTTATGTAATATATTCTAATACAAAACCATGTTCTAACACTACGTGAAGTTTCAAAATTATATGAGAAGCCAGTAAAGAAATGCTTTTTAAAAAATCTGATGATTTGACTCATATTTGTATAGCAAATAACTGTTTGAAAAGTAACACTTTTTCATTTAGATTCTGAAATACTGAGACAAAGTATGCCTTGGAGTTGAAATAATTGGGAACTTTTGAAAATCTGAATTTTTCAAATAGTCCTGTTTCTCATTTATGAATTTCTCAAAATGTTCCCTAACTGGTACAATCCCTTTCTTTTGATTTCTTTACCCAAAATTCTCCACGTATCTTCAGAGCAGCTGCATCTGGGATATGACACAGAGCCTCGTGCACTTGCAGTGGGTCAGAGGGCAACTAGAGAGTGCCCCACCCCCAAGAGCACTAAGATAGCTTTTAAATCAGTGAGTTCAACTTTGCCCAAGGTGTGGCCCATAGCATTATAGGCTGAAAAACTTGATATTGTCAATGTTCCAGCAATGAACTGACTTAGAGGTGCTAGTTCATACTAAAAAAATAAAAAGTCACCAGTATGCATGTGTTAATTTCCAATGAGCAATATTTCTATCAAGTAGATAGCATGCTTGCCCTGACTTGACTTCAGAAGGCCAACTGCAAGCAGTCTCCTTGGTGGGGAGTGTTGGTTGCCTGGCTCAAAGCATCAGATTCCAAAGCCTGCTGTGCCCATGGAGAGCGTCAATTCAGGACATTCTTGCTGGCCTCAGAGGACATCTTCTCCTCTGTTCTATGTTTCAATGGACTCTTTGGACTGCCGTTTCTATCCAGCTAGTTTCTTTTCATTTGTACAGTCTTTCTTCAAGAAGGGCACCATATAATTAATTTCCTTATTAATAATTCTGTCTCCATGAAGTTAAATGTAGGATACACTGGAGTTTGAGATGTTCCCAAACTTGCTGGATGTGTGTTGAGAGACAAAGGTCATTGATGACATCTGTTTTGTGTGGAGCTTTGCAGTGTGAAGTTCAAAGGGCCATCTAATTCCCGAGTGCTTAGGGTCTCTCCCGCGTCCAGGCAGTGAAAGTGTAAACTACACATCTGCTCACATAGTCACTTTCTTCCACAGAATTTTTGTTAACTTTTTATCAATGTTGCATTTACTTATATCTGTAATTATATGTTACATGGAGAAATGAATGAAAATGCAGGCGATCAAGGAATAAGTTGGGATACTCCCTTGTAGGCATTTGCTAACGTTGGAATCTGGACAAGTTATGACTGGCCTTGTTCCAAAGTGAGATCTGACCTGCATGTTCAACTGCTATCAACAAAAAAATTGCCTCATTATATTTTTGCATTGCATAATTCTTTGTGCCATCATATGGAAATTGCTCTGCCACACTTTTTCATTTTTGCAATTGTCTTTATACTTATCTTCTCTAATTATCTTTTCTATATACTGTTGTGACTCAAATCATGACTTTATTCTATTAAGTCACCAAAAATCAAATAGAAGATTCTATCAAAACATAGCTGTCAGCTAAAATTTTATTCTGTAGAAAGATAAAAGCTATTCTATTTTAATAATTTTAATTTGTTTCTGCCACGAAGATTCATTTGTGATAGTTTCCTTTTAAATTTGAAAGATATTTTAAATGATGCCATTTAATATCTCTCTTCTGACTGATTCTGTTATCTGCTGTCACAGAGATTATGTAGCCTAGGAAACCTGAAGCCAGCTCGACAATACGAAGTGTCTGAGTTTTCTTCCTTATTTTGTCTCTGACTTATTTTATGAAAACTGGTAAGTCACTTAACCACTTTCTGCCTACACATTCGAAAAATATGTTAGATAACTATTGTCAACAAACAATGAATGCTTTTTAATCTGCTGTGCGTCAATTTCACCACTGCCACCGCTCATAGAGTGTTCTATGCTCAGCGGGGGAGGCAAATTTAAAAGACAGAGAACTCAGTGATTGATGGTATTCTTCATAGAAATGCACCTTCTATAAGTCGTGTCTTTAGAACAACGATATAAATGCCTAAGGTTTTTTAAAATGCTGTTAAAAATCAGAATCGACTTTATTGTTTGTTTTATTGTTTTTCAGACAGGGATTAGTGATGCTTCTTGCCTTCACAGTCCTTGTGTACAAGCTCCCACCTACGCAACGCAGAATTCCAAGGCTGCCTGTCTCGACTGCTGCACCTCACACCCTAACTCCACGGTGTGAACCAACAGAAACAGTAGTATGCCCTATAGTCAGGAATATAGACTGACCTGAATGCAAATCTCCGCTCTGCCTCTTATTAACTAATCCCAAATTTGGTAGTCTCTTTGAGGTTCAGTTTCTTCATCCATGAAATCAGGGTAATTAATAGTACCAACCTCATGGAGTTGATGTTATTTAAGAATGAAATAAAATAATGTGTACACCTAATACAGGATTTAACAGATAGTAGACACTAAATAACTGATAAGTATAAATGGTAGCTATAAATTGCAGAATGGAAAGATCAAGGCGCTTTCCCATTTATTTCTACCAGTGCCTTAGACCACAGCCCCTTTGGAAGCTACTGGTCTTTGGTTATGGATGGCCCTTGCTGTGCTCTGTATCTGATAATGTCCCGGGAGAGTGAAGGCACACACCGTCACCCCTGCCTTCCTTGCCTCTGCATCCCTTGAAAAGGGCTGTCCTCAACTTCCCCCCATCACTGCCTCCTGTTTCTTACATATACAGCATCAAAGGTTTTAGTTTAAAAATGATAAAAAATTACTGTGTTTTCAATGTCTTTATTCCCCTCATCCACATACCCTGTTCTGTTTTTCTTAACTTGCTGGGTGTTTAGGTCAATAGCATAAAATTAACTTTCACTTGTAAAGTCATGTCATCATTTGTGATGATAAATTTATGTAGAAAAAAATAATACCAAGGAAAAAGATAGAGTTTTACTGACCTTTCAAAAGTTGGAGATAGCTGCATAAATAACTAGTTCACTGTCTTTTCTCTTTTAGCTGAAAATTAAACTGATGTACATTTTTCTTGGCCCATAATATGCTGAGATAAAATGGAGTAAGGGAATCATTTTCACAATGTATTTATAAAATATAACAGAGAATGCCTTCTCTGGTTTGATTTTCTCTGAAATGCCTCTTTATCATGGCCTAGGTTGAGATTAGAACTGAAAGAAGAGGGAATGATGGCTGAGACTGAATACTAAGGCATTTTAGAGGGGACTGATATCAAAGCAATGTGATTTTCTAAAGAGAAAATCAGACTTAGAGCTGGAGAATCTAGTGTCCTTTCCAGATAAATCCTCATGTCCTTCTCGGTGTTAATTAGAAAATATTTTTGTTTGTGTGATATGTTGTCCCCATGTAAAAAAGTCTACATTTCCCCCATGGAAAAAATCACCCTTTTATTCCATTAATCTCTGACCTGTGGAAATAAATGAGGATCAACCAAATGAGAACAGGCAAAGGCTATTTATTTAGAGCTTCCCTTCCAAGGGAATCAACCACCATCACCCATGTTTTGGCAGGGACTCAGGGGCGGGTAGAGGAGCGGGAAGGCTTTGTCGTGGAATAAAGGGGAGGCTTTAAGTGTGCTCTGAGTGGAGGCTGCTGGCCTGGGAAAGCTCGGAACGGTTAACCAGAAGCAGGACACCTGTATAGTTGCTTTGGGGAGCACAGTTAGCTTTCTCTGGTTGATCCTAAGCTGGAAGTGGGGACAACAATTAGGGAAGCTGTCAATTATTAATCAAGCCCTGGCCAGTTGGGGCTGATTGTTATAAGGGTTATTGTTTGGCTTCTTGGATTGTTACTAGAGATAATGGTCTGACTTCCTGTAAGTACGACTTGTGCATAGCAGGCTGACTTCCTGGCCTGATTACTACAGATTGTGAATCAGAGTTCTGTTTTCACATGTGGTCTGGCTGTTGGTCTGTTTGTATATTCAGTCTTTCATTCCTGTAGGGTCATGTTGCATCTTTTGGGAACCAGCTAGTGAGAAGTGGGTTTGGGTTGTCTGCGTTCTGAAATGATACTAAGTTTCCTGGAAGATAGATGCACATTAAGCAGTATTTCAGCGTGTGGTATGGGGAGGCAGAACAGGGAAGCTGGGCCAAGATCTAGGGCCCAGGAAAAGCATCAAACATGTGTAGATTATAATCATGGGCCCAAGCTAACAAGAAAAAAAGATTGAGAATGTGTTTCTGCAGCAGGAGACTCATAGGGATGGATATAAGTGGCATTTTCAAACAGTGAAATGACTACCATGAGTAAGAGGCTAACAGTATACCCAACTGAGATCAGTCAGCAGAAAGGAAAGGCAGGTAAATTTAGTACAAATATATGGAAGGTCTTTCCGAATATTAGATCTCTCTGATAACGTCATGAACAGCATCCTGCAGAAAGAAGTTTCTCCCCCTTGGACAGGCTCTGGCAGAGACAATCAGCAGTGAAGGACAGCCTCCGATTCTGTGATGATACGAATCTAAAAGTTAAGGCAAGTCCAGACATTCATGCTAGATAATGAATAGTATATTGAGGGAAGAGGATGATGTGGAATAAGTAATCAATGTATTACCAAACGGTAAGTCACAAGAGAGAAAATGGAGAAAATTCATCTAATAAGAAACTAGGAAAGAGGAGGGGATGAGAAAGAGATAAACAGATAGAAAAAGACAAGAAATAAAAAGAGAGGCATAATGAATGAATATAAATCAACTGTATGAAAAAGAGAAAAGGCACCGCTGAAATGAGGCATCTGAAGAATCGCTGGCTGCAGGGATCTAACCATCAGCAGTCTACCCTGGGGGTTCTGGGTGCTTGGTCACCTCTCACACACCCATGACAGAGGAAATGCAAGTAGGTGATTACACATCCCTGATTCAAGGGCCTGGACCTTTCCTGTGGGTTGCCATTTATGTAGATTTGGGGTGGGGGATGCCATTCAAGAACTCTAGAGATAAACATCATGGGAATTTACAAACTATAGAATCAATTTCTGGATTGAATTACTGACATTCTGCAAACCAAATGTCTTTAGGAATTTTGTTTATTCTGATCGTACATTCCCTAATTACTCATTACTCTCCATGATTGGTTGGAAGAGGAAATGCACAATTTCGGTCTCCTGTTTCAGGATGCAATCTGACGGCATAGCACAGTCTCCCCCAGCAAATGGAAGGAGGGAGGAGAAGCCCCGATGCTCACAGCACATTGGGCCAGGCTCTGTGCCAGACACACTGGGAATGTTGCTTCATTCGATCCTCTCAGCCCCCTGTGAGAGTATTCCTATCTTAATTGTGCAAGTGAAGAAATAATTAGGTTCAGTATGGCCTGGTAACTTACAAAGGTAACTTAGTTGTTAATGAGCAGAACTAGAATATAAAGTCAGGGTTATACGACTCTCAGTCCACAGTATAGATTACCTCAAGCAAGCTCCAAACCATAAACAGAATAAATATTTACATACATCTTAGATAATACTTGAGGAAATTAAAATGCAATGAGCTAATGGAGTCTAAAATATTAAATTTTATTTTTGTGATTCACTGATAAGAAGATGAGGATTACTTTTTAATCAAAATTTGGTTGTAAGTTCTTACAGTAATAACAACTAGTAAATCTTCCTGTTGTAATTTTATTGAATTTTAAAAAAATGCACAGAAGGTTTATTGAGAATTTAATATGGCCACATATCCCATTGAGATATTAATTATGTTCATTTTCTTATTCACAGGGTAATCATGAAAGAACGAAAGGGATCTTTCCCTCTGGCAACACTCTCATCTTCTGGTGGAAGAGGTGGCCTGTTTCCTTGTCGCCAAAGCGGAGTTAACATCTTTTGGTATGTTTCAGGGTGAGATGAAGGTTTCTAGGCAGAATCGACTATGAGGAAAATGGAAAATAAAAGCCTTTGTTATGGAAGGAGATTAAACTAGATTGTCCCAGAATGTACTTCAAGATGTGAAGGGGGAAATGATCCCACCTGTGTGAGGTAGCTATTCATGCTATTCACCAGATATTTCCGATTCTCCTTGCAGAAATATAGCAGGTGGCCCTTCCTGCCCTGTGGAGTTAGGTGTGGTGATGAGACTTGTTTGACCAGTGTGAATGGAAATAGAAGGTGTAAGTGTGGTGTGGGATCTGTGTTTCTCTCCCTGTTCCTTTGGTGCTCACCAACACATTTCAAGAGAGGGGCTGCCGAACTGATGAGGGCTGTTCTGAGCTGAGCCCTCGGCAGGCCTGCGATGGACATAAAGCATGAGTGGGAAATTAACATTGGTTGTCTTAAGCTACTGAGATTTGGAGGTTGCTACCCTAGCATACCCTAACAAATCCTGGTTGACATGCTCTGAAAAGTTGGATACTGTGGCCAAGGAGATGGACAGCCACATTAGTCTGTGTGTGTGTATGTATGGTTCTTAGTGTGTATGCGAATCGGTGTCATCTTAGTCAAGCAACAGTCTAATGACACTTGCTATGCTAGGCTATAGGGATCAAGAAGAATCTTAAATAGAGAATATGCAATCAAATATAGCAGGAGAAAAAGGATATGTGATCTAAATAACATCAAAGTAAAAGAATTGAAGATATTGATAATGGAAAACTGTGTGCAATTCTCTGTAAATTAAGTTGTGAGTTAATAGCTAATCTTTCCATTTTACAGATGAGAGAACTAAGATTCAGAAACAGAAAAAAAAAACTGCCCAAAGACTGATTCCTAATCTGGTCTCTCCCTTTCTCTCTTCCTTCTTTTCAATTTTTTCTTATATGTACATGATTTTGGGTTGCTATTCTTCCATCCTACATTGTCTTTCTGATTTATGGTTTGTTCTTACAGAGGTACAACTATTAGTATCTTTTTCAGAAAATATCTGTAGGTGGTAAATTTTTAAGTCCTTTTATTTTTTTAAATTGTCTTTATTTTGCTCTTATCCTTAGGTAATATTTTGTCTAGGCTTACAATAATTTTTCTTTAGCACTGCAAACATATTATTCATCTTCTGGAATCACTACAGATGGGAAATATGCTATTAATTGAAATGATTGAACAATTTTGAATTAATTATTCTTAATTTAGTTTTTCTCTGTGGAGAATTCCCACATTTTCTCTCTGTCCTGGATGATCTGAAATTTCAACTATTCTAAGCATGGATTGTTAGAAAATATCCTACTAGATGAATCCTTTCTGTCTAAAGTCTATGCCTTTCCTAATTTCTGGAAAACTCTCAGCCACAGTGTCTTTGAATACTACCTATCCTCCATACTTTATTTTCTTGTTCGGGCACTGCTATTTGATGTGAGTTAAAATTTCTTATCCTGCTCTCCTCCCTTAACTTCTTTATCCTCTATTTATTTTACTTTGGGTCATGTCCTGAAAGATCCCTCCTTGAGTCTATCTTACTTGTTTTTTAATTTTCCAGTTAACTGATTCTCTTTTTAGCTTTCTTACCTTCGCCGATTAAGCTGTCTATTTTATTAACTTTTTATTTCAACTACCATGTGCTTTTCTTAAATTTCTTACTTGATACTTTTCTTAGTAGCCCATTCTTATTTTATAACTTTCTGCTTTTATTATATAAAAGTCATTTTTTTCTTTTTAAATATTTTGCACATACTTTCTTTTAAGTCCCTTTCTATTTGCCCAGTTATTTCTAGTCAATAAGGAGATAGTTTGAAGGAATATTTCCTCTTTCATGACGAAGAGCTGTGCAGTGAGGGTCGGATGAACGAGTGAAGTCTGGAGAGATGCTGGCCGCCTGCAGAGACTCACGGATAGCAGGTAGGGGCATGGTGGCGCCTAGACAAGGGTCTAGGCACTTCCAGGAACTGGCAGAAGAAGGGTTTCAGGCCTAGAGAGGCAAATGTGGGTGGTGTACTAGGATCAGTCTTTCTGTATTTTGTTAGGCATCTTTTCTTGAGGTGAAATTTCAGGAATAAGACTCACTGTTACACAAGGCAAGACTTTATACTCATAATCCTCCTCCACTACCATTCTTTAAAATACTGAAAGACATCTTTGTGATCTCCACTGAGACAAAACGTTCCTAGATAGGATAAGAAAAACATGATCCATTAAAAAAAAAAATCTTCGATACACTGGACTTCATCAAAATAAAAACTTTCATTAAAAATATTTGAAATCATGTATCTGGTAAAGGATTTGCATCAGTAGTAAGAAAATAAACAATCTACTTTAAAAACAGACAGAAGATGTGAATAGACACTTCATCAAAGAAGGTGGATGGCATACAAGTACAGGAAAATGTACATCTTAGGCCGTGAGAAAACACAAATTAAAACCACAAAGAGATACCTATACATGCATTATCTTGTCTAAAATTTTAAAAAGCTGACCATATCAAGTATTGATAAAGATGTGAAGGAACTAGAACTTCTCTACAGTGCAGATGGGAACGTAAAATGATACAACCACTTTCAAAACTAGTTTCCTAGTTTCTTTGTTATATTCTTTTCGATTCTAGATACTTACCCAAGAGAAATGAAAGCATTTGTCCACATAAAGCCTTGGACATGAATGCTCATATTAGCTTTGTTTGTAATAATCCCAAACTGGACACAATCCAAATGTCCATCCACAGGTAAATAGATAAACAAATTATTCTATTTCTATATAATAGAATGCTCCCTGGCAATAGAAAAAAAATAATGAACTATTAATTCATACAGAATCTCTAAATAATTATGCTCAG
The DNA here is from genome assembly GCA_008086735.1 of Cheirogaleus medius. Taxonomy (NCBI): domain Eukaryota; kingdom Metazoa; phylum Chordata; class Mammalia; order Primates; family Cheirogaleidae; genus Cheirogaleus; species Cheirogaleus medius. The sequence continues at coordinate 6,263,884 of VBSM01001124.1, forward strand.
TGGAAGAAGCCAGGCAAAATGGAGTACATAGTGTGTGATTCCATTTATATAAAATTCCAGAAAGTGTAAAGGATTAAGTAGTGATAGACCATAGATCGGTAGTTGCCTGGGGACAGGGCTGGGGGTTGCCAAAGGACATGAGGAAACTTTTGGGAGTGATGGTTATGTTCATTATCTTGGTTGTCATGATCATTCGTGAATGTTAGGGCTTATCAAATTGTACACTTAATATGTGCAATTTACTCTATGTTAATTATACCTCAGTAAACCTGTCAACACAAAACTTGATGGATATTCTTTTTTCCCCAAAGTATCTGATTGCACAAGTCAATGAGCATAGGTCCCTTTGGAGAAGAACTAGAGCAATCCCTGCATTCACTTGTCATCGTTTGGCAGGCACCTTCTGAAGACCTGACTTCTCATTCAGTCACTGGCTTTCAGATCTAAAAATTGGCTCTGGTCTAGAAACGGTGTAATGGATTGTGAATTTCATTGGGGTGGCTGGCCTCCATATCTTCCATCCTTGTTTGTTCTCTTTTAATTTTATCGTGCAAGTTGTGTCATTGTTGGCTGCCCATCTATCCTGTCTCTAGACTGCCATGTTCTGTTAATCACCTTTGTAGCTCTCTGCCCATCGGCACCCCAGGGGGTCACTTGATATCACTACTTATTATGGATAAAAGCTCCCCCCTTGCCTGTGATGGTTAAGTGCAGCCATCTGGCTTCTGTCATTTAGATTTTCCATTCTCGCCATTGTTATTAGGAAGCCCACTTCTTCAATGGGATCTCCTATCGTCAAACCTGGCCTAAAGAAGTCAAACACTGCTGTGCTTCTTAGGGTTGCTGGTGGCTCTCTTATTGCTTTGGTAAACAGAGTTTGCTGACATAGCATATCCTGTCCAGGACGCCCACGCTCCAAGTCCTTTCATCCCGTTGTCCACCAACTGTCACAGTAGCCCTGGCATTTCTTCCTCATTCATGTGATTATGAAGCAGGTCATGTGAGGAGAGACAGAGAGGTCAGAAAAGGGAGAGAAAAGGCAATTATATGGACCAAGTTTTGAGAAAGAGCATAAGCAAAAACTATGGGCTCAATAATAAATTCCTGTAGGAAAGAGAAGATATCCGAGTCCTAACTGGGCTGAACAACCTCAGGGGGGGACACAGAGTAGCAGGTCTAGATCTAGCTCTAAAAAAATCCCCCAGCATCAGGCTTTGAGAGCTTTAACTAGTTCCTTAAGAAGGAGAAATTGGCACCTGTGTTGGAAATCACCTTGTAGCCTTTATATTGAGTTGTTTATAAGTACATATAGTAAAGAACATAGAATTCACATTAAAAAAGAAGAAAATCCATGTCTATGACCGCTTGCTCACACACTTAATGGTAACTAAATTTATTTATATCATAAGTAGTATAACAGTATATTTTGCTTCAGCTGTGCTTGGGTCTTTGGCCCCAGGCAGATAGATCATGTGACCCAGTCTCTAGCATTGTCCTCTGATCGAGCCGCTTCTGCATCTACATTGCAGCCACAAAGGTGTGTGAGAGGACAGGGACCAGGACTCCACTGATTCCGTTAGCAGTTCAAAGCCCTTAAAATTTGACTAAGGGACCTGCGGTGGTCCTAGACAGGGAAGAGGTAGGAAAGAAAGATGAGGCAGCAGACAAGGAGTTTCCCGTGACGGCTGGAGTAGCCAGGACCAGCAGCCTGAGGGCCAGGGCATGCAGGGCTGAGCTGGCTCCAGGTCTGTGATGAGGTACTAGAGGACAGGCACTAGAACCTGTCCGGACCCCACCACATTGGTGGCAGGCTCATGCCAAAGAGAATGAATTTGGGGAGTGAGAGTAAAAAGAACAGTAATGTGCAGGCAGGGCCCAGGCATCCTGCTATGGAACCTCCCTGACGGGGGAAGGCACACACATAGCGGGGATGCGAGCCTGTGCTCCTGATCCCAGCCCAGGCACGCAAACAGCCAGGGCCATGGCTCTGCAGACAGCCTGAACCCCGCCGCAGAGACTCAGAGGTTCTGGTCTCAGTGAGAATGATAGTACCGAGGGACCCGGGTTGGCCAGGAACACCGGCTCCTAGAGCTCTTCCCCGTGATCCCGTCAGAACCTCAGTTCAACTATCTGGAATGTCAAGAGTGAAAGCTGCATTGGTACAAAGGAGTAAAAAAAGCTAAGAAAGCTTGTTTAGGAACCACACCTTGTACCCATTCACCTCTTTTTTCCCCTGAGTAGAATCCAGAAAGAGCTGGCAGAGGATCTGCAGCCGCGTGAAGGAACGGTCACCTGCACCGGCTCCCAGTGACGCCTCCGGTGGTAGTGATGACGGTGGCGTGAAAACAGCTGCACCCGGGCTAAGCCAGCAGTGGGAGGTGCTTCAGAGACATGTCCCTAAGAACATCATGGCATTGGGGCTCCAGGGAAATATCACACTTACAGATAATTTGGCAGGCAGTGGCATTGGCATTTTTAAAACAAATGATATCTTCTTTTAATTCATAGTGGTAAACACTAGATAGACCAGTTATAATATTAATTCAACTATAGTTATTGCCTGATATTCTGACATGAGAGTAGGAGGAGAAAAGAGGGATGATGGTAGGTGGTATGCACTTGCTCGGATCTTCAACTTAACCCAACCCTGGGTATTTCCCAACTCTACCCCGTGCTAGAGCACGGCTGTAATGATTAGATGTAGTTAAGTGAGTTAGTGCATGGACATTGTTAGAATGGAATATTAGAGGGGTCTCTGAATTGCAAGGGACAGAAACCCAATCTGAGCTGGGAATGTATTGGCTCATTTAACTGAAAAATTTTGGGTAGGGCTGGCTTCATGCGTGATGCAGATGTCACCAAAACTTTGTCTCTCTAACTCTGAGATCTGCTTTCTTCTGCAGGTATACTCTTCTCAGGGTCGGCAAGGTATAATTCCAGGTTGGGTATTTTTTCTGACCAACATGGGTATTTTTGTGGATAACACCAGGAAAAGTCTTTAAGATGACTATGAATTGGCCTGAGCTTGGTCACGTGGCAGCTCCAAGAAAACAGTCATGACCTTGCATGACTATGGTCATGCGCTCACACCTAAAGTTTTGGCTAGGAGTCCATGGTGGGTAGAAGTATTACCCCTGAAATAAATGAGGTTCTGTTATCAGAAACAGGAAGACTAGGTGCTGGTCAGGTGAAAATACTAAACGTCTGCTATCATTTTGTGATCAGTACATAGTTCAAGTCCAGTGAATTAGAGTTGCTATCATGATTGTTTTTGTCGTTAATATTACTATTACCTGAATCAGAGATGCTTAACATATGCTGCATGTCCACTTTCACTTCATTTCTCCCGAATTCTTCAAAGTTTGTCTGCAGTTGGCTTTATAACCCCAGGTTCTGCCTCAATCATTCTCGAGACAGGAGTATTTTGATGTACAATGCAATGGAAGGAGGGAGATTTACCTCTAGGTAGACCCAGGGGTGAATCCTGAATCTGCCATGTACAAGCTGGAGCATGTTATTAAACCTCACTTATCCTTTGTTTTCCCACATAGGAAATGGGAATAATAATAACGACCTTACAGGATGGTTGTAAGTAGTAAAAATAATACATGGTAAATTCCCAAGACAGAATCTGGCTATGAGGTACAATGATGCTCTTAAAGCATTTGTTCTAATTCCTGGTACACAACTAGCCCTTAATAAACAGTAATAATTATTGTGGCTGGCATTTCTCATGATTCTTACTGGAACTTTAAGCTATGACCTGCTAGGTATCAGTGCTTTAAAACAGATAATAACTAGGCTATTTATATTGCCCCCTGAATGGTCTAGAAGCCACCCGGATGTGAATCTAAGTACCACTAGGAGTCCACACGGTGGCTTTTCACAGCCCCTTGTCCCATCTGTGCTCACTGAGGCTTATGACAAGACTTCTGTCTTGGCATCCATGCTCTGAAAGGAACCAATTTTCCTATCGTAGTGCTCATTGACTTGTTTTCTCTCCCACCGGACTGAAATCTTCCTAAGGCAATAGGCGATGTTCCTCAGCACCTAGCATAGTGTCTGGCAAATAGCACGCTTCCAAATGCCATTTGCTTAGCAAATGACTGAATGATTCAACCAATGAATTAATAAGTGATTCCTGAGTGAGGATTTCCTGCTGTTGGCGCCACACAAGCTTTTGATCTCTCAGGGCCAACAGTTTGCTGCATCGCACCTGATCTTGCAGCCTGCTTTGGGTGCCGTGTGTCCTGCTAGCTGCGTCCTTCGGCTCCTGTCTGGGGCTGAGCCCTGGCTGGTTCGTTATCTTCCTCTCTGATGGAGAAGCCTTTTGCTTCACAACGGATTACAGCAATATGTGCATGTCTGTTGTGTACAGGCCTTATTTGTTTTAGAAACCACTTTGGAAAAAAGCTTTCCCACTGTAATTTTCAATACCACAGGAATTTGACACTATGCCCAAAATATTAAACACAATTAGAGCAGCTCTTACGTGTTTAGTATCATGCCAAGAACATTTTTTCCTCAAAGGTATTTTGATTATAAGACTTTTCTTTATAAATGTAATTGACATCAAAGTTATATCTGATATACTCAAAACCATTTAAATTATTATTTTCTCATTAAAGCCTCCTTCTAGGGTGGGTTTAATGTCACTGATTTTGAAAGTAACTTTGAAATAATTCATATATAATGAGGAAGTTTCCAGCAAGTTAAAAAGTAAGATTAAATGATATTTTAGAAAGGATGATTGCTATGTTGGAATCTATAAATTTGAAATATATTCTTTTAAATGTCTTTAATTATATCTATATGTGCTATTTACAGTTGGCTCCAGTCATGAATTTCTGAAGTCTTTTAGGTTTGGTTTTGAAAGTTCTATGAAGTCATCCTAGATTAGTTCTATATTTTTATATGTAGCTTACATTTATTTATTTATGAATTTATTCACATGTTCACTTTACTGCTGTTCCATTTTATATGTATATAGTAAGTTTCTTCTCATTTTCTTTGTAGAAAATGCTCATTGTTATAAATATACTAAGGAAAGGAATTTTAAACCAAGAAATAGAGCCCAGGTCAGGCAAAATATTTATGTGTAAAGTCAGTAACATCTGTCAAATAATGATACTTTTTATTGACTATACTTTGTCTTCCTGAAAATATCCCATGAGTGAGTTTTACTGATGAGCGTGTGGTTTGGAGGCAGCATAGGGATGCTTGCTCTGCATCCCACAAAGAACTGACTCTGCCCAGACACCGGACTGGGGCTCCATTGGGCTCCTCTGAATTTATTTCAAGATAAGCAGCACCTTTAAATCAGGACAGACAAAATTTGTGTCACCTGCAGGTGGCTGCAGAAGGGCAACCAGGCTCCAATTGCTGCCACCGCTCTCTCCCTAGACTTGGACTCTGACTATCTGTTGGCCTGACCTTTATCTTCAGGTCTCTGTCACAGACACTGTGACTGGTATTTATTGCACAGACAATGAGCTAGTTGCAAACACCTGCCGTGGTTCTCAACTGAAAGACCTCCACATGTCTCTTGAAATGATGGGTGTGGAAATTGCTTCCTAAATATACCTAAAGTGGATCTTCAAATCTAAAATTTCAGAGGGAAAAAAGAGAATATCTGAGAACTAAGCCAATATTGGAGAATGGAACGTGTACAGTTTTAACAATTGATATATATATACTAATTTATCATCCATAGATATGTATATGTACATGTGTGTGTCACATACGTTACATAGACACAAAACAAATTACAATTACAGGTGTGGGATATAACAATGATTCTTGAACTTCTGTGAAAGAACCCTTTGGAAAATCTGATGTGTGAGATGGACCTTCTGTGCAAAAACACTTTTATTTACACAAACTTTGACACACAGGGGATTCACAGAATCCTTGATGCTGAGAAAAGAAATAATGATTATATGCATATGCATATTGTCACATATTCAGTGTCCCCAGTGGAAGGTATAATCACCAGGTAAACCCCAAGATAAATGCCAAAAATGTCCTCTCCTTTTATTTTCCTATGAATAGTCTCTATTTCTGATTGTATGAAGTGGATTGTTAGTGGTAAGGCAGGAAGTAGGAGAGGAAAATGTAAGTCTGTTGCACTGCGGAGAGACTTTGATTGTATACAATTTCCAAAAAGCTCACTAGTGAGATGAAGTGGAGGCCTCTCATTTCCTAGTTGCACGATGTTGGCAGGCGTGATGTCAGAGAGCTCTGATTGGACTCTTCTATCCAAACAGGCCTCTACATTTACTTCTGTACCCTAAGTCTCAGCTGCTGAGGGGACCTTGCATCAGGAGCTGAATGAGTCAGCAGTTCACCTGGTGGGCAACAGGTTCTGGGGCAGGAATATGTAAAAGGGACTCTACCCACTGATTTCCTAACCCTTCTATTGGAGATGATGCTACAAGACACTCCCATTACAACGCCCACCTGAGATTTATTTAAGACGTTTCAGAATTTGGCTTCTTCATCCACCTCGCACGCACATCATTCCAGCTCTGTGTGCACTGGGGAGGCTAACTGCCCTAAGGAACTCCCAATGGCCTGTGTGCAGCAAAGCAAACACGATTTTCCAATACAGAAAGCGTTAATTGAACCTTAGAGCAAAAGGCAGATTAGAAGATTAACTGATCACAACTCTCCATTTCTTAATCATTGTCCAACTCCAGAGTCAGCAGGTCTGAAACAGAAGTGTCTGGAATGGAACTTTCCTGATGCATGTCCTTCACTCATCCTATAAAGCTGGGACCTGTTTTCTTTGCAGGAAATGAAAGTTGCACTTTAATTTTCCCTCATTCTAATAAAAAATATAATATATTTTTATTCTATACCTTGTCAGAGGATGCCTACCCATTGATCACAGAAAAGAATAGTTCAGAGGTATGACACTCAATAGGATTTTAAAAGGTATTATCTGGTGAATGAAGAAAGTTTCTTAAGTTTTGAGTTTCTTTGCTTTTTCATGGCAAAGTGCAATAAAGAATGCTCATCTTCCCAAATATATACCGATACCATTGGATTATGAATGTCACTCTCTGTTTTAGAGTAGTTTCCTACAGAGAAAACTCATAATTTAAATTCCATTCTTCGGCTTGCACCACAGGAAGATTCTTATCTGTGTGCCCATTCAATGCTCATGAAAAATGTATAACACATTGTTGCGATGCGGGAAGGAAAATGAAGATAGATGGTTCCATTTTGAAAAAGGGTTCCATGATAGAAAAGTACCAAATTATTTCATGTCTCAGTCTTGTTTTTCAACTTCCTGCAATACTCACATGCTTATTAAAGACACGCTCTCTACCTAGCAGTGCCCCTGCCTTGAATGTCATGAAACTCAAGCCCTGACTGAGAGTTGCTGCGGCACTCACAGTTAGGAAGAGCTGTCTCACACGGCGTACCCGGTTTGTTTCCCTTTTTATCTCTCTTCCTCTTAAATTGTTCCTATAGGAAACCAAATTGATTTTTTTTTTTTCATGATATAGGCCGAGGCTTGTAACTTCCACCTTCAGATATCAGGACCCATAATTTCATTTGGTCAAGCAGCTCCCAACTTCTAAATGTTGCAAATCATCTATTATAAATTGATGTCTCAGAGTTTGAGATGCATTTTCATAGAGAAATAGTGCTATCAAATTCTGCTTATTTTCCTGAGCCTTCACAAATTAATCTGTGAATGCACGAGACAGTATAATATGCCATTTTTTAGGTGCTGAAGTAGCTACATTTATAATTGTTTCTGGAGAAAAAGATTCTCTAGCTCCAGTTGCAGAATCACGCCCTGTGCAGCAGCCTCTGTCGCAGCAGAAGCTAAGGCCCCCAGAGGCTCCCCCCGTCTCTAGGACATGGTGCAGCTCTCAGGGCTGAAGTTGGGCAGGTCTGCATACAGCAGGCACACGGTTCTCTGGGAAATGGGAGAGTCGAGATGCTAGTGACAGGCAGGCGGGGTGGCATGTAGAAGGGTTGGGCTGGAACACTGGTGCGGGCATACCAGTTTGCCTTCCCTCCCTCCTCTCCTGCCTGCCACTCCAGCCAATTTTTGCCACATCAGGGCCTCTGGGAGCCAGGTGGGAGTCCCGTGGCCTGAACAGATTAGCGTTTTCTAAATATGTCTGCTCTGCCTTTCTGACCGCTAGCCTTTAATCAGCATTATTGCTGCCCTAGGCAGGGAGCTACTCGTAGCTAGAACACAATAAAATGCTTTAAAATAAAAAGTTCAATCAGCTCTTTGAGCTTTCCCTTCAGTCTCACGCCTGTGCATACCTTAGCTGTTTGAAGATTATCAACAGCTACTTGCTTGAACAAGCACTTTAATTTTCCAAGGTGTCCGAAGACTGAAAACTCTAGACACCAAAATACTGTATTGCAAAAATGAGTCAAATGTTGGGAAGGAAAACCAAACTTTGAATTAGATTATAGCATATATCAAAAAATAATACAGGTCTAATAACCTACTCTTTTACTTAGGGAGTAAACTTAGTTTTTTCTGTTTTTTAAAAAAATAACTTTTATTTGGGAAAAAATTTGGATGTCGAAGGGTAGCAGAATATGCCACCCCCAAAACAGGCCACTTTGGCATAAGGGTTAATTTGACCTGAAGCCAATGGAGAAGAAGCAGATACAAGAAAAGCTCTCTGCCTCCTCCCTATTTGCTCAAAACAAGACATACATTTGCAAAGATATCCTCCTCCCCTCTCTACCAGGAAGGACAAAGGTTGAGCACAGAAGACAACGTTAGACCCTTATCCACCTGAAGGTGGCACCAGAGGCATCCACATGACAAACTACTAATTAACCTTTATTTAGCTTTAGTTTCCCATATATTTGTCTTCCCACAATTCGCCACTCTATAGACTCAAGGTCATTTGTCTTGTCACTTCTCCAAAAATACATCTTTCTTTGTTGAAGATGCTATAAAAGCCAGAGTTCTAAGCCACCTCTTTGAGATTAACTCATTTCCTCTGGGTGCCTCCCAGAAAGGTATATACACGTTAATAAACTCGTATTTGTTTTTCTCCTGTGAATCTGTCTTTTGCTATGGGAGTCCCAGCTCAGAACTCAGAAAAGTAAAGGAATTTTTCTTCCCCTCCCTTATAATTTTCAGAAAGTTGAAAAGATACTACAGAGTTCCTGTGCACCTTTGGTCAACATCTAACACTACCATGGTACATTTGTCAAAACCAAGAAACTGATATTAATATATTACTATTAAGTAAATCTCTAAATTCCTTTATTTGGGCTTTACCAGGTTTTCCATGCATGTTGTCCTCCTGTTGCAGAATCTGATTCGGGGCACCACATTGCATTTAGTGGTCATGTCTCCTTAATCTCCTCTACTCTGGGACGATCTCTCGGTCTTTCCTTGTCTTCCATGACCTAAACAGTTTTAACGAGTATTGGCCAAGGATCCAGACAATCTGGGTTTTTCTGATGTTTTCTTCATGATGAGACTGGGGTTATGGGCTTTTGGAAGGAACACCACAGAGGCAAGTCCCCTGTCATCACATCATGTCGGGTACGTGAGACCCCTTTGACGTCACCTGTGCGGAGTGAAGCTCTGTCACTTGGTTAAGGCCACGTCTGCCACATCTCTGCACTGCAGAGTTACTAGTCGCCTCCCTACTCTGTTAGTTGAAAATTCACCACTATGCCTAGCCTGTCCCCAGGGGGGGCAAGGGTGAGAGGAATTAAACTCCATCTCCTGGAGAAGGTACTAGTATTTGGAATTTTTCTACAAGGAAAGTGTCTCTTCTCTCCCACTTATTTGTCTATTCAGTCATTTATTTATAACAGTATGGATTCATGTACATTTATTTCATACTTTGGATTATAAGAAAATTTAGTTCAAACGTCCTACATCACAGCCCCCATCTTCCAGGACTGGAACAATCGGACCGTGGGATGGAGCCTTCGCGTAGGAGGGGACACGAGCGTGACCGCGGAGGGCCCTCACGGAGGCACGCGGTCCCTCCTGAGCTCCACGATGACACACGCGTTAGTGGAGACTTAGTCACAGCCTTTCCCGCGGCGCCGTTCCCTGCCAGCCCACGCGGCCGTTTGCTTTATCTCAGCCGGCTAATGAGCAGCGTCTGTTACTCACGGGGCCAGCTCGCTCTCCTGCTGCTCGGAGGAAACCTGGGCACACGCCTGATAGGAAAACAAAGCTCCTTACTTTCCTTCTCCTTTTTATTGGAAAATAAAGCACTGCAGCCTTAGTTTTTATCCCACAGGTAGCCGGGAATCTGACGAATATGTCTCATGTCCAGAAATACGTCTGTCTCTTCTGCAAAAAACACTAGTTTGTCAAACAACGAATGAAGTGCTGAACTGCACATCAGAACAATTTCAAATGAATTTCATTTTTTTATAATGACAGGACATAGGTTTGTTTGTATTTCAGATTTTCCTTTTTCCCATCTAAACTGGTTTCATTTTATTACTTTAGCTTTAGAACTTCAGAATGTTGACACTTGCTGAAACATGGTATTTCGTGCTGACAGTAAGAGGTGTTTAGTGAGCACGCAGTGCTTGCTCTGTGAAGGCCGGTTCTGTGAGTCGGATGCACTGTTTCACAGGCAGAGAGCATGAGATTGAGAAGGGAATGATTGTGTTTAGGTAATAAAATGAGGCTAAGCAAAAAGCCTTTTTTTTCCCCTATGGAAATTTACCCTAAGAATCTCCAGGGACCCTCTAAATGAAGAAATTGATTAAAATACAGGCCCAATTGTGCTTTCCCTCTGAGAGAGAGAGAGAGAGAGAGAGAGAGAGAGAGAGAGAGAGAGAGAGAGACAACACCAGCAGAGGCTCCCATTTTCCTACTCCCTTGCCTTATCTTCTATCCCGTCCCCAGGTCCTTGGTCCCCCTGCAAATCCAACGTGGGAATTGGGACTACCTTGGGGATGTGGGAGTGAGACAGAGCTGTCTGAATCCTGTCCACCTCTTGGGACGATGGAGCTTGTACAAGACACTTAAACATTTGAAAGCCTCATCTGCTCCATCCGTATAATAGGGATAATGGTATTCCTCTAAGAGGAGCCCTTGTAGGGATTACACGAGCTGATACACAGTGTTTTGCTGGGGACATGGTACATAATTAGTGCTGAACAAATGGCCACTCAGATTAGGTTAAGAAGAAGCAGGCTTCAGGCTTTCCCTGGATATCAGTAAAGAATATTAGGCATCGACACATTCCAAAGAAGGAGCTCTCTCAGGGTCAGTCGGCAAACTCATATTCAGTAGCATTGTTTACGGATTCTCAGTCTTGACTGAAGCAGTTCTCGGCATCAAACTGCAGGTTTTTCTTCGATGAGTTAGTTAGCTGATTTCCTCTTATGAAGTTCCCAACAGTGATGAAAGTTAAACTGACAGAGGAGAAGATGGCAAGAAAACTGCTGGAGACTATGGGATCAGATTTCTGATACTAATGTCATGGCGGAGAAAACGCCCGGCTCCTTCCCCGATTCCTGCGTGCGGAGGAGGGGCTCTGGTGCAGCTGGGCTCTGGTCTGCTTTGCAGACAGGGCAGAGGGTGGAGGAGAAAAGAGAGAGCTGAGGAGGCCCAGCTGGGCTGCCCAGGAGCTGATGGAGCACTGTCAGGAGAGGAAGGGAGAACGAGATAGCCTGCTGGTTGGGCTGGGAGATTTGGAGATAGAAAGAAACAGACAGACCGAAACAGAAAGAGACACAGAGAGATACAGAGAGACAGAGAGCGATCATCTGGGGCAAAGAAGAAAGAGCCAAGGCCACCTGGTCCATAGGATCAGTGCCTCAGGCCCATGGTATATTTAGGGGCCCGTGGGATGCTTTAAATTTAATTTCTTTTAAAATCACAATAAACAATTTAGTATAACAATAATTAATATACAATGAATATAGATGGATTGTATCAGTCTGTATACCAACACAACTATAAAATCTAATTTTTAATGTGTGTTTTTTTTTTTTTTATGGAGGAAGAGGCCCACAGAGAGAAAAGCCCCTGGGATCCACTGAAGTCACAGTGAAGCCCTGCAGACAGCCATGGAGATGGAGTAGCTGCCATAAAGAAAAGTCTTTTAGAGGAACAGAGATGCTTGAAGAGGTTGTTTAATACCTATGTAATATAACTGCCAACAATGTCTAATCTGAATCTAATTATGAGGGAAGAATCATATAAATACAAACAAAGAGACATTCCACAAAACAACAGTCCTGAGCTCCTCAATAGCAGCCTGAACTGCAGTTTGGGAGATTGTTCATCAGTAGTGTGAGCTACGTGACAGGTAGAGGAGATTGGAGAAACATGACAACTAAGTGCAGGACAAGCTCCTCGATTGGATATAGAGAGAAAAAATAAGGGGAAAAAGGAAGAATTTGAATATGAACTGTAACAGAATTATATTAATGTTAATTTCTTGAGGGAGATAATTATACCATGTTATATAGGAGGTTATTCTTATTCTCAGGAGATACTTGCTGAAATATTAAGAGGTGAAATATTTCAATGTCTGAAACCAATTCTTAAATGGTTCGGCCACTACATATGCATAAATGCATATATACCTATATATGCATGCAGAGAGAGATTAGTGAATCCAGATGAAGGGTATATGAGTTTTCATCAGGCTTTTCTTATAACTTTTCTGTAAGATTGATATTTTCAAAATTAAAGATTGAGAAAAATAAGATGAGATAGTTTGAACTGGAAAAAAAAAGAATTTTCAAGAGTCGTGGGGAGTTCTGTGAGAGAGAACCCAGCTCAAGACAGCTTTACTCTTCAATGCTTTTGGAGTTGAACTCAGGGAATTTGTTTTTGGAGCATCCATTGGTTCTAAGGCATGATGAGGGTAGCTTACAATGGCCCTTGTTCATCTGGAGTGTATCCACGTTGAGCTTTATTTAAAAATCAAGGTGGAGATTTAATAGAGCAATGGGCCCTGTGGTTACGTTTTTAGCATAGGTAGGTTCTGAAAGACATGTTAAGGTTGATGTCTTTGATGTCTAAAAAGTGCTTTAGTGCAACCTTTGGGATATATAACTGTAGGATGAATAAGCCTCTTGGCTGTGAAGAAGGATGAAATGAACCCTTTGGGACTTCAGAAAAAGAAGGCCCAGATAAGAAATATTCCATCTGATGGAAAAAAAGGAAGTGCTTTCTGAAAGGGAAGGGAACTGGACTCTAACTGATGCTCCCTAAGATTGAAAATCATAAAACCATATTGGTTGTATCAAGAAGAACTTGGAGTGACAGACACCAAGTGGGCTAGAAGGGAATGTGCTTAAACATTGCAGGGAGCATCTGAACTGAAGCCTTGGTTCAGGATCACGGAGCTAAGGATTTGAAGGTGAGGGCTGGCTTTGGAATAGCACGCTACCGAGTCTCGCACGCCTGAGGATCCAGCTACTCTGGCATAGAGTTGTCATCTGGGGAAGCAGTGCTGAGCATCTGGATGTAGAGAAAGATCCAGTGTGAATTGCCATCGAGGACAATGCAGAACATCAAGACACACTTTTGCAAGACTGTGCAGGAACCATCTGCTACAGCGACCCCCTGTGGCAGTGGCCGCAAGAGGCAGGACAGAATCAGAAGCCTGTATGCAGAGGCAGAGCTGCACCTGTCCCTCCTCAACCCCAACCAGCAGAGTGGAAACTCCCAGGACTCCCTCTCCTCCCTTTGGCAATTTGGGTGTCTTATTAGGGTAGAAAAGGCCCCCGAAAGGATTCTACATTTTCTACTAATAATTCAGGAAATTTGAATAATAACCTGGGATTATAAAGCGTGATGGTATATTTGTACCCTGAGCTGGTAGAGTAGTTTATATGAGCTATATGTCATGTTGATATTTGAAGTGACATCACTTGGCATGACTTTTAGAAATAACCATCCTTTCCTCAACAACTTCATTTGTTTTTTTGTCTGGCCTCCTCAGCATCTGTCTTTCTTTCAGTCCTGATTCACTTTCTCCAGCTCAGTTGTGGAGTAGGCATGCTTCTCAATCAATCTTCAGTATTACTTCCAGACCGTGATCAGGGCACACATAACAGAGAGACCGCAACTGAGAATCAAACTGGTATAAGCCAAGGATAAGTATTTTCATCAAGGGAAAGAAATGGTATTGTTTTATGGAGCAAAGCAGTTCAGCATGAACTTACTCATTTCCACCAGCTCTGTTTAATTTGGAATGTCTATGGCAGGGGTCCTCAAACTTTTTAAACAGGGGGCCAGTTCACTGTCCCTCAGACCGTTGGGGGGCCAGACTATAGTTAAAAAAAAAACTATGAACAAATCTTATGCACACTGCACATATCTTATTTTGAAATAAAAAAACAAACGGGCAAAAACACACGCATGTGGCCCGCGGGCTGTAGTTTGAGGGCGCCTGATCTATGGTATGCCATGTGCAACACTAACTTATGGGATGCAATGACAGGTACGTAAGATTCTGCCACTAAAGGCAGCAGGGCTGTCAGCAGGAATGAAACACCTACTAGAGAGCTTATTGCCTCGTTTTTCAGTTTTGGTTGAATAATTAGAATTTTTGCAAAGTTCTTTCTCATAATGAGCTAAATTCAGCCTCCCTGAAATGTGCAAAGACCTTTTCAGGAATAATGCAGAAGAAATCTTGCTCTTTCATGTAACTGACTTCAGATATTTGCAGGTCATCGTCCTATATGCTGTAATGACTGTCTACCCCCTATGAGGTCAGGCCTTCATTTCCTATAGCTTGTTCTATTTTCCGTTCCATCATCCTGGTCTTAGATTCTAAGCCATAAGAATAGAGGAAATGTAACCAGCTCTAGCCCAAGAAATGGTCAACTCAGCAATAGCTCATATGATAATCTTGTACTAGGTAAATACTTTAATAACACTGTGCTCAGAATCCCCAAGTAAACACCAACACAAGCTATGAACAAGGAGTTCAAGCCTAGGACAGAGTCCCATGGCACACTTGAAACTGACACCGGTGCGAACCACCACCCCTGCTCGGCAAAAAGGGTTCTTGACCTCTGTGCAAGAACGAATTCAAATGCAGGGTCACGCGTGAAGTCGAAACAGTTATTAGAAACAGAGTACAAAAAGTATAGCACACTCTCAGAGACGGTAGAGAGTGGACTGCTCCAAAGGAGATAGCAGCCTGCATGGCTTTTCCCTTTTTATACTAATCGCCAATAATATGCCAAGCTGGGGCTGGAATATTCATGGTTTTTCTGGGAAAGAGGTGGAGAGTTCCCAGAACTGAGGGTCCTTCCCCTTTCGGTCTATATAGGGTAATTTCTGGTGGTTGTCATGGTTTTTGTAAACTGCCAGGATGCTGGTGGGTGTTTTTATCATGCTAATGAGGCCAGTCATGCTAGGGACACTTCAACTGTGCACATGCTCCAGTGAAAGGAATTCCCCTTCAGCTTCAGATAAGGGTGTTATGGTCGAAGTAGAATAACTAAAGGGTCCCTATTGGCTACATATATTTTAGCAAGCATACTCGCATTCTTGTGGCTTTCTTATCCTGTTGGCCTTTCTCTGGCCGCTGCCCTAACTGCCTGCAGGGTGTCTGACTCCTGTCTCAAAACCATCTGAAAAATATCTTAGGTCAGTAGTTCCATTGTCTTTAAATATACCCAAGTGTCAAGGTTTGTCTATAATAAAATCAATATGCATTATGCCTTTGGCCATCTATATACCAAATATTCACATAGCACTTAAACTTTATTGTGAAATGTCATAAGCAAAAAGTGCACCTACATATAGGTACTGTTTGAAAAATAACAATAAACAGGCACTTATATAACCCACCCCTAAGCTGAAGAAATAGAACAGTGCCGTGTATCTTGATGTTTCTGGGTACTACCGTTCCATGATTTCAATTCCCAACTTCCCCCACAGGTAACTGCTACCTGGATTTAGTGTTTATCATTAATTTTCCTTCATTTACATTTTTATCACATATGTATGTATGTATCCTGAAACAATATTGTTGAATTTTTCTTTTTCAAAATTTATATAAATAGGATCATAACACCTATGTGTTATTACATGATTTGCTTTTTTCCTCACTATAAAATATTTTTAGATTCATTCACATAGATGCTTGTAGTGATATTTCATTCATTTTCATATACAATTTTTAATATAAATTTAGCTTTTTGCTTATATCAGTTCTTTGCTATTACAACTAAGGCCATGAACAGTTTCACATATGTGGGCAAGAGTTTCTCTAGGAAATGTCACTGGGAGTAGAGTTGCTAGTTATTGTGCATTTTCACGTTAAAATTTATTAAATAATATGAAAAGATCAATTGTTTTTGAAACAATGATTGTGTCAATTTATACCCTAATAGCAGAGCTTAAAGGTTTCTATTCCCCAACAACCTAGCCAAACTTTGGTATTTTATATTTATGCCACCGTAGCTGATGTAAAATGGCATCTTCTTGTGGTTTTACTTTGGTTACTGAAGAGACCACGCATTGATAGGCTTTTGGTGGTTCCTCTTCCGTGAAATTCCTGTTTGTGTGTGTTTCTCATTCTTCAGATGGGTTGGTTGTTTTCTCATTGATTTTTAGAAGTTCTGCATATATTCTGGATACTGACCTTTTGACAATGATAAGTGTTGAAATGCCTTTTTCCAGCTTGTTTCTTTATTCTTGTTGTAGTGTCTTTTAATAAATAGAAGATCTTTATTCAAGTATATTTGAGTTTACTAAAATTTTCCTCATGATGTGTGTTGTCTTCTTTAAAAAGTAAAGTCTTTCTAAGTTCTAGATCCTAAAGAGTTTGTCTTAGATTTTTCTCTTAATAATAAGCACATGCCTGAGTACCACTCATCAAACACTATGTCCTCTCCTTGCTGAGCTAGGATGGCAGCTCCCCATATGTCCAAGCTCAGCGTGTGCGCAGGGCCACTGTTGGCCTCTGTGTTCTCTCCTGTTGTGCCCCTACCCCAGTATCACACTGGCTTAATCACCAGTTACTGATTCCCAGAAAGCCACGCCCTCTCTCTACCCTCATGACCACTTATTCTTGGTATTTTGGCTATTTAGGGGTCTCTGCTTTTCCATATTTATAGAATCAGTTTAGCCAGTTCCATGTAAAACCTACTGGGATTATGCTTGCAAAGTTCATTGACTCACCAGTTTGGGAAGAATTAACATCTTTACAATACTGAGTCTTC
This sequence comes from Cheirogaleus medius, assembly GCA_008086735.1. Classification (NCBI taxonomy): domain Eukaryota; kingdom Metazoa; phylum Chordata; class Mammalia; order Primates; family Cheirogaleidae; genus Cheirogaleus; species Cheirogaleus medius. The sequence goes on from VBSM01001124.1 coordinate 6,281,059, forward strand.
TTGTCAATGAACACGGAACACCTTCAAATGTATTTCAAGACAGTTGTATACTTTCTTCCCACAGAGGACTTGAACATCTTTTGCTGGATTTATTCCGAGACCTCGAATCTTTTAATGTTTAAAATAAATGGTATCTTTTTCAATGTTGCATTTTCTAAGTGTTCTTGGATCTTTATCTTAGAGAATTCCCGTGACTTAAGAGTTGTTCCCAGTGAGAGATTACATGTTCTGCCGGCACCTGGGGGCACTCTCAAGCTGGGGCCACTTTAAACTAGATTTTCTAGTTGGGAAAATTTCAGGCCACACAGGTAGTTGGAATTCTGGCTTCAAGTTGTGCATGTGCTGACTTGTGATTAAGACTTCAGAGAGACTTCTGCACCCTACCCCACAGTCCTGAGGCGACACGTGGCGGTATCTGATGAGAACTTCCTCCAGGCTTGGGCCCCATGCTTTGTCTCTGTACACACACGTTCGCCTCTTAAAGTCCAGATCTGGGCCACCAAACAAGGCAGATGTCCTCAGAGGAACATGGCTCTTACCCCACCTGGTTGTGTGCAGTCCTGCTTTCTGGTTTGCATCATCTTCTTTTATCCTCAGCTCAGCCAAGTTTAACAACGATACTTTCATCATTTAAAAAATAAATCTAGTATTTTTAGGCATTTTGTTTTAGGAGGAGTTTTTCAGTTCATCTACTCTACCATACTGCCAGAAGTAGAAGTCCTCCCTCCTTTTTTATGCAGAAAAAAAAAAGAAATGAGATTATTTGACATAACTCTTTCTTAATGAATTCATGTTTATACTACATTCTCTTCAACCACTCACAAACATTGCCTTTAATTATAATTGTAAAATTGTATGTTAAAGTTGCCAACCTCTACTTTCTATTTCTATCCTTTGCTTTCCCCCTTTAAAACGGAGACATTTGCTTTCTTCCAGTCTTGGCATCTCTCCCGGCTCTGTGCTTTTCACATAATTACCACGGTGACTCTGATGTCACACCTGCCTTCTCTTCTGCAATACCCTCGACATAGTTCATTGGAGCCTGGAGGCTGAAAATACAAACAGTGCTCTCTTACCATCTTTTCAGATAATGTGAACAATTCCTTCAACTTTTCTGTTTTGAAGTTTGGTATTAGATTTCAAGGCAAGCATGAAAAAAATATAGGAAAGACTGAAATTTGAATAGAATTTCAAATCCAGAACAGATGTGTATGACCACTCCAGAGTTCGAGGTTATAGGACAAGCCCTAGATGCTCTTTGGTGCAAAAGTCCTGAGAGAGAGAGAGAGAAAGAGAGACCCAAATATCTGCATTTTAACAGATCCCCATGTGGTTTAACGAAAGTTTGAGGACTCCTGTTCTAAAAAGATGAAAATAATGAAATTCCAGGAAAGTGGCAATCACATTGCTTATATCTATGAAAGTGCACCCTCTCTCCATAGACAGCTCTGCCTCCTCCACGCCTTCCTGTCATTTAGGGCGTTGACAACCCCAGAGAAAGAAAGAGTGAATCTGCAGAGGCACAGACTGTGCTCTTGCTACCGTGCCGGGGACCCACATAGGGTATGGCGTTTAAACTTCACAGCACTTAGAAGGTGGGTTTCTCCTACCCATGAGTGAACAGATCACAAGTGGGGTCAAATAGTTTACACAAATCACATGGCCAATATCACAGTAAAAACATGACTTAATTCTTCTCTGCACCCCTTCCATTACTAACTGTCGTTAACATTCAAAGCTAGTGCAAAAATTGTAAGCAATTCTTTTTTTCTGATCAATTGCATTCTTTTAATTTCTTGCATTCTAAATTTCTTCTGATAGTAGTGAAATATCTACTAGATAGTGGAGATGTATGAGCTAGAATCCTTCTCTCCAAACCTTCTTGTCTTCTATTCACCTCCTCGACAGTCATATCCAAGGAATGATAGGAAAATTGGCGAAAGCTGACATCTTCAAAGGATACTTGAAATGGAAAGTGGCACCTCTGCCCAGTGAAGAAGACACGCCCTGTGAGCTAACCCAGACCCGCCCCAACCCCTCCATTGCTTCCCCTGTGCTGAAGAGGCCCAGTTGTAACCTAAAGCAACTCAAACTAAGTTCTTCATCACATAGAGTTCTAAACCATTCTTAACAGAAGTTGTACCATGCCTGTAATTGAAAAATAAAATATCTAATAGCTACGCATTGTTACTCAGTTTAATTCACATTTAAACGCTTTTGATTTTAAGATTTCCTAGTAGCAAGTGGAAACACTACTATATAAATGAAAGTAAATGATGTTCTCCAGTGCCATGTTAGATAGGACACGGAACATGTTAGGATTGGGGGGAATAGCTATGTTTTAACCATTACGAAATTACTTTTATTTCTTTCAAAGTTCCTTTCTCATCTTTTGCAATTATTCATATCCTCGATTTGCATTACCAGAATTTATTTTAATCCATCTCTAAAAATTCCTAAAACCACACTAATTTGAGTTAATGTTATTTAGAAAACTAAATGTATGACCTTGTAAAAGGTGATACTCTGCAATATTAAAACAATAGATATGGCAACCCCCATCGTATTCAAACCCATGGTTTCCTTATGTTTTGTTTCAAGTATAATAATAAAAGCTGATAAATATCTGGCAGATTTCTTCCTTCTATTGAGTAACTTGCTTCCTTTGTTGTTTTTTTTATATTGGGTTTTGCCATGTATTTGATTCTGGTTAACTAAATTGAGATTCATTATATTTATATTTTAACCTTATTAAAGCATTGATTTTATACATGGATCTTTCTTATGTCCTACTGGAAAATTAGTTATTGGGCATAATCATTTTGTCCTTGTTAGTCTCTTAACAGACTTACTCTGTGCCTTCCTCACTGAGATGTTTTCGTGGATGTTGTTTGTTTGTTGCCATGCTGAATACTGTACTCAGAAGATAAGTAGGGCCTCTTCAATCATGCCATTTGGGGAAGTAGGCCTGACTCCTGTGTTTTTGTTTAAAACTTTTATTAAGTTTAACTACTGTCATTTTATCAGATTCCTAGGCCCCAGTGGAGTGAAACGGTAGCTTAAAATCACAAGTGGACAGTCACAATTTAAGAGAAAACTTACTAGTTTCCTTTCCATGTCCAGTCTCCAAACCTTATCAAAAATTTCTTCTTTCATATCCCTTCATCTCTGTAAATTTCCCTAAGCACTCACTCTGGCCATCCAACCTCTTTTGGCACCTCTGTTTTTAGGTAAAGCCATTTCCATCTTACCTTGTGATGCCTGCGAAAAGGAACCTCGATAAACCTCCCTCTCCAGGCCCTTCTGTGCTGAGTAACTGGCCTTCTACCCAGGCATATGACTCATGTGGAGTATATATTACTCATTTCTGTGATCGTCCTAGCAGAGTAAGTGTTCAACATCAGTGAAACAAGCTAAAGTATTTATGACGAAGAGAATTTGAATTGTCAAGTTATGCATCAGAACCTTGTGAAAAATAAAGGCTGACATATTCTAGGATACATTTTACCTTATTTTTAACCTAGCCTAGTGGATAGCTCCATCTCTCCTCTTCCCTCTCCTTTTCTCTGATACTCATAGATGAGACCACCGCCCGCAGACTCTGAGATGGGTCCTGTCTCTGGACAGAGGTAACAGTGTGCTGCTCAAGTCTCTGAGTCACATTAGGATGGTTTTGCTACTTTTTCTTCTCTGACTTGGTGACTCAATTCCTGCAATCAGATCCTTGAACTGTAACTAAACTTCCACTCTGCACCCTCTTGTAGCAAATGGGTCTCTCTTTAGTTAGTTCCCTCATTGACCCTTTTGTTATTGTTTGACCTGGACCTTCCTTCTTTCTACCACCCGGCCCCCACCCCAATTCTGCCTTGCTCTCCACACATTTCCTCCACTTTTCCCTTCTTGATCTGTCCTGAGTGGCTGAATAGCCCAAATCATGATGCTCATTTGCCTAAATGTCTATTCAGTACTGTATTCTAAATGTGATAAAATTATACAATAAAACAAACATTGTATAATATTAAGAACTTGTACTACCCTCCCTCTCCCACTCTGTCATAAAGAGTATGTTCAATAAAGGTGACGGATTTCAGCTAATGTTCAATGAGTCAATGTGCGTCAAGCCTGTGGACCTATCTTGCTTAGCTTGAGATTTAGTTTTTACTGAAACATGACTTAAGTCCTTGAACAAAAGTTTTAAGCCAGTTATAACACGGTTTCTTTTAAGTTGGATCCTTAGAGCCTTGTTCAACTAATGAAGAAAGAATATTACCAAAACATCTTGGATTAATCCAAATCGATGGCCACAGCATGAGACCCTTCTGAGCACATGCTACTACGGAGATATGCCACTCTGATCTTCCTACAAAAGGACCTGCTGCAAGGTACATGGTGGGCCGTTATACCTTCAGACCTGCTATGGCATGCACGCTAGAGCCACACTCCCCCTGCACTGCTCCCAGCAAATGCCTGAGCAAGATGGGAGTCAGAGCCAAACCCTTCCTCCAAACACAGGACCCCTCGAAGCCCAGGGACTCCCTTCAGCCTGGCTGGGACACTCTCAGAAAGTGCCACCTTCTGATGCTTTCACAGGGTCAGACCCGCACAGCTCTCCCTGTCTGCTGCCCCTCTTCAAGGCACTTCTCCAATAGTGCTTTGCAAGTCCAGTTCTGCCTCAGTGTCTCTTTCTCAGAGGACCTGAGCTGACACATCACATTTAGTCTTCACCAACTAAAACACTTTTAGGAGTTTTTTTTGGTTTTTTTGAGACAGAGTCCCACTCTGTTGCCCAGGCTAGAGTGAGTGCCATGGCGTCAGCCTAGCTCACAGCAACCTCAAACTTTTGGGCTCGAGCAATCCTCCTGCCTCAGCCTCCCTAGTAGCTGGGACTACAGGCATGTGCCACCATGCCTGGCTAATTTTTTTCTATATATTTTTAGCTGTCCAAGTAATTTCTTTCTAATTTTAGTAGAGATGGGGTCTCGCGCTTGCTCAGGCTGGTCTCGAACTCCTGAGCTCAAATGATCCACCCGCCTCAGCCTCCCAGAGTACTAGGATTACAGGCGTGAGCCACCCACACCCGGCCCTAAAACACTTTTAAAACTAATTCTAGCACAGCATAAAGCAAAACATTAATCTCTTCTTTCCTTGGTATGTTAGAAAGGAATTCCATGCATTTAGATGAAAATAATTTGAAGACAAACCAAAAAACACAAAGCCAAACTCATTATAAGGCAAGACTGTGTTTTAATAAGCCTACTCATATGCACTTAGAAAATGACTTAATTCACAATTTTAAACTGTCATTAAGAGGAAAATTATTTTTTCCAGTATGTATTATAGATCAAGGTATTAAATCTATATTAAATCTAAATGTATAAATACAAGGAATTGAGGGAAGAAGCTAAAATTTACTTTTGTCTTAATAATCCCCTGCTTTGGGTGAGCAGGAGAAAAAGTTAAGGTTATATGTTGTCATATTAATTTTGAACAATCTTAGTTTGGGGAGCTGTATGAGGTAGTGATATTATCTCCCACATAAGCAAAGTTTTTGCTACTGCTGAAAGACTAATCAGAGAAAAGTGGAAAATCAAGATAGTGTTCTACTCATAAATCACGACAATTGATTCAGAAAGGACAGCCCTGAGAGAGGCCAGAGGGCTAATAAACACTGTCATTTTCGGTTAATATAACTGTCAAAAAGAGGGGGAAAGCGCACTCAACTTCATTTTGTCTGGAAAATTGCTTTGAAAAATAAATATCTAGAAGAAAAAAGTCGCCTAAACTATCATTTGTATGAAAGAAATTTCCATCAGGGCAATCACAAAAAGGGCTAAATTTTTTGGTTAGTGTCTAATATTTCAGTTCACTTGGATTGTTCATATTTTTAGAAAAAAGTACATTATGTGGCTGTAAAAAAAATAATTGCTGCATTAAAATCTAAATTTTGTCTTGAAAGAAAGCGTGCCCAGTTATTCCATTTAGGTTTACAAAATTAATGCTTTGTCATGAAATTGGTGAATATTATGAGAAATTACTTGCATAAAGATGCATTTAAGATATACTAAATCACTCTTGTGGGGCTTTTTGTTTGTTTGTTTTTTTTAGAGCAAATGCTTCTGTGAAGGGCCGATGGGAAGACAAATTATGGGAATTAAATCTAAAGTCTAAAAACCGGCTTTGCTGAATTGCTGGAATGCTCATTAATTTTATATGTAGTCTGAATTTTAAAAGACGTTCAGTAAATCCTGAGAATTAAAGTTAATTCTGATTCTTGGCAAATCTATCATATGAGAGGAAATAAAGACAACTTTTATTGGATTTAAGGTGCTTGATTTTATGAAATGACTTAGCAGTTTGAGTATTATCCCGGGCAAGCAAACTAAAATCCAAGGAAGATTCTAAGCAGGAGAAGGTCAAGAGGATGATGAGTGTTAGGATCTCAGATGGGTGATTTGGGGGTCATAAAACAGTGGCAGCCTGGGGAGGTCAGCTGGGAAGGCTGGAGGTGCTAAGGAGCTCAGGTGCACTATCCCAGGACCTGAATGCAAGGGAAAGACTGGAGTTTTGCAAGTGTGGTCAATCCCTGGGACTCTAAATGTCAAGTCTACGAGACAGGGATAAGAATTACTTTATTTTCTTCATCTCATTCTTAATACCCATTATAATATGTAGCAACAACAACACCACTTGACCCTATTTCAATTATTTTCAGAAGAACTTATCAACTACTCGACTATTTACTACTCTTTGGTGCTACTCAGCAATCTTCACTCGTGGCAAGAGCCCCAGCAACCATTCTGTGCCTGAGTGGGACACAGCACCATTTGGGATTAAGGCATCATTGCCAACAGTCTAAAGGCACAGTCATTGGTGAGCTGGACTCTCACCCTGAAAGATGAGACGTTTCCACCTCATTATCTTGAACAGCAGGAATTCTAATTTCTGCCTTAAAAAATAGGTCAGTGTTGGGGCCATAGGAGAGCACTACAGATGGAACCATCTGGCTGATGATAAAGAAAAAGTGGCTGTGTTATCTATCACTGATGGCACTGCACTGTGGATCAAAAGTGGGTTATTGATAATTTTCACATACTGACATTTATATATGAGTTTTTAAACTTTGTTGTATATTTACACACAATCAAACCTACTTTATTGAGGTCTGCTTCTGTACTGACATCCTTGAGGTACAATTCTGTTCTGACAAATGCAAAGTCATGCAACTGCCACTGTAATCAAGATAGAGAAAAGTTCCCTCATCCCCCTAAATTTCTTTGTGGTCCCCGTTTGTAGTTAAACATCTCTCAACCCCTAATCTTCTTGCAACCACTGATGTAATCTCTACCTCTAAATTTTTCCTTTTCCCAGCATATTGTATAAATGGAATCATACAGCATGTAGCTTTTAAGTCTGGTTGCTTTCATTTACCAAAAGTCAACAATGATTTTAAAATGTTTACACGGTGAAACAATTGCTAGACTTCTGAGAATGACGTCGTCCCCTTCCTTACGCTTATGCCTGAGTGAGCTGAGCTGCATAAGAGAGGTGGTGAGAACCCATGTGGTTGGTGTCTCTGCCCATCTTGGTCTCTCTTGGGGCTAGAAGTTTACAGGCCACCTGGTCTAATCCTGTCATTGCAGAGTTGAGGAGGCTGTGGCCCAGGGAGTGGCCACAGACACAGAAGAGGTTAGTGGCAAATTCACAATCTAAATGCAATTCTTTTTCACTTCTGGCTACACAGCAATGTGAAGCTTGCTCTAAAATGAAAATAAAATATGAAGTTATATTTTATATATAACATTTTTTGTAGACTTTTTCTTAAATTTCAATGTCAAATAAATTATTAAAAAGGGAAAAAAAAGCCAAGCCCTGGTATGATTATCCTCTAAACATATATTATGCTTGCTTCATATTGTGCATAGTGTTAAGAAAGGGAATTGCTACAGAGCTTGAACAATCTTTCCTTACAAGTTTAAGAAAGAAAAAGAAGATTGTGAGTTAAGCAAAGAGCACAGATATCCAGCCCCTCGCTCCCTCTTTTTCTCTCACTCTCTCTCAATAAATCAGTTAAGACTTCCTAACATAGCGTAGGGGCCGAGGGGAACTCCCCTCGGCCTCTGAAGTTTTGCTGAAAAATCAACTCACAAAAGGAAGATTAATAGGAGAAAAGACATACAAATTTACTTAATATGCATACATGGAAGCCTTCAGAACAAAAAGTCAAAGATACAGGGGAAATTGTCCATTTTTATGCTTAGGTTGATTCAACAAAGTGTGTGGACAGATATGTAGAAATACGATTGGACAAAAAGGGTATGATCTAATACTAACAGTCTGAATGGAGAAACCCAGCCTGTCTGTCTAGATTCTTCTTGGCCTCTCTGAGCAGCATCCTTCCTTCTGGGTGTGGGGCAGGACCCTCTCTGGAATGGGGTGGGGGTCTCATGACCTACAGTCAAGCAAGGTAGATCAGATAATTTCTTTATAGCCAGCTCTTACACAGAAAGGCAGAGGGAAAGTTGGAGTAATACTTTCAGATTTACTTCACAGAAAGGAGGTTCTGGTTTCTGTGACCTCCCTTGGGAAAAGGAATTCTACATTCTACGGCTAGCCTCGGGGGAGAATGAGACTGAGAGCCAGGAGGGCAGGAGAAGGTCAGAGAAAACCTTTGCTTCTGATGCTGCTTCTGCATACTCTATTTTGTGGTATTGCAACAACACCCCAAACAATAGGATAACAAGAAACAACACCCAATATTAGCTTCAATTTTGTATTTAAACCTAAAAGAGCTTGACTTTGAAACAGATTACAATGTTAGGGTGACATATGTTTGCGTGCAAATGAGAAGATTTACTTGTTTCTTCATAGAATTCTTTGGTTTCTTTAACTAAGCCAGTTCTGGGAGACAGTACACTTATGTTTCACTCTTAGTCACTCAAAATTTCTGTCCCTGTGCCCAAGATGTCAATCACAACACTTTTCAGACTATACTCCATTCCAAATGAAATCATTTTTCCAGCCCTGCTAAAGACAAAGCTCTGTAAAAGCCATGGGACCCCATGTCCCCCCACTCAGAGCTACGTTGAGGGTACCACGACTGTGCCTCTGACACAGAGTCAACAAGCAGTGTGGCTAGTAAACAAGACATGGCCTGGTGCAAATGATAAGTAAAGATCATCAGATTTTCTCTCTCAATAATTCAAATTAAGAGAAAAAAAGAGAGAGACAATCAAGAAGTTAGCGCTGATTGTTGGAGCTGAAAGGTCACAATGTAGACAGGGGCCAGAGAAGTAATGATGCAGATGCTGAAGTTAGGAGGAAGCAGAAACCGTGCAAAGCAGTTGCAGGCTGTGGTTAGAGGCCGAAGAGCCAACTCCACTCATTAGCGGGAAGCTGAGCCCAGGACAGTGGAGTGGTTGAGTGGAGAGCCATGGGGTGCTTCTCCTAGCACCTTGTTGTTTGGGTTTTCCTGGGTCTTGTGTTCCTACTGTAAAAGAAAATAAAAATCTCAAGACCATGCCCCCCTAGCTCCTTATGCAAAAGAGAAGGTAAAGGCCTCAGGCACTTGCGAATGGCTGGCCACATAGATCATTCAGTAAGGAAACTCCTTGTTGGCCTCCCTTCCCTGCTTATGCAAGAACATGCAAATTGTAACTTTAGGTCTGCAGGCTACATCTAGTTCCTAAAGCTAAAGTCTGTTTGATTCCACACTAATAATGAATTGCAAGTTTATCTTCACATGTGCAGAACAGAGACAAGATAGGATCATTCTTCCACCTATCCAGGGACATCTGTATAATTGAAGCTTCCTTCACTCTCTTTTTTTCTTCTAACATTCACCTTATCTTTTGTAAAGTGTAGATGTACCTGAATCTCACAAGAATATAACCATTTTGTCTCACTAGCACTCCCACTTTCTTTCCTTTTCCTCTCTGTGTGCCTTTAAATACTTTCAAATTTCCCTTTGAAAAAATGGCCACAGATCTGTCTGTGGTTTGTGATTTTCCAAGGTGCATCCTCCATTTTGGCTTAATAAACCTCTGTTGATTGAGATTTTTGCCTCAGTCACTTACTTTGGGATAAGAAAATGGTGACCATTAAGGGACACCTCGGAGGAGAGCCCCTTTTGACTCACAGCAATTTCCCATTGGTGCTAAGGCACCAGCTAGAGATTTACTCTAACCAACTGTGAGTTTCACCAAGGTCAAGTGGCAGCTATTAATGGAAAAGAAGCCAAACTCTGTAAAATAATTTTAAAGAGATATATTTTGAGCCAATTTTGAGGACCATGACCCAGAGCCATGCCCAAGAAACCTTGAGCAAGTGGACTTACTATGCTTGGGTTACAGTTTGGTTTTATACATTTCAGGGAGACAGGGGTTACAGGTAAAGTCATAAATTAATACGTGGAAGACACGCATTGGTTTTGGCCTAAAAAGGTGGGCCATCTCCAAGGGGGTGGCTTACAGGTAATAGGTGGGTTTAAAAACTCTTTGACTTGTAATTGGTTAAAGACTGGTAATTGATTAAAGACATGAAGCTTTTGTCTAAAGGCTTGGAAAGTTAAGATAAGTAAGCTTGTAAATCAGGGACAAGCCATGGACTTGTATTTGTTGTGTAAATTGAGGACCTGAAGGTTTGTCTTGCATACCTTTAGGCCTGTTAAGGTTACAAACGGAAGGGAGTGGGGGCATAATGAGGCATGTCTGACCTCCCTCCTCGTGGCAGGCAATTTAGTTTTAGGATAGCCCCTTGGCCAAGAGAGGGTCCATTTAGTCCACCGGTCGGGGTGGGAGAGCCTTAAGATTTTATTTTAGTTCACAGGGCTCTCTCCTTGATTCCCTGATTTCCCAAAATTTTTGGTTTGAGATCCAAGGTTTATTTTGCCAGGAAACTCCTATAAGAAGTTTAGCTCAATTCCAATAAGGAAGGTGAATTTTTCCTTCTTCCATGACAAGAGATGCCTCAGTTTGGACCCCATCTCTAGGTAAGGAGTTGGTCTGAGATTTCATTTTAGAATTTGATAGCTAAAGGTTAAGGTTTATTGTCAGCTGACTACACTTCTCCTTGTGCTTCAAGATCTCAACAATATATTAATTGTGTAATCACTTGCAGTTTTGGTTTGGGTCTGTCTTACATTAGATTTGACCAACTCGTGGTCAAAAGTGACAGAAGCTCTAAATTATGTGAAATGAGGCCTCTAAAATCAACTAAAATTCTTGCAGCTGCACTATACCAGCTGGTTAAAAGAAATTAAAATATTTGACCCCAAAATATATGTCTTTGACATATTTTGAGATGGCTGCCACAGAAGGAATGCTACAAAGCTGTCTTTTGTGGGAGGAAATTCTCATCTGTAGAGAACCTCTGTTAATGCACCCAGGTCTTTCTTTACCCAGTCATGGAAAGATCACCTGAGAGTGTGACACCTTTAGAGTCTGAAAAGAAATACTTGCCATCTATTCTCTCTGAGGGCTCCACTTGGGAGGCTTTATCTGCATAACAAGACTGCCCTTGCTAGCCTCTTCTTTTCTCCCTCCTATAACTTGTTTTACTACAATCTGTGTCCTCATTTAAAAAACAAAAAAGAAACAAATTACAAAAACCTCTGTACCTCCTTGAGGAGCTACATTTTTATTCTGAAGCCTCCTAGGGATACATGTCAAAAATTATTTAAATGTGTTTTTCTCCAATTAATTAATTGGCTTCATGTGAGTGAATTTTTGGTGAGCCTGAAGGTGGCAAGTCTACAGTTCGGTGCAGTGATCAGGGTCACCAAAGCTGCTCTGTTCTCCTGGGAAGGTCAAGGAACCAGATTTGGTGGCAAAAAATTGTAAGAATTTCTCACCAGCTCAGCTCCTGACCTCTTTCTCTGTACAGCTTGGTTGAGCAGACAGTAAAAATCACTGTTTGTCTCTTTTGATTGGTGGGAGAAAAAGCATTTGTGTCACTGGTCTTGGTGCAATGACTCCAGTGTACTTCTAGTACTTTGTGATATGAATTTATATTGTTTGATCCCTTTCTTCTCAGAAATAGTGTTTTCCTTTGTTATTTCTGTATCATTCTGTCATAAAGAGTGGTACTGGATAAAGTTCCCTCTTGTATTGTTTTATGTCCTTGTGAATGTGTCTTGTGATCACATGGGAACACTGTCTCTTGGTCTCCACCATGTGGGGGATGCAAGTTTGGGGTTGTGTCCAATGGCCAGCATGAAAATAGCTGGAACTGAGAGGGTTTTTTTATTCCAAATGTGGCAAGTCCTGGGGAGTATTTGTCATAAGAAGTTCCAAAAAGGGGCTTTTGTCATCTCAACCTTTGTTGCTACCTTAGCCTATGAGGGGATCTTTGAAATTGCTTCTTCTCTGGAAAGGCTATTGCATTAAATCACTTTGGAATAAGTACATTATTGAAAATTAATGACAAAAAGGTGGGATCCATTAAATTAGAAAGACTCCTAAATTTAAAAAAACATGGATTTTTTGAGATCTCTTATTCTGAACTATTACCTTATTTGTACTTATGGGAAGATCAAATTAAAAGAAAGACACATGATAAGGTTATGGCTAGCCTTAAAAATTCTCTTGACATAATTATAGAGCAAAAATCTGCTCTAAAACCAAAGACAATCCTTTATAAGCTTCCCCTGTGGGAATAACATCAAGGGTTGATTTACCTTGTGACCTAGTGGTTTAAATTTGTGCTTTCACCCCAATAGCCTGGGTTCGATTCCTGGTCAGGGAACGAGTCTATTTTGGTTTGATATTGTGAGACTTTTGCCATTCATTGCTCCTTTGCTTTCTGAAGACATCCTTTAATTTCCTGTTTTCCTTTACCTGTGGGAGGCACATGAGGTTTTTAGGCTACTGGATATCAATGGACAGTTGAAAAACTGAGACCCTAGAGAGCATGGTCATTAAAAAATGTGGGTTAACCCCATTTATGACTAGCAAAACTTTCCTTGAGCCGTTTTAGTGGCATTTCTGGATCTTGTAAAAACTGCTTTCCACCTCTATGGACATACTCCATGCATCATTCTTGGTTGTTACATCCTTGGTAGTGCTTTATTAGTTTTGTTACAGCAAGGGTTACAAGCAGGTGGTTCTGAGGACAAATTGAGCGGCACCCGGAGAATATAGGTTTATTTGCCGCAGGCTCAGAGGGGCCTCGCCACCAAATTCTGAGCACCATCTACCCGATTTTACCCACTTGAATTAAGTTGGGTGATCTGAGGGGTGGGGTCTCAGTTGACTAATGGGCCAGGTAATAGATTAGCTGATGTGTCAGCTACTAGGTTAGTATTATGTTGATGCGCCAGGCAATAGATTTAGTGTTATGCTGATGCCAGGCAATAGACTAGTTGATGGGCCAGGAAACAGGTTAGTATTATGCTGATGCGGGTCCTCTGTGAGGGGTGGGGGTCTCAGGTGGCTGATGAGCCAGGTAATAGATGGGGGTATTTCTTATCAGTGTCACTGAAAAGGTGATCTTTAGTTAAAAAGTTCAAAAGCCAGAAATGTCAGCTATTTGTCCCGGTTAAAATCTGCTCCTGTTTACTTTTGCTTCTCCCTACTCCCTTTCCTGTTTGCTGTCTGTGGTACCACCTGAAAGAGCCTGGAAGGGACATAGATTGACTCAGGCTCCTGAAGGAACTTAGAAAAGAAGCATAACTCAGTCCTCTTTGGGATCTTCTGTTTTCTTAATGCAGTCAAAAGAGTCATGGACAGATTATTCTCAGACATAAAACTCTGCTCCTTTTATATTATGTTACCTGATCTCTTTGGTTTTCGAAGATAGCAGAAATTACTTTGTCTTCCTCTAGCATGGCCCAGACTCTCTCTCTGTCTCTGCTTTGAGGTATATGGATGGCTGCCCTGTTTCCTCTGAGACCCAGTGAGGGCTTCCGCCTTGTGTGAAATAAGGAAGCTTTGGCTCGTTCCATTTTCAGGGGTGCAGTTTGAATCCAGCTGTCTTTTTTAACTGGTGGGTTTTGTCAGTCTCATGACTAGAGTTTTAATCAAGACTATAGAGTCTTCATTTATGTATATTTGTATCGTTATATATACATGTGTGTATGTCTTTAAATATTGTTTATGGCACCAAATTGGTTTAAAAGTAAATAAATATTTATAAATTAAGTAAATACGCCCACATGTTTTTCAAGTTTCTGTGGTTTGATAAATATAGTTTTAAAATTATTGGTAAAATAAAATAAAAACATCTTCAAATTTTAATTTGGACATTCTTTTTTCTTAGCACGCTGGTCAGGCAGGTTTATACTATCTCAGCCAAATGTTTAAGGTCATAAAACTTTCACTTCTGTTATATTTTTAATACTTGCTTAACATGTCCATAAACTTATTACTTTAAATTTGAGCCTTTAGACTATGATGAGGCCTAGAAAAAACACTGGCCTGTCTTTTCTGGCCAACTGTGCCTCTTGGCCATGCTGAGAAAGATGGGACACTCCAGGCATTGTCTTTTGTCCTGGGCTCTATTTGTGATACCGTGTTTCCCCGAAAATAAGACAGGGTCTTATATATATTTTTCCTCAAGAAGACACCCTAGGGCTTATTTTCAAGGGATGTGTTATTTTTTTTAAGTACGGTACAACAATCTGCATTTATTCAAATATAGTTAAATCATCTTCTTCTGGAACATCATCATAACTCTCCAAACCCTGAATTCCATCCTGAATTTCTTGCAACTCTATTTCCTTTAGAACCATCGGCCCCAATCTCTCATTTTGAGCAACAGAACTCTCATGGGGCAGATGAGAAGGGCTGCTCGTCTTCTTTACCGCTCCGCCACGAAATGCATGGGTTGTGCAGATCCGCTGCGTAGCCACGCCCATCACTAGGTCTTATTTTCCGGGTAGGGCTTACATTGTGCAAATGCTTAGAAATCCTGCTAGGGCTTATTTTATGGGTAGGTCCTATTTTTGGGGAAATATGGTACATAATTATCATAAAATTGCTTACCTCCTCCTTTATTCCCTAAAAAGCAGGATTACTAATAGTTAACATTGTAATTAGCATATAGAATTAAAACTACTAAATATAAGAGAAACAATTCTATATGCAAAATATATATATGAAAAGTAAGATGGTAAGAAAGGTTATAAGAAGACATAAAAATATGGTTTTTGTTAAAAAGAAAGTAATTTTGCTTAATGATTTTTAAAATATTTTTAATGAAATGAATAAGAACAATAGATAAAGCTAAATGGTTACAAAAGTTAAGAAAAAATGGTAAAAATTGTAAAAGCTTTATAGAAATCTTGCCTATGGTCAAATTGATTAAGATTAAATAAATTTGTTTATAAGGTTTTATTAAAATTAGCTTTAGCATTAATAATATACTAATGCAAAGGTAAAATATGGTTTTTCTCTTTTGAACAAGATTTTTATATAATATTAATAAAGATACTAAAAGATTTTTATTCACTTTTTGAGTAAACTTCAAAAGAGGAGAGGAATGAGAGAGAGAGAGAGAGAGAGAGAGAGAGATTCAATTTGACGCTTTATTAGCTTGTTTTTTAGTTTGTCTTTATTATGCTTCATGGTTGTTTGGGAAACTGAGTCTCCATTTTATGAAAGAATAGTTTTTGCTTTCTAAAAATCTTCGAATTATCACTTTGGCTGAATGAATTATTATTATTTTATAGTAACCTGTGATCCTGTTTTGTGACAAGTGTTTTAAACCTTAAATGTATGACAAACTTTCCAAAATCAAAAATTTAAATTTAGTTTTTTTGATCTCAAACTAGCTTTTTAATATTAGAGCCACTAAAAGTCTAGAAGAGACATGTTAGGCTTATTTGTTATGTTAGAACTAGACAGGAAGCATTGTCAAACATGAAATAGTGTTAACTTTCCTTGAGTTATATTTGTATAAACATGTTATTGATGTGTTCCAAAATTATATAAGATTCCTAAAATTCTTGGTGTATGTTATCAGTAATAATTATGGTTACTATGTTTAGTTGTTATATACCACAAAAATAACCATATTTCTTTGTCAAATGCATCTTTAACCACGGCTATTCTAACACTTTTATCATCCACAGTCACTGTTTTATCTTGATTCTTCTCAAAAGCAGTTTTTAACTGGTTACAGTCTAAAATGTGCTTTTCCTTAAGAAAATGTATAGAAGCACTTTGACAAATACTCTTACATACAAATTCTTGATAACTTTGGAAATTGTACCAGTGGATTAAAACAAAACAAACAGACTCTCAGAACTTTAAATTAAAAAGCTGATGTGGATTGCTAACACAACCTCAAATAGAACAAAAAATTAATTACATGGGACTAAACTAATTTATGACTTTTTGTTAAAACATTGATGATTCTTTTTGTATTTTGTTTTCCAGAAGTCAAGAAAACTTTCTACTTCCTTTTAAGCTATTTATAGTTTACAAAACATGGGTGAAGTATATTTTTGTGAGCAAAATTTGAAGCGTTTATTGTTTTCTCTATTTGATTTCTCCAGAATTTGTAAACTGTTTGCAAGTATTCTTATTTCATGGCAATATAGTTATTTGCATAAGTTCAATAAGAATCTGTTTTCTTTTATAACAGGACCCTGATTGTTTTACCAAGGCTTTGAATGGAATGGCATATTTTCAGATATTCCCAGATTGCTTTGAGGAAGTCAGATTGACTTTATAGGGCCAATTAAAAGCCCTTTGAAAACACTGGCTTGGTATTTCATCTGTAACATTTCCTGATCTATGGTGAGTAAAGAATGTCACTTTCTGACAGGTCTAGAAACCCCAAGTCTCTTTGGGACCTTGAGAAAAGAGAAAGTAACGCAACTCATCCAGGTATCTATAGACACAGTTAAATCCTTGGCTTGAGTCAAGAGGCTCTTAAACCTAATCTGACATTCCTCAACAAAGTTCTAGCAAAGCCAATTTTTAAAAACTCGATATGGCCAATAACTATTTATTGTTATACTTTATGCCAATAATCAAGCCAAGATTAACATTTATTTTACAGATACATTGGTGTTACTATGATTTGTACTGGGTAAAAATGGGAAATTGCAGAGAGAAAACTGTGTTTCAGAAGAAGGTATAATAAACCCATTATTAAATTCTAGCCTTGTCCATGTTCTTATATTTTTATTATTTGCCTAATATTTTGTCATTAGTCCTTTTTGATTTCATTTTTCTCCTCAATGTGGGACATGATCTCCTAAGAATGAGCCTTCTTAGCAATGTGGAATTAGATGAAACATACAACTTGAACTCATGTCTTCTACAGTGCTTTCTCCAAAAGATTTTGAAGAACAGGGGAGAATATAAAAGAAAATAAAAATCTCAGGACCACTCCCCCCCAGCTCCTTATGCAAAAGAGAAGGTAAAAGCCTTAGGCACCTGCGAAGGACTGGCCACACAGATCATTCAGTAAGGAAACTCCTTGCTGGCCTCCCTTCCTTGCTTATGCAAGGACATGCAAATTGTAACTTTAGGTCTGCTGGCTATGACTAGTTCCTAAAGCTCAAGACTGTTTGATTCCACACTAATAATGAATTGCAAGTTTATCTTCACATGTGCAGACTAGAGACAAGATAGGATCATTCTTCCACCTATCCAGGGACATCTGTATAATTGACTCTTCCTTCACTCCCTTTTTCTCTTCTAACATTTGCCTTATCTTATGTAAAATGTAGATTTTCCTGGATCTCACAAGAATGTAACCATTTTGTCTCACTAGCCCCCACCTCTGCCTCTTTTCCCCCTTTCTGTATGCCTTTAAATACTGAAACTTCCAAATTCCCTTTCAGAAAAATAGCCACAGATATGTTTGTGGCTTTTGTTTTTCTTAGGCATGTCCTCAATTTTGGCTTAATAAACCTCCGTGATTGAGATTTTTGCCTCAGTAACTTATTTGGGGTCAACAATAGCATTTCCCATTAACCATCCTCCTTTGCCTGTAACTCAAAACAATTTGACTGAGACCCTCCTGTGTTTGAATCAAGACCTTTAGATTCTATTTCAACAAAAACTGATTGCAAAGACTCCACTCAGTGAGAAAAATAGGTGGTAGAGTATTTTGAGCCCAGGTGGAAACATTTCTCTTTTAATGAAGTCAAATGTTACTTTTATTTACTGAGTATGTGAGGAAGAGAAATAGGGATTAATATTATAAAATGCCCGAATAAGAATGCTTTAAATAAATAAAGAGCTTGCTTTAAACTTCTAAGTACAAGCAATAAATAACAGAGAAATTAACTAACTGTTTCTAAGTGGAATAAAACTGAGTTAAATAAAAGAATAGAAATATTTACAATGAGCACATTTATAGAACAATTTCCCCAAGATATTTATGAATAGTTTTCACATTTTTCTTTTTTTTTTCTTACATTCTTATTTGTTTGTTTGTTTGTTTGTTTGTTTTCCTCCTGGGATGCCTTATTTTATCATGTTCCATTTTCAAATTCCTATTCATTCTTCAATGTATAAGTTAAATAGCACATTTTCTATACAACATTTCCCAAGTTTCCTTGACTTAGTTTCCTGTTTCAGGGTTATTCAACTGCTTTTATGGCATTAACCACATTCCACGTATGGCATAGTCATGTCTGTGCTCATATGTGGCCTCCTCTAGCTGGTAAGTCTTTCCAAATCAGGGTTTTTTCCTTCATTTAGTACTAGGAGAAATGAGATAATATATTCAAATATGCTAAGGTACTTTTTTTATTTACACATTTTTTTACTCAGATACTCCCCATAGGCAAGTGTTGGGTTGGGGAGAAACAGGATTCTATCAGAAGTGCAAAAAGAAAGAGTCAATATCCACATGAGAGACAATATACATCAGAGATAATTCAAATTACAAAAGAGAGCCTCTTTGTAGAGAAAAGGATGTATGAATTAACCAAAAAGTAATGCCCTAAAAAAGCAGGTGTAATACACAGCTAGAAACAAATAATTGTAAAGAGCATCAACAAAGAACCAGATGATTCTTGGGGAGGGGATTAGGGTTGGCCAGTTTGGAACAATCACAAGATGAAAGAGACAAGAAGAGAGAGGCCAAGGGACTCAGGGACCACGAGGAATGGCAGGCAGAAGAGGGTGTCAGCATTGGAGATAGCCCAGCTCTGTGAGATCTACGGCCAGTGCTCAACACTAGAGCAGCACCAAAAGAATCATTCATCTCTGTATTACTCTGCTTGAGCTGCCATAACAAAATGCCATAAACTGGGTGGCTTAAACAAGAGACATTTATTTGTAGCAGACTTGCCATATAATTGTGCAGCTTAAGAATTAATCTTAGGAGAAGGAATACATGCCCAGCCCAGAGCAGCTTAAGAGTCATACGGCTTAGGTTCACCTAACAAACAGGGTTGCTGCTTGAAGGCATAACAAAGAGTTTGAGCTTCTGCACAATAAGAAAATGTTTCCCAGCCCCACAGCCCTGGGGGTCTGGAGGCCACTTGATAAACATCTTGCCCTTATGGGTACTGCCTGAGCTCATGGGATGGCTGTTTAGCCCATGACGGGTAAGATCCCTCAGGAGGGACAACCTAAGACAGGCACAGCCGCAGGGGGCCTGGCCGAAAGGGATGGGAACAAAGTTCCCCTTTGTGGCTGCATTGCTTATCTGTGCTTATCTCAAACTCTGGCTTATGGCCGTAGGCTTAAGCAACCCATTAAGACCCTGAGTCATGGGACATCTGTGTCCTTAGGCTACGTGTTCCGGAATCTATGGTCATTGTTGCAATGCCTAGGGGGTCACGTATAAGGAAGTAACTTTGATTTTTTGACTATAAGAATAAAGTGACTGGGGCATTCGGGGCTGCAGTCTTGTACCATCTTTATGTGTGTCAGTGTCTTTCTTTGTCTGTCTCTTTGTGTTATATGTCCATCCCCCGTCCTGCAAACGGGCCACGTCATTTATTTTCTCATAGTTTTGGACATTAGAAATTCCAAGATCAACATTCCAGCTGATTGGGTTTCTGGTAAGGGCTCTCTTCCTGGCTTCTCACATGGCCTTTCCTTGGTGTGTGTGCATGGAGAGAAAAAGAGAGAGCAAGCTCTCTTGCATCTTTTTAAATAAGGGCACTGATCCTATCAGATCAGGGCCTGCTATGGACTAAATTCTTCTTCCCAAAATTCATGTGTAGAAGCCCTAAGCTCCAATATGACTAGATTTGGTGACAGAGTTTTAAGGAGGTAAGATTAAATGAGGTCATGGTTGTGGGGCCCTGAACCAATAGGACTAGTGTCCTTATAAAAAGAGGAAGAAACATCAGAGCTCTCTCCAGCACATGAAGACACATTAAGAAGGTGGCCATCCGGGCGGATCGCTCAAGGTAAGGAGTTTGAGACCAGCCTGAGCAAGAGCAAGACACCATCTCTACTAAAAATAGAAAGAAATTAATTGGACAACTAAAATATATAGAAAAAATTAGCTGGGCATGGTGGCGCATGCCTGTAGTCCCAGCTACTTGGGAGGCTGAGGCAGGAGGATCGCTTGAGCCCAGGACTTTGAGGTTGCTGTGAGCTAGGCTGATGCCACGGTACTCTAGCCCGGGCAACAGAGTGAGACTCTGTCTCAAATAATAATAATAATAATAAAGAAAGTGGTTATCTACAAGCAAAGAAAAGAAACTTCACTATTAATTGAATCAGCTGCCACCTTGATCTTGGATTTTCCACATTCCAGAACTGTGAGAAACAAATTTATGTTGTTTAAGCCACCCAGTCTATGGTATTTTGTTATACCACCCTCAGTAGACTAATATAGGGGGCCACCATTACGATCTCATTTAACTTTAATTCCCTCCTTAAAAGTATTAATTCAAAATATATGCATGTTGGGGATTGTGGCTTTTATGTATGAATTTTTGGGGTGCACATTCAATCTATAAAAGTATCCATTGCAGAGAGTTCCACACACTGCCTGCACCGAGTAGCTCCGCTAGGAACCTGTTCCACGGACATCTGTAGAGGACATACTGCCTGCACATGCCTGCTCCTTGCCCTTTGACTGTTCAGTAGGAATGATGCCTACCTCTGCCTTCAGACTTGGCTCAGCCTGTCCAAACCATGCTGTGTGGACAGTCCCAACTTCAATGGCAAAGGACTCAGGTTTCCTTCACCCAGAGGGGAGACTCTAAGCTCCCCGAGCAGGTTGCCGTGTTATAAAGGGGAAGTTTCCTCACCCCTTCTTGTGTCATTTAACTGCACCAAACTGAGATTTTCCTCCATCATTGAAAAAGTATAAAACCCATTCTCTATTTGTGACTGTTCAACTTACACCTCCCATGTTGACATCCTAGAAAAGCCTATAGAGTTGGATGGTTGATGTTCCATTTTAATAATCTTTTAGACTTTAAAGCCACATTTAAATCCACAGGAGAGGTCCACATTAAAAAGATAAAGTTTCTTCTCAAGGTCACAGAAAGATAGTGTATGGAAAATGAGTTGCCCAGAAGTACACTGCCAGCCAAAGGGAAGAGCTAATTCCTTGATTGCTTCAGTGTTATTCTATGACTTATTACCTTGAACCAATTCTGAATTACCAGTAATAATGGAGAATGTGAATAACACATCAATAATTGAAACTGAAGACCATCCTAAATATTCATGTAGCAATATATTTCCATCTATGTCCTCATTAAATCTCTCAGAGCGACCCATCCATTTCCCAGCTTCGTCTTATTTAGTGAGATGTGTGCAAGTAGTGGACAAAAGCAGGTTGAAAATGGGCCTGAATAATCCACAAAAACAATAATCAGTCTCTTGATGTTTGAAAATTAATTGTGGGCATATTTCTCTCTAGCCTTGGAAACACCATATATTACAAAGATGTAGCAGGAATTTTAATGAGAATGTTGAATTTGGCTCAACCTGAATTAGAATTAATGACATGGCATTGCTCTCTTCTTCATTTGTACCTAAAGATCTCTCAATTTTTCTTTTTATTGTTTCTTGCGATATCAACATAATCATTTTGGCAGGTTCTTTTTCATGCTTCAGGCTTAAGTGTCTCTGTTTTTATTGGAACTTTGTATCCTAGAGAGTGAGGATGACACAAAGTACTGAAAAGGGACATCTATGGCCATTCATCAGCCACACACTTGTTATAACAAGTGAAGAGAATGTCTATTGTTTTTGAGGTTCAAAGTCCTTCCTTTGTCTAAATTCTCAAAATAACTCTTTCTGTTAATGGAGTGCAACACTGCTGTTTTTTTCCCTGTCTACCTTCCCTCTTCCTCCCATACATGTAGGTTGACTGGAAGGCAGGAGGAGCTGGGAGCGCTGAAAATGAGAATGAGGGAAAAAGAACTGGGAACTGCCTCGGAGGGGATGGGACGTGGGGG